>CM051481.1:5871734-6311734 GCA_028015225.1 Carex myosuroides
TAGCTATTTACGGTTTGAGATTAACTCTCAGCCGGTTTGGGATTCGGGCTGACTGAGGGGGCAGTATTATTGGGCTTTGCGATTCGTGCCAAGTTAAAAAGAACGGTCCAGATTAAGTAATTGTAAAAGATTCCCTATTACGGTACTGAGGAGGATGTGAATTCGCCTGGCGCCTGCTGGAGAAATTCGGTCCATGCATTGCTGTACTCAGTATATTAACAGAGCAGGTTTAGCTTCATGCAGCGCAATATTCACATGAAAAGCAGTACTCAGTGCGCTGCCTGTAGCCAAAACTGCTCTGTTAACAGTAGCCAGTGGGGGGAAAAATTTTTGAATTAAAGTTGTTCGGCGGGCAGCGGGCACGGGCATGGGTACGGGTACGGGCGCGGGCACGGGCACGGGTTACCGGGTGCGGGTACACCCGTGGCGGGTGCGGGCAGACGGGCAGCGAGCACGGGTCTGCCGGGTACGGGTACACCCGGGTTTGGCACCAAAACAGGCCACCCTGCCCATTTCAAGCCCGTACCCGTGTACCCGTTTACCCGGGTATACCCAGGCACGGGTACGGGTACCCCGGGCACCGGGCACGGGCGGACCGGGTTCGGGTTACCCTTAACGGGCACTGTCAATCCACTAATCACAACATATGATAGAGAGAATAAAATATAATATAAAGATGCTTCATCAACAGCTGGACAGATCGAGAGGAGATTAGGGGAAGGAAAATTAATCACTGATTGGACACCACAAAGCTGACTTTATAAGAATTCAGATCCAGTGCAGTAACCCAATTTTTGAGTTTTGATCCAAACCGTCCAAGGTGCTCTAACACGAATCTTAAAGAACCTGGACCCCACAAATAATACTGGCCCCTGCGCTACCACCGAATAGGCACCGTACACGTCTAAACTCAAAAATTGGGTTATTTTAGGGGATCCGGACTCACTTTATAAGGCCTAAAGATGTTAAACCGCAATTTTCGGAGGACGCAAGTGCAAAGTGCAAAGTGCAAACCACTATTATCTTCCGGCCAACGGCGGATCTAAGAAGGGTCAGGAACAGGCACGTGCTTACTTCTGAATTCAAATTTTTTTAGATCCAGTGATATTTATATTTGTGTCTACTTATGAATGGAAATAATGCTTACTCCTGGTTTTAATTTATAGTCCAGTAGAAGAAAATTACACAGAAAGAAAATCAGCCCAGCTTGATTCGTGTAAAGAAAGAAAAAGAAAAAAGACGTGGTCCGATTTGCTACTCCAATGAGAAGAATCGTTGATTTGCCAACTAAAAACGAGATTTGATTCGCTACTCCACCTAATATGTATCGTGTCGTGACTTAGATCACGTGTCGTGCCGTGATCAAGTTAGATTTATATGTGTTGTGCCGTTCTATGATCAAATTTGAAAGCATAGTCATGACGCGTGAATGGTCACAACACTTAGTCACACCATGACCAAGGCATGTCGTGACCACATTTGACGTGTTCAAACGTGACCAGTCACGTTTAACTATTTTTTATAATTTAGCGAAAGTTGAGGTTCAGTGACACTAGGTACGGTCAATCTAACCTTACACGACTTAAACAACAAGTTTCTGACATGTGCAGACTCAGCTCAAGGGACCATGCGGGTCGCGTGACTTAGCACGCGGGTCGCATCACGAGGGTCGCAAGCCACAGCTTGCGGGTCGCGTGCCAGGTTCATGGCGCTTAAGGCCAAGCGGGTCGCATGCGAGAGCATGCGGGTCGCGTGGCAGGGCCTGAGCAGCAAAGTTGAAGATGAAATCTGAAACCCTTGAAACGCCCTTTTATACCATAGTACAAAACACAAACATTTAATCGATTCATGACTTGTCTATATATTAGTTTACTTGTTCATACATTAGTTTACTTGTTCATTCATTCTTCTATTTCATTTGATTTGTTCATACATCTTAGGATTAGACAAACCCCAAACATTCAAACTTCTAGTACCTAATTGGGGAAAGTAGAAGTCTAGAACTTGAACCGTCCCTGAGGATCGACACCCGTTCTAACTACACGACAGGGTTGTGCACTTGCAACCTTCGTCTAAGAGTTGAATAGGGTTTAAACTCTACAGCTTAGGCTGTAGTGAAGCTCTGTACCTCTCATTTGGGAGCGAACACTACCCTCCAAATTGGAGGGTAGAGATGGGAGGGGAACTCTATTTAGTTTGTGGAGCAAGTAAATACGCTTCGGACAATCTGGCCACCCCTTATCTCCCCTCCCCTCCTCTCATCTCCCCTCCCCTCTTCTGGAGCACACCCCTTACATTTATTTATTATTTTCTATTGTCTCCTCCCTCAAAAAAGCACACTTACCAAGGCACGGGAAATAAAAAAACTTGTTCTCTCCGTAGGAGAATGACGGTTGTCCGACCAACAACTTCCAAATCCGACGCCTCACGATTGTTCTCCTCGAGACGCTCTTTTTCTTGACATCCCATTTATTCATAGGTATTTTTTCTTTCGTTTGATAGTTTTTTTTATCTAATTTTCTCAAAATGTAAGTCATCCTTGATATGATTTTCAATTTTGCATTTTCTCAAACGACACTTAAGAAATTTTACTTTTTTTCTACTAAGAAATTTCACTTTTTTCATTCTTTTGTTTTAACCTACAAATACGGAATTTTTTTGAAAGAGA
The DNA here is from genome assembly GCA_028015225.1 of Carex myosuroides. Classification (NCBI taxonomy): domain Eukaryota; kingdom Viridiplantae; phylum Streptophyta; class Magnoliopsida; order Poales; family Cyperaceae; genus Carex; species Carex myosuroides. The sequence continues at coordinate 5,874,403 of CM051481.1, forward strand.
GTTTGGGCATAAATAAGCCGAAATTTTTATTTATAGGAAAATGAAAAAAAATTAAAAATAGAAAATATTGTGTGGGAAATTCAAAAATAGAAAGGCAGGAAAGAGTCATGGCGTCCTGCACACTAGGAAAAAAACAAAAAAAATAAAAAATACTCATGGAACACCATGACCCATCCGAACTGGATATATGAGAAACATTGCAAACATGAAGGAATGATTCTCTTTCTCTCTTTCTGTTTTTGGCGCAAGAAGAGAAACATTGCAAACCGTGGGTATGGATGGGTCATGGCGGCCCATTTTTTTTTTCTTTTTCTTTTTTTCCGGTTTGGATGGGTCATGGCTTCCCATGAGTAATTTTTTATTTTTTTCCTAGTTTGAGATGTCATATGGCATTCGGATGGGACGCCATGAGTCCTAGCTTCCTTTCCATTTTTGAATTTTCCATATGACATTTCCTATTTTTTTTTTCCATTTTCCTATAAATAAAAATTTCGGATAAATAAAGGTTCGACTAAGAAATTTTTCTACTTGAGAGCTCTTTGTAAATAGATGGGTACAAACCACTATGTATTTTCTTGAGTAATTTTTATTATACATCTCGAGATGCAATTTTATTATATACTGGAAAATTGGAATTGATTGGTAATTAAATGCTTGATTGCACCCGTAGAGCACTCAATTTGGAGTATAGCACTCAATTTGGTTAATTAAATGCTTAATTGCACAATTAAGTTTCTGTTGGATAAAATCTATGTTGGATATTTGGAAGTAATTGCCCATATAAGTGAATGCATGTGTTGGATGTTTGAAGTAATTTTTTGTCTCCGGCTTAATTGTACCGGTCAGAATCAATACCGTACCAGTAAGAGTATGGTACAGTTTTACTCCAATTTGCAATATATTTAGCATGTGCCGAAACAAGTTTGATTTTCTATGCAATTGAACTCGAACTGTACAGCTGACTTATAATTGAACTTGAACAAGCTGTCTCAATTACCTTGAAAACATCATTAATTATTTGGCAAACAAAAAATAACGATTTATGTGATGATGAACCCATTTTCAGAAGGTACAAAATGCTGGTATATGTGAAATCTTATGCAATAATCAATACTGAGCTACACAGATGGTTTCTATTCCTAATATGCAATGTCAACCCTGACTTTTATTTTATATAGTTCACTTTATTCATGACAGTAAGCTCAAAAAATAGTGAAATCAAGTTCACTTCTATGTATCATTGCCTTGTCTGTACTGACAATCAGGATGTAATGCATATATGCACAGGGGCCCTCATTATTTATATTCTTTTATTTTAGCAAAGAAAATGGTGATTGTGTATATATAAAGATATTCATATTTTTGTAGAAGGTCATAGGATGTTGGTGAGTTTAATAACTCGGTCATGTTCAAAGATCATGCTACACATATCCTCTCTTCATAATTTACTATAAGGTCCTTAGTTTTTTTGTCATTTTTAAAAATCTGTCAAAACAAGGAAACAGCTTATTGAATCTTATACCTTGCATTCACAGACACAATATGGTACTGGAACCAAGCAAAGCACATATCAATTAACACAGAGAAAGAGTAAAATGAGGGATTTCAAAAAGAACCAGAAAAGGGCATAAGAACAAGTGACAAAATACCAACTTTATTCAAATTAAACTGTGTTTGTATAGGGTTTTTTACCAGACTTTAGCCTCATAAGAACCCATGACCGACACTTATACCTAAGTGCCTGTTCTGCTGACAAAATACAAACTTTATTCAAATTAAACTGTGGCACTAAAATTAATAATTTTATTTGTTTTGTTTCTTAGGTAATATGGATAATTTTAATTTCGAGGAGCTTATGAATGTTTTGGATGATGATGAAGAATCATGGATTTTTGGAGCCGTTCTGCAACAAGAGATTAAAAGTGAAGGATTAAGTGCTTAAGAAGCGCTAAGGAACCGATGTTCGGTTGGATAAAAGCTAAGGAAGCTAAAGGAAGGGGTAGAGGTGCTTTAAGGTTCGGGCAAAAGGAGATGATCTTAATCCGCGCTAAGGAACTAGTGTTCAACAGAATTAAGCGGCTAAGGAAGTTGATACGTCCTGTCCTAGGGGAGCAGGCCGTACGGGAAAAGAGTCAAGGGAAATGGGCTCGTGCCGTCTCCAGTTGAGATTAAGAAAAACGGTGAATGTTTGAGGGTATTTGTGCTCTAACCTCTACAATACCCTGTGTTATGGGAAAAATGCGACCCATGTTACCGGGAATTCCCCGCCTTAAATAGGGGGGCCAGGACCGTTAGGACGTCTTGTCAAAACGGTTAGGGGGTTCGCATAGGAGCACTAATGCCCGCATAATTGGCGGTGACTCTCGCATATTCGACAGTGACGCGAAGTCGAAGTTGGACTGGGCCTTATGAGTAAAGGCCCAACTTGACTTCGAGGGCCGGATTGTTCCCAATTGATGAAGCGAGGCCCAACTTAGTTCTTGCCAGGCCGGCAGACAGCTGGACTGCGGGCCTCTTTTCGTCTGGTCTCCGAGTTGTTTTTGGTCTCGGGCTGGTCCCGCGAAGGGGTCCGAGCTCCGAGTTACTTTTTGGTCTTGAGCTGGCCCCGCGGAGGGGTCCGAGCTCTGGGTCGCTTCTTGATCTCAGGCTGGCCCCACAAAGAGGTCCGAGCTCCGGGTTGCTTTTTAGGCCGTGATCATATTAGGGGCCTTATTTTACTCTACTCTGGGCTGGCCCTTGATGGGGTCCGAATCCCAAGTTATTTGTGGACTAGGTTTAAGTTTTATTGAGGGTCATTTGCACATTGACCTATCAGAAGCTAAAGGAAGCAGATTAAGCCTTAAGAAGACTTAATCTCTTGTTGTCGAACGGCCCCTTTATGAATAATATACTTCCAAGTACCACATTTGGAGGTTCATCATCATCTTCCACACAAGATCAAGATATGAGGAGAATGTCAGGTGTTGAATATATAAACGACATACTTAATGCAACGCCGGAAGTACCTTATGATTATTTACGAATGAACAAAACTAAGTTCCTTGTTCTTTGTGATGCAATATTAGCAAAAGGTATTGTCAATATTGATGAGGTGACAATAGAAGAACAAGTTGTTATGTTCTTGCACATAGTTGGCCATGCCTCAAATATGAGAGGTGTTAGCTATCATTTTCAACGTTCTTTGGACACTGCCTATCGAACATTCAATGATGTTTTATGGAGCATCATTGAGATGAAGAGCGACTACATCAAGTTGCCCGAAGCCAATGCACCAAAGCATGCTTGTGTCGGGGAACACACAAGATTCTCTCCATTTAAGGTATTTTCATTTTGAATAATTTATAAGATTAAAATCTAGAGATATTCAAAACATTGTATAAATATTTGTTATTATTAATTTAGGGTGCCTTGGGCGCTATTGATAGTACTCACATCCCCGCTTTAGTAAAGAAAAAGAAGCGAAGAAGACACATTAAGAGAAAGGGTTTTGTTTCTCAAAATGTCATGGCTGCAGTTGACTTTGACATGTATTTTGTTTACATGTCAGTCGGATGGGAGGGTTCAGCTGCAGACATGAGGGTCTTGCGTTCAGCATTAAATGATGGTGGTTTCATCGTTCCTTCGGGTAGATATTACCTTGCTGACTCTGGTTATGCAAATACAGGTAGTTTTCTTTGCCTATATCGTGGCCACATATATCATTTGGGACAATTTCAACAGTTATCTACATCAAATCGGTACCAAACAGTAGAAGATTTATTCAACCATCGCCATGCCCAACTTTGAAATGTTGTTGAGAGGACTTTTGGAGTATTAAAAAATGAGATTCAAGATTCTTAGAATCATGCACCCTTACAAATACAGAAAGCAAGAACTAATTGTGTTTGCATGTTATATTTTACATAACTTCATCAAACGTCAAAATGAGATTGAAACAGAAAATGATATTTTCTTGGATGAGGAGCGGGCAATAGACGAGGAAGATGATGATGAAGATGTTGAGCAATCCGGAATTACCACTGGTATCAACGAAACACAGCTTGGAAACTTACTTCGAACGGGCATTAGAAATAATTTGTAGGAGAATATGCTAAGCCGTGCAAGAAATCAAAGAGAGCGTAGAAATTAGATATTGTTGAATATGCCAAACTGTGTCTCCAGTGATATCATATTTTTTTGTTTTAATATCTAATATGGATTACATTTTGTCTCAATGAATTGTGCTGGACGCTTTGTTCTATGAAAATTGTTAACTTTTTTTTCTTTTCCCAGAGTTCACTTTATTTATACATTGAATGTTCTAATTATTTATTATTTTTCATACTTACATAGTTAACAGTGTTGCAGTTTTATAGTTAAACAGTGTTGCAGTTTTGTATTTTTTTTCAAACTGTTTTATTCAGAATCTCATATTATTGATATGAGAATATTTTTTTTCTAATATTGCGAACTCCCGTGTGACTACAAAAGTGTTGCTTGCTTAACATTACTGGCATGTGCATATGTTTTATCAGTTTTTTTAACGGTGGCCGATACAGCTACTAGTCCATGGGTGGTACAACTGTAATGGTAATTTTAATCAGCGTCTTTTGTTGATAAAAAATTCTAGTTAATTCGTTTGACATAACACATTAATTATATTTGACTTATCCAACATAACTCCGTCTCTGGAGAAAAAAAAATATAAACCATGGTCACATTTAACACATATTAATTTTGATGAAATATATTAATTACTTTTAATTAAAATTATAAGTCAATTTGATTGATCAATCATATCATATGACGACAACAACATGAAGGGGTAAAATAGTCTTTCACTTCTCATATATATTTTTTATTCAAATATATACTACAATCTTAATCTTTATTATTTTCCGAACACAAACTCCTTAGCGCTCCTTAAGTTCTTAATCTTTCACTCCTTAATACATGTTGCCGAACGGGACCAATAATAGTATCCAGAGTAGGGGGAAGCGGGTCAGATATTATTAGGGGTGAAAACGGAGCGAATACAGAGCGGATAGTGGTAAAACCATATCCATATCCTTTTTAATTTTCTGGATACGGATACGGATCGGATATCAGCCAGATACATATACAGATACGGATCGAATCGAATATTTATTAAAATAATATTAAAAAATACTAAAGTTCATAATATTTATCGAATTTTAATGGTGAATAACAATATTTTTTTCATAATATATAGTATGTACAACAATTTAACTATCAAGTCTATGCTCAATTCAATCATCCTATTTACAATTTCTCTCCAATGTAATCAAAATAATGAATACCCTACGCCACAACCCAGCAATACCATCCATTGTTTCTTTCTCTACTGCTTTTGGGAAATTATACAAGGTTTGGCTGTTTTAATTATACAAGGTTTTGGGAAATTATTTTTCAGCTGCAATTCTGAAAATGCTGAGAGATTCTACAAAATCATCCAAAAGTTGGTGTGAATCTGAGATGACTGAGTCATCTACTGCCATAACAACCTTCATCGTGTTCATGTAACTCTGGTAATGAAGTGTTAGAGCCTGCCAAGAAGTTAAAATTTGATTACTTATCTTATTTGGGTTTCCAGTATTTTAGCTACTAAAATATGCATCTTTTTGTGTGTACATGTGTGTGTTAGGACTTAGGAGGGAAGGGGGTTTATTTTATGGAGGAAAACTAACCTGTGGGTGGCCATATACACTAGGAGCAATGTAGACAATAGGATGACCATAGAAGCATATCTGCTCAAGCGGCCCCATGAGATTTGAGAAGGACAAGGTCGTGTTCATAAGTACTTTATGTGACAGTGCACATGCAACCTATTAAAAAATTTCATCTTAAAAATTCGATCTTTTCCAGAGAGAAACAGTAATTAAAAAGGTGGTAAGTTGGTAATTTCAACCAAGGCCTTTATTCTGGTAACAAGCTGCCTGCTCAGGAACTGTAGATTCATTAACATGGAGTCTAATAGTTGTATCAGCTGGGTGCCTGAGAACTCTGTAGTTCAGCATTTTTCAGTACTTATGTTCTTCTTGTCCTATTTGGTGCTTAATTAAACATAAATGCAGGGAACAGCTGTCATTGACTTGTTAGCCCTAATGCCTGGAACAACAAAATCGTACGATAGGGGCGCAACAATTCAGGTCTGTGATCATCTGATGTGAGAAGTATATGCATGGTACCCATGGTACAAGATGGAAAATTAAAACCTTAATGGACCAAGGGAATTTTAGCCTCAAGTTGAACCAAAGAGTAAATTAACTTGAGATTCAATCAGCACTGACTGGTATAGGTTAATAAAAGCTTCAACTATGAGCATATCTCAAAAGTAAGATGGAAACCTTAATGCCAAAGAGCTTCAGGATCAGTTTTCCACTGAAATAAGTTGATACAGCTTCGAGTGAGTTTTTCTTCCTTGAAGCAATGGCCTTTCCTTGGCGTACATAATCTAAAGGATCTTCATGGATTACAATAGGGAACCGAAGCATCATGTATCCTATGAGATTTCCATATTTTGCATTATTTTTACCTCCTTCCATCATCTCAGCTAAATCCTGCTTGTTAGGAAAATAATCACAAAACATATCCTAATTTCTACTTTGTGACATAATCATAATTGAGGTTTTTTTCTCCATTTTATAATGTGATGCCTATTTTGGAACAAAAAAAATAACATAACAAAATCACTCCTTGGAAGCTTATTCTCCTTGCAGGGCAATATTTTGATTAATTAGTTATTAACGGCTTCTGATTTTTTCTCTGCTGTAAATTTCACAATTGTTGTCCTCTGAACTATATAAGTTTGGTTCACTGGTTCGCTTATTAAGTTTTGACCATTACGAGCTTGTGCCAATAACTACATTATGGCTCACACAAGAACTATATTTGATTATAAAATAAGACTAACATGTATTCCAGGTGTCGGCCGTATGTTCACAAGAAGTGTTGATCTTACACGGGTGTTCCTGGGAAACTTCTTTTCATCGTTTGTCTCACCTGAAAAATGCAATTTAGAGAAAAAATTATTCATTGATAATTCTCTTAGAGAAAAACCAAAAAAGTGCAGTTCAACATCTTACTGAATTATCACGTGATTATAATAAACAATCATAGCGCCCGATCACTTTTATTGTTATTATTATTTTGGCTTTCTTAGCAATTACTTGATGCTCCGGCATAAATTTAGCACTTGCCAAGTCTCATCATAGATTGCTAGTGTACCAGCAAAGAAACAACTTTTTATCAGGCTTGTAAGTATAAATGGTAGTGTAGAAGTGAAGTCCAATATTAGCATGTATTGATATACAAAAAATTGAATCAATATTTGGTCCAGGTGTGATTACTTACAGTGTTTCCTATAAAGATATCGAGAAAGAGCTGCTGATGTGACCCCCACCAAAACATCATTTACAGTCTGTGAATACAGATTAGCATTAGTGTAATTTTGAGCTTTTCTGCTATCATCTATCTCTTTAATTAATCCTAAAAATAAATTGAGAAAAAAAGAGGTTTTACATGCAAGAAAACAAAAGCAATCTCTTTTGAACCTTAAATTGGTAAAAAGAATTCTCAGGGGCGTCTATGTGCAACAGTTGATACTTGTTAAAGTTGTGGTATTGTTAGAAACTATTATACTAATGTTTTTTATCCCTGCTTACAAGATATAAATTAAAGTAAAAAGTTCATCTCCCTTCCTAGATGACACAAATGCTGTCATGTTCTCATAAAGAGATAACTAACTAAGCCTAGGAAGAGTAGCAAACTTCCTTGCAGAATGTAACAAAAGTAATGTTTAATATCATTTTTACTTTTTAGTATTGGCAGCCATGAAAATCCCATTAGTTTAAAGGAATAAAGAAAAAATTTAATGCATTTGCAGCAAAAGACCTAATAAAAGCTATCGATCATATAAATTTTGATCTCTGAACTTCCAACGTGTAACTAGCTCAAGTGTATATCACATTGTACACTGTAAAATTAGAATGCAATCATAAAAAGACAAAGAATGTGACACTTACGCAGCCCATGGCATTTTTAACAATCTTGACATCATCGAGCCGTATTGTTCGGTGCACAAACCGTTTCCTGGCATACTCCACCCCTTTGTGTCCCTTCAATGGCGTCTCAGTATCCCTCAAAAACAGCATGCTAGCCACAAACAATAGCATATCGACAAACGTGTGCCACAAAAGAACTACAAAGGAGAAGATCCACAACAGAAAAGCCCAAATCCCCTTCTCCGGCCTTGGCCCGGCATAGAGTGATCCAGCACGGCGTGGCGGTAGTGAAGGAAGCTTGGTTGGGTCATCAGATTGTCTAGTGCATGCTAGTAGAAGGGAGGTGAGAGACATACCATCACCAAGCGAGTGGTGGCCTCGAAACACTGCGGCCGAAGCCGACTCATGGGAAGGGATGTTGATGATGTGGAACTCCCAGAGTGGCCTGCTGTGGTCCACAGTTGTCAGAGAGAGAGAGGACACGTAGTCCTCGACTAGCCAGTCGTTGGAGGAAGGAGAGGTGGGGTCCGAGGACAGAGAAGGAATGATGATGTGATCTTTCACGTTTACTTCTACCGGTCTCCATCTAAGCACTTTCTTACAGTCTGATTCATCAAGCACCTATAACAGTAAGAGATAATGAGAAAAATATTCACAGTTACTGTCAAATTTTATCGCACAAGTATGAAATTAGTATGTCAAAACGAGTATAATACCAATTGACGTATCAATAATACAAACTTATGTACGTGTAAACATCAAAGCTGAGTATAGAACGCTTAAGAAGTGTTAATAGTGTTTGGAACAATTCAGCATCCGTACAGTCGTGACGAGCAAAATAACAAAATAAGTCTGTATTATATATACTTTTCTGGTGAATTCAGTATTGCTTTAGATTTTTTTATTTATTTAGCCCCCACAGAATTTTGCTTGCAAAGGATGCATCTTCCTTTGTCCTAGCATAGCACTATGCCAGAAAAAATTCATACGAATTATATCAATTTGACTATTGCTGAACCGTACCTTCTAATCCAAAGAAGCAAGAGAGACACGAGGCCTTTTGATTTTAGGACTCAAGGTTTCCCAATTACAGAGAATCCACACGTCGTAATCCCAAATCGAGCGTGGCAGATACATGCAGAGCGAGCGACAGGGAAGAGACGCGCGACGAACTGGAGGTCTCCGATCTGAGAACGGAGCAGGTCCGATGCATCGGACCTACTTTTAGGTTCAACGAGCGATGACCGTCCGATCTAGTTTAAGATTTGTGCGCACGAAATTGAAACGGACATACACGAAGTTTAAAGCGTTTGGAACGAATCTTAAAGTAAATCAAAATCAACGGTGATTAAACCCATCGAACCAAAGTAGGTCCGATGCCCATGGGACCTACTCTCACGTGCTCCGATCTGAACCATCGCTGGAGCGGTTTAACTGACACATTATCCATTTCTAAAAAAATTTAATTATCGGTATTTCAAAATTGAGTAAGACTTACGTGCTATGATAGTATAAGGCTATCGTATAAACTTCAAATTTTAATTAAGTAGTTCAGTAAATTAGTTGCTGAGCTACTTAAATTGAAGAAAATATCATTAGTCAGCCTAAGTTGAACAACTGACTTTAGGCCTCATTAATTTTAGACCAAAACCAAATATGTCTTCAAAATTAGAGTTAGACCAACAAGTAAGAATCAAAACAATTGAAAATTATGAACTATTTATTCAGTTAATGTTTGTTTAATTAATTCTTTTTGTTATCAATATTGTTGGATAAACACCTCAATATTTATTCGGTCCACATAATATGATTTAAAGGATTATTATCTATTCTATTCATTGTGGTTTTTTAAAATAAAAATGAAGATTTGGCCTCTCAAATTAATTAAATAATCTATATTTGATTTCGAACTTACAATCTTTCGTCCAGCGGACATCGCCTTTTGTCATTAAATGAAAGGTTGTTTCTCTCCGTTCATATATAGTTGTTTAACTTATTGTTTTTAATGGCTATCATATAAAATTAAATCAATTATTTTAGTGATAATCTACATGCTATATATACGTATTAAAATATAATGTTTAATGCATATCTTATCATAATCAATTATATGTCCATCAAAGCAGTAACTTTATTTTCGGCTTTGAAACTTGTATTGGATTAATCCGAAAGTACTTTTAAGATTTTCAAATAATTTATCGATAAAAAATCACATGCCGACTAATAATTACGTGGATAATAATATTAGAAATTCTTTTGCACTTAGAAAAACCTACGTGTACTACTTGCTATTCACAACTAGATGTCCCCAGCACAGTAGCTATCAATTATCATCAGTAGCGGTAATATATCGCTACCAAAAAGAATTTGTACAAGATCAGTAACTCGGTGTCAGCATCTTATCGCCGTATTGGTTAAGTAGTTAGAAAAGTGCAACATGCAAAATGGCCGTGAAATGAAACTGTGAAAGACTCCTACCATAAATATCAGATTGAATAAAAACAGAGAAAGCAACAATCAATGCGGACCTTGGAGTGACGAATAAAGGAACATAATAGACAAGAAAGCAGCCTTGACAAATTTTGTTGCACCGAGGTTCGCGCATCAAATGATTCAAATCCCAAACATTTATAAAAAAATTTACATCCCAAAAATAAAAAAATAAGTTATCAGTTACTACTTTCCGGATTTTATCTCATAAATGATAAATCACCCAAGACAAGACCTGAAGACAGGATATTAGATAAAAATATCGACAGAGTTACTTTGATTCCATACAACGCACGATTAACAGATAGAGAATTAAAAATATAGAACTCATCCGTTGCGTCTTGCGTGAAGCTATTATAGATATTTTAAAATAATGAGAGGTGCAAGTGATCATTTTTTCTTTCAACAGAATATTAAAATATACTTTGCCAAATAAAGTAACAGGAGGATTTAAAAACGCAATGCAAGGAACAATGCAAGGAATATTGGAATAGCAAATGAAGCTATCAATCTATCATGCACTTTTCAGATGCAACCTAACCAATTAAAGCCTACGGTACAATCTCTGAAGATGAGCAGTTGAAACTTTCGGGTACGCAACAACTGTGGAACCTAACGACAAAGACAACGACCAGTATCTCTGACGGAAATTTAATGATTAAATCTTTCTTTTATCCCCTACTCTCTATTTTTTAAATAAACAAAAATTAACTCAAGATACATAGAAGTAGAGCTGCAAATGAATCAAACCAAATCAAACTTACTCCAGTTTGAATTTGAATAAGATTCGAACCGAATTGATTTGATTTGTTTCAGAACGAACTTCAATCGAACGAGTTAATTGTGAATTTTTTTTCGAATAGAAATCAATCGAACTGCACCTGAGAAAACGACCGCTGAAGATAAACAAAACAACCCAGAGGAGGAAACCGCCACGAACGCAAACAAATGGGAAGACGAGCCGGTTATTTCATCAGCCAAACTTCAATTGTCATATAATTTCTATCTTTGAATTTGGCCGGGTCTCGAGGCGGTGATAGTTCAAATTTTTATGACTAAGGGCTTCACCTCAAAAAAAAAATTAAAAAAATACGATATAAAGGTGATTCACCTTGGAGTACTGGACCAATTAGGGGTGAGTAAATCGCTCACAACTCGTAACTCGCTCATAACTCGCTCGCTAAATGCTCATTCAATATTGAGTTAGTAAAAATTTCCTCAAAAATGGGTGATACTTGCTGGACCAGTTGTGACTTTCTGATGGCACTGTGTTCTGACCTGGTACAAAGAAAGAAGACAAAAGGGGACTATTGTTGACAGAGTATTAACAACTCGCTCATTAGCAACTCGCTATAACTCGCTCAGTAACTTAATGAGCCGAGCATGAGCATACCCCAACTCGCTCATAACTCGCTCATTAGCTCATTAAGAAATTAGTTACACAAATCCTGCCACATCTACAGTATGGTACTGGATTAGTATTTCTAAATTATGTTAGTATATCCATTCATTTTGTTAGTATATCCATTCATTTTGCTATTTGTATATTTCTAAATTCTACATTTTTATTATTGTTTTGATAATGCAAATTTGTAGGTACGTGACAAGCCGTGAGAACGACAAGAAGATAATTTGTTTGATTTTGTTAATTTGCTTATGGCCAATTTTATATTAAATTATTTATTGTTTAATTTGCTTATGGATAATTTTTTTGTTAAACTTGCTTATAGACAATTTGTTAAATTTTATAAATAAAAATTAGTTTTTGAATAATGTATTTTAAACAACTCGGTAACTCGCTCGGCAACTCGCTCATTAACAACATGCTCATTAATAACTCGCTCATTAACAACTCGGTCTAACTCGCTCATTAACAACTCGCTCATTAAGCTTATGAGCCGAGCATGAGCATACCCCAACTCGCTCATACTCGCTCATTAATCACCCCTACCGACCAATAGAGAGAAAATTATGAAAAGATAAATTAATCACTGATTGGACACCACAATCCACAAATCTGACTTTTTAGGGCGCAAGATGTAAACCGCAACTTTCGGAGGACGCAAGTGCAAAGTGCAAACCAAAATAGGGATGATGAAGATCAAGCAAACAGCAAACTACTATATACAACTAAATTAATCATTATACCCATATAAAATGAAGTAAAAAAAATTATGTAAAGGGCTGCAAGGTATGTCTCACCGGTATACTCGAGAAGCGGGGATGTCTGACGAGTGTCGCCTCGAGACCTTCGATGAAGGTGTCGACATTAACCGGCGTGCCAAATCCAAAGATAGAAATTATATGACAATTGAAGTTTGGCTGATGAAATAGCCGCCCGGCCGGACTCACCGGCTCGCCTTCCCATTTGGTTGCGTTCGTGGCGGTTTCCTCCCCTGGGGTTGTTTTGGTGTTTATCTTCAGCGGTCGTTTTCTCAGGTGCAGTTCGTCAGGGGAACCCGCCATGAGAGGAGAGTTTTGAAGATTTATCCCGCGGGGATCAAGTTTGTAGCTTTCTTCTTTTTTCTCAAAAGAGAAATGGTATTGACAAATGGGTGGAGGTTGGTATTGACAAATGGGCGGAGGTTAGTTGGACTTTGGAGGAAGACAAAGTTGTCGCTACAAAGAAACCAACAACTGGTAAGAGATGAGTGGTGAATTGGTGATATGCTCATTATGTGTATTACTGATGTGCCCTTGGCGACTTTATAAGAGAGCCTGTTTGCGGGAGTCCGGATCCCCTAAAGTGTTTTTCTGAAATTTTGAGTTTTGATCCGGAAATTTGAGATAGAGCAGAGTCAGATTTTTTAATAATGAGAATCAATCCTATAAAGTAATTATAGAAGATAATTGTTTTAAAATTATAAATCAGGCGCGGTGCAAATTTAGATTTTCGATCTAGATCTGCACCGTACTGTCAGGAGCATCTGAACATTTAAAATTGGAGAAAATATTTTTTTTTCCTAAGCAAGAAATTTTAAACAATTATTTCTCAATAAGTTACATATTATATTTAAAATTGGATTAACTGTTTGAAATCAATACGATAGATTTTGGAGTTGGTGTTATATAGGCCGAAATGACACCAATGTTATACTAGCCGGACTCGTTTGAAAGACTAAACAAAGTTGAACAGGAGAAACCGAATTAATTAAAAAAAACCTCCGGTTTGAAACCTGCTATACCTTTTCTTTCACGCATAACGAGGAAGAAAGAGAGTAACAGACGGGTGTGACTTTTGGACAAGTATCCTCTCCATTACTGTAAAAGATTCCCTTCACTTTATGATTTGAGATTAACTCTCATCCGCTTTGAGATTTGGACTGACGGAGGGGCAGTATTATTGGGCTTTGAGATTCGTGCCAATTTAAAAATAACGGTCCAGATCAAGTAATTGTAAAAGATTCCGTACCGGAAAAGATCTGAATTCGTGACTTTTAGTCACATGTCACCAAAAATTAATACAACTTTTTTTTATCTCATATATTTTTCATAAAGACCCTTATATTTTAGATATTATAAAATAGTCAATCAATTATATTATACACCACAATTATTCATATACTCATCCTGAAACAATTATTATTATTATTATTATTATTATTATTATTATTATTATTTACATTTTTATGAAATTTGATACTAAAATATTCTAAATTCGTATATCTTTATAATATAATAAACTTATCATACAAAAAATTTAAATGATGGGATGTTATATTTTCTCTCCAAAAAAAATGCATTTGTCACTTGTTGATAAAATAAATACTTTTATTATATTATAGGGGATAAACTTTCAATTAATCTATATATCTATTATTATGAAACGCATGTGTGATTTTTACTATATAAAAACATATTTTTTTTTTAATATATCTCACAAATAAACAAGTAATTAAAAAATCAGCGGTCAATCCGATCAACCCACTGGTTCAACTAGTGAACCGTTGATCTTTATCGGATCGATATCTGGTCCGATTCTGATAACATTGGTTTGAACGATTTAGTTTGTCATTTGAGACCTATTTCGTACGTATTAATTGGAGGTTGTTGGCACTTATGCTTAAATGTCGTCTTTGAGACTTTGACACAGTAGACGGGCTCTTATTTTTATATATTAAATTTCGGTTATGTTTAATAATTTTATACTTTTTACAAGCTGATACTGTATTTTCAAATACTGCTAACAAGATTATTAAATCAATGATTATTCTACATAACTATAATTGAAATTATCATTATAAATTTATAATGGAACCATTTACATAATCTTGCAATTGAGATAGAATGTTCTAAATGTTGATGATGACGCGTCACTTCTAAAAATGTCTATATATTGATTAGTATGTAATAAAAATATTATAATATCTCTTCGTTCTTTGACTCTTCATAAATTGGTACAGAGGTAGATTTAAGAAGAAATATTGGGAATAGATGTAAGGCCTACGCACCATAGAAATTGTCCATCTGAGATTGTCCCTTGGCCCGTAGGTGCTAATATAAGATTAGAATTTACGAGATAAATTTGGGTCCGATGTCTATTGGATTCAAAGTGAGTTTGATGGGTTCGATGACCATCCGATCTGCTTTAAGATTCGGGCCCACAACTTTCACGTATGCTTTAAAGTTCGTGCGCACAAATCTTAAAGCAGATCGGACGGTCATCGAACCCATCGGACCCAAATTTGAATCCGATGGACATCAGACCCAAACTGCTCTTAGAATTTATAGCTCTTCGAGAGTTCCTGAGTAGTATTTCTCTGATGGCTCGGCCCCCTTCAGAAGGGGGCCTTCTTTGCCTTCCACCTAAGCTGCACAGGAAAAGGCCCAAAGCCAATTTCAAGAAACAGTAAAGCTTCATAGGTACAGGTAGTCCGCATCTTCACAAACATGTCTATTTCACCGAGCTTCTCTCCGAGACAATGCCCAGATCGTTACGCCTTTAGTGCGGGTTGAAACTTACCCGACAATAATGAATTTTGCTACCTTAGGACTTAACTCCGTTTAAAAAAAAATGGATTTATATATGATTTCTACAAAATTAAGAATAAATTGTTATTGTACTGTAAAATTTGATCTGTATTCCTTGCAGAATTTATTTATATGATTGACCCATATGTGTTTAACTCCTATGATTCGAAAGTCTAACTCTGCTCTTGATTTGATGCAGCAGAGTAAATGATCAACAATGTTGTTAGTTGTCTCTTGATCGCTCTTTGACTCTTCCCAAATTGGAGCAGTTGCATGTTAGAACTTTTAAGTGCTTTTTACGTGCATATGTATGCATGTTCTTTAATATCTTAGAATTACAACATAAGAATTTATGTTCAAGTATTTGATGGTCCAGGGGCGAATTTACTTGGATCTAACGGGGTCAATTGACTCCATTTAATTATAAATTTTTTATATTTATGTTTATTTTTCTATATAATTTAGCACAAAATGTCATGATACGGTAACATTGATCTCCATTTTTCGGATTAATTTTTTATATAATTGATCCTCATTCTTCGAAATTTTTTATAATTGACCTCATACATGTTTGACCTCCATTGTTCGAAAGTCTAGCTCCGCCGCTGACTGGTCCGATATTATTTGACAGTTTCGATGATTATTGGATCTAAAATATAGCAAAAATTGCTTTAAGAACATGCATACATATGCACGTAAAAAGCACTTAAGCGGACAGAGTAATATGTGATATATATTTTTTGATTTAGCATAAATAAATTTATATGCATACAGATGATAAAAAAAAAATTATCAGTATATTTTGGTTATTAGATCTCCGAAGGGTCTTATTAAAAAGGTTAATAACATGAATAGAGGTACACAAGGGATATGTTACTCCCACAGATTTATAAAATATATTTTAAATATATATCGTTTCACAACAGTTTGTGGGCATTTTAGCATTTAGGTTGGCATTTTGGAGAAAATAAAATATGAAGATGAAGAGGACAGAGACTAGATAGAACACAACTACACAAGGTTTGTTTGGAGTTTCTTTCTTTCTTTTCTTTTTGTTTTTTCTTTTTTTTTGTGGGGAGCGAGAGAGTCCGTATCGTCTAAGGTACCGCATATTGGAGTCCACAACTTTATGGTCCAAATTTATTCCTAGTCCGATCAAACCCAATCCGTATTTGATGTCTAGTTAGAAGGAGGAGGTATGTTTTAAGATTTGTGTCAAATTAAAAAAAAAATCTGAATTTAATAATTGAATGTGCACTTGTGCAGTATCCAGGGTGATCTGAATTCTCGAGTGGGGAAGGAAGAGATGTTTTCGGTAATTTTGAATAATAAAGTAATGTAAGTTGAGTTAAAAATAAAGATTACAATAAAGAGAGTATTAGAGAATTCTTGTATTCAATTGCTTAAGAATTCAATTATATAGCCTTAAATAAGAAAAAGCAAATATTGCAAGATACATCAAATCATTCAAATATATATTCTTTAGTGAAGCAAAACTTAGGAGAGGGACTAGGGCCCGTGATTTTTATTTTTACTCAAAAAAAATATATATTTTAATATAAATAACCAGGTTTTTAAAAGATTTTTATTTCTACACAAACCGTTAGGATTATCAGCGGTTCGAATTAAAAATTCAAACCGCTAGGAATATCAGCGGCCTGAATTCTTGATTCGAACCGCTAGGATTCCTAGCGGCCTGAATTAATAATTCAAGCCGCTGATATTCCTAGCGGCTTGAATTCTTAATTTTATTACAAAACATTATTTTATTATTTTATTACAAACCGCTGATATAAACCGCTGATATAAAATTTCATTACAAACCGCTGATATAAAATTTCATTTATTATTTTATTAAATGGTAATTTTTCACCGATAACCCTAGAAATTTATTCACCGATAACCCTAAAGTTATTTTTATTACAAAGAATTATATTATAAAAACTTATCAATAATATAAAATTTCATTTATTATTTTATTAAATGGTAATTTTCACCGATAACCCTAGAAATTTATTCACCGATAACCCTAAAGTTATTTTTAATACAAAGAATTATATTATAAAAACTTATCAATAATATAAAATTTCATTTATTATTTTATTAAATGGTAATTTTCACCGATAACCCTAGAAATTTATTCACCGATAACCCTAAAGTTATTTTTATCACAAAGAATTATATTATAAAAACTTATCAATAATATAAAATTTCATTTATTATTTTATTAAATGGTAATTTTTCACCGATAACCCTAGAAATTTATTCACCGATAACCCTAAAGTTATTTTTATTACAAAGAATTATATTATAAAAACTTATCAATAATATAAAATTTCATTTATTATTTTATTAAATGGTAATTTTTCACTGATAACCCTAGAAATTTATTCACCGATAACCCTAAAGTTATTTTTATTACAAAGAATTATATTATAAAAGCTTATCAATAATATAAAATTTCATTTATTATTTTATTAAATGGTAATTTTCATCGATAACCCTAGAAATTTATTCACCGATAACCCTAAAGTTATTTTTATTACAAAGAATTATATTATAAAAACTTATCAATAATATAAAATTTCATTTATTATTTTATTAAATGGTAATTTTCACTGATAACTCTAGAAATTTATTCACCGATAACCCTAAAGTTATTTTTATTACAAAGAATTATATTATAAAAACTTATCAATAATATAAAAATTCATTTATTATTTTATTAAATGGTAATTTTTCACCGAAATTTTATATTATTGATAAGTTTTTATAATATAATTCTTTGTAATAAAAATAACTTTTGAGTTATCGGTGAATAAATTTCTAGGGTTATCGGTGAAAATTACCATTTAATAAAATAATAAATGAAATTTTATATTATTGATAAGTTTTTATAATATAATTCTTTGTAATAAAAATAACTTTAGGGTTATCGGTGAATAAATTTCTAGGGTTATCGGTGAAAAATTACCATTTAATAAAATAATAAATGAAATTTTATATTATTGATAAGCTTTTATAATATAATTCTTTGTAATAAAAATAACTTTAGGGTTATCGGTGAATAAATTTATAGGGTTATCGGTGAAAATTACCATTTAATAAAATAAAAAAATGAAATTTTATATTATTGATAAGTTTTTATAATATAATTCTTTGTAATAAAAATAACTTTAGGGTTATCGGTGAATAAATTTCTAGGGTTATCGGTGAAAAATTACCATTTAATAAAATAATAAATGAAATTTTATATTATTGATAAGCTTTTATAATATAATTCTTTGTAATAAAAATAACTTTAGGGTTATCGGCGAATAAATTTCTAGGGTTATCGGTGAAAATTATCATTTAATAAAATAATAAATGAAATTTTATATTATTGATAAGTTTTTATAATATAATTCTTTGTAATAAAAATAACTTTAGGGTTATCGGTGAATAAATTTCTAGGGTTATCGGTGAAAAATTATCATTTAATAAAATAATAAATGAAATTTTATATCAGCGGTTTGTAATGAAATTTTATATTAGCGGTTTATATCAGCGGTTTGTAATAAAATAATAAAATAATGCTTTGTAATAAAATTAAGAATTCAAGCCGCTAGGAATATCAGCAGCTTGAATTATTAATTCAAGCCGCTAGGAATATTTGCGGTTTGAATTAATAATTCAAGCCGCTGATATTCCTAGCGGTTTGAATTTTTAATTCGAACCGCTGATATTCCTAGCGGTTTGGGTAGAAATAAAAATCTTTTAAAAACCTGGTTATTTATATTAAAATATTTTTTTTTTTGGGTAAAAATAAAAATCACGGGACTAGGACGGCAGATGGACATGAATTCATATCACCTGAGGTAACAATTTTTTTTTAGTTTAGATGTGGACTGTCTGATTTGCTTTGGCACAAATATGAAAAAGACTTTGTGCAGAGACAGAGTCAGACTTTCGAACTATAAGGATCAAACACACAATAAAAGTCAATTATATAAATATTCAGACTGAGAATGAAAATCAATTTACACTATCTATGCATATTACTCTAATTTATATAGAAAATTATATATAAATACTAAAAATATAAAATAAAATAGAGTTAATCGATCCTCATTCATTTTATTTAACTCTGCTTCTGGCTACGTGCATTTTAGTTTGGACAGGATAGTGACTTAGATTATGATTGGACGGTCTGACCATGAGCTCAAATATTATGTTACCTCAAGTGGTATGGACTCGATGGGCAGCAGGGGAGGCGCACCTTGAGCCAGGGTTTAACCCTACAAGTGGGTCTAGACTAGATTTTGCTCGGTTCAGTTTGAAACATGTGTCTACGCACCGCACATATGTCGTGTTATGATGCTTTAGAAGCATTGTTCTAAATAGCACGCTGTAGCGCCGCTCTAGTGTTTTTGGACTCTAAACGCTAAGCTATGACATCAAAATGCGCTAATTGAGTTACGGCCGCTATAACGGTAATAGCGGTCCGCTATAGCGCATAGCGTGTAGCGCAAATAGCGCGCACTATGCATAATGGGCTTTTTTAGACAATTTATATGGGCTTTAAATAAAGACCCAAAAAAGTTAAATAAAAGCCCAAATTGAAATCAATTAAAAGCTTTGTTGCTACATATCTTTTAATTTGTCCAAACTGAGAAGGAAATCCATGTCTAGGTTATTTTGAAATTTGAATAGAAAAAAAAATAGATTATGTCATGAATCATGATGCTTAAGATATTTTGAATAGAAAAATATCGATAATTTATGATATTACTATAGATATTTTGAACCACAATTTGGACTTTGTACTGGTTCAATATGAATATTATAATTTCTTAATTAATTTTGTGTTATTTATTATTCTATGAGACTTTAGATAATGTTGATATTTAGTACAAATATATAATATAATTTTTGTAAAAAAAAACGCTATGTAGCATAGCTTCCGCTATAGCTTTTTTTGTAGCATTCCCGCTATAACGCTATAAATGCTATTTAAAACATTGTTTAGAAGTGAAAAAATCTTGATTTTCAACTTTAAATTGAAGACCAATGCATATCTTTCACTATGACTTCTATACTAAGATTTGTTAAAAACCATAAATAAATTAAAAAAAAAAAGACAAAATTTCATTTTCAAGAGGAATTCAATATGTATAACACTTTTAAGACATGTTCGGATGACAAATATTTGATGGGAATTAGTAGGAATTCGGACCAATTGGATTAATATTCCCAAAGCCCGTTCGGTGGTTCATTTCATTTCCGTCTGTTCTCATCGTTTCTTTCTAAAACAGTTCCCACGCAGTGCAAAAAGATAGAAAAAAAAAACAATTCAGTCCGACTGAATTTTTTTTTTCCTACGGCGCGTGTTCTCTTCTCTTTCTCTGTCTCTATTTCTCAATCTCCTTTGGATTTGGTCCCGACCGCCATGTGCAAAGCAGTCTTACACATATGTATTCTTCACTTTGTCTGGTTTCTCATGCTTATCTTATTTTTGGTGAAATTATAAACTCGGATCTGGGTACAATCACTTTCATGCTTACTGCATTGGCTGACTGGTGTGGTTGATTCTGCTCGGGAGATGTTCGACAAAATGCCGAGAGATATTTTCTTGGAATGCCATGTTAGCAGGTTGTTAAACAAAATGAACTGAAAAAGACGGTTGCCTATTCGGATAAACAGGAAATTATTCTTTTTTTTTTTTTGGAATCTGCTATTTATACATCTATATTTTAATAAAAACAGGAAATTAAGCATTGAGTTGTAAAAAAATGATATATAAAATAATGGTAATATGTATAAATAGAAGGACTTGGTTGTAGTTTTTCATGTTTTCTGCTCTAACTCTTGTCATATTATCCTTTTTCTTGTTGTTTTATTTGCACAAGTTCAATTTTTAAGTCAGGTTGTTCTCTAGGAATCTGATATTTTTTTTATTTGAAGCACCATGTATATATGTATAAAAACTCATGTACCAGTTCCCATTGATATCAGTCTTTAAAATGCAAGTTGAGGCATCCCGTACCAGTCTTTAATACCAGCACTTGGTTTTTCTTTCTATTCCAAACGCAAGTTGATGCTATGCTGTGATTCTCTCTATGTTTGAGGAAACATGCAGGTCCTTCATATTTGGATTTTATAATAGATCTAAACAATTGTTCCGAATTGGTACGCTGTTTAACAGTACTAATTCTTTTGCAACATGTTTGTTATGAAGGTTGATTATTTAAATGAAAAAAAACATGCTATTTGCATTAAACATAGTAAATAATATAAAAACACATTACAAAAAGTACATTAATTAGTCTCTACTTGATATATATCTAACATAATTCAGAAATGTTATGTTATTATTTAATCTATTTATTTAATTGTATTATTATTAATTTTACCAATAAAGAAAATAGTATAATATTAAATTTTGATGAAAAATAGGATTCTCCACAACTAATCCCACGCTACAACCGAATACTCAATTCCACACTCCCATAATCAATTCCTTGTGTTCTCGCTTTTTCAAAAGTGAATTTCTATTCCTGTTAAATCTCATCCTGTGTAATCCCATGACATCCGAACAAACCCTAAAAGCTCAAATCGGCCATTTGAATTTCACATTTGAGATTTCATTGCTCATTTTTACTCATCAGAGATACTCGTCGTTCGGGATGTCATCTTGCATCCATCCACAAAGAAATCCAACGAAACTTTGGAGAACCCTTTGATTTTGAGTGAGATTGCGAGAGCAGCAAATACGAGAGGGAACGGAAGAGACTCAATTTAGAAATCTCGCGTTTCTCTTTTTCTTTTCTTTTTCTTAAGGAGGATTTAAATGTTCCATGTCTTTCATGTTTTATTGTAATCATATTATTTATCTCTATTTCTGAAGTCTAGACAATCATTTCATACCAATCAAC
Organism: Carex myosuroides; assembly: GCA_028015225.1. Taxonomy (NCBI): domain Eukaryota; kingdom Viridiplantae; phylum Streptophyta; class Magnoliopsida; order Poales; family Cyperaceae; genus Carex; species Carex myosuroides. The sequence continues at coordinate 5,896,781 of CM051481.1, forward strand.
ATGATCTTCATATTAAATGTTTTTGGAGACCAAAATTTATATTTTTGAGAAATTTTTCACTATTTTTTTTAGCCAAGTACAAAATCACTATTTTTGGACCATAGAAAAATGGGTAATTATATCTTCCCCCATCTATCCATCCCCCATTTCATCCCCCAACTAACTAACTACCTTTTCTAACTATAATTCAAAATTCTAACTACCTAATGGCCATACAAATTAATTACTCAATTTTCTCCATTTATTTCTTTCCTCTTTCTCCCTCCCTCTCCCTCCCTCTCCCACCTCTCCCACTTCTCCCTCTCCACCTCCTCCTGCCTCTCCCACCTCTCCCTCTGCGCCTCCGCCCGCCTCTCCCACCTCTCCCTCTTGGCCTCCCTCTCCCACCTCCACCTCCGCCTCCTCTCTCTCCCACCTCCGCCTCCGCCGGAGTAGATCCATCACTGTCGACCGCCGGATCAGATCCGCCTCCGCCGGGTCAGATCCGAGTTATTTGCAAAGAACAAAGCTTCATTAATGGTGAATTAGAACAGTGCAGAAGTACATATGAATGAATACTTAATGTTTTAGAGATGAATACTTCAACGTTTATGGATGAATACTTAATATCTTAAGCATAAATACTTTAACTTATATGTATGAATACTTGATATCTTATGGATGAATACTTTTTATTTGTTTGGTATGCACATATATTTGTATTACTCTTAGTACATTAACTATTTACACTTACACGATGAAGATGAATACTTGCTTAATGCGGGATGAATACTTGCATGACGAGATGTAAATACTTGTGCAACGGTAACTCGAAAGTATGTCATCATGGATCTCATTTGAAAGAGAAAATTGTGTAGAAGACATTCGTGGTTTTAGATTTGCAAAATTCCTCACAGATCGTCAGAAATATTGGTTAGATTGAACGGAGAAAAAAAAACCCATCTCTAAAAACGTGTAATACTCTTGGTGCATTAACTATTTACACTTACACGATGAGGATGAATACTTGCTTAATGCGGGATGAATACTTGCATGACGAGGTGTGAATACTTATGCAACGGCAACTCGAAAGTATGTCATCATGGATCTCATTTGAAAGATAAAATTGTGTAGAAGACATTCGTGGTTTTAGATTTGCAAAATTCCTCACAGATCGTCAGAAATATTGGTTAGATTAAACGGAGAAAAAAAAACCATTTCTAAAAACGTGTAAAAGATGAGTGATTGATGTGTCCAAATATGCTTCTATTGCAAAGATGAATACATTTATATAGATGGATGAATGCTAGTTGTGTTACAGATGAATACTTGTTTTTGCAAATTTCTAAAATGAGCTGAAGGTAGTTAGAAGTCCCCCACTTAATTAATGCACTGACGGTTATGCGGTCCCCCCACTTAATTAATGCTCTGACAGTTGTGTGGTCCCCCACACATGTTGTTTGTCCCCTACTTTCTTGTTGTAATATATCCAAATATGTTTCTATTGCAAATGTGAATACCTTCATATAGATGGATGAATACTAGTTGTGCTACATATGAATACTTCTGCAAATTCCTAAAATACACTGACAGATATAAATTCTAACTAACTAACTACCTTAATTAATGCAACTGACGGGGGATGAAACGGGGGATTGTTCACGGGGGAGAACTAGGCGGACCCTAAAAAAATAGTGATTTTGTACCTAAAAAATAGTAAACGATTTTCAAAAAATATAAAATTTGATCTCCAAGCACATTTTATAATATGAAAATCATGTTAATCAGTTTAGATTGATTATTTAGACTTTAAAAATAATAATAATAAATATGAGACAACCAGACATTTGAACTCTCTTATTTCTCTTCGAAGTTCCAATTATTAAACGAGAGAAATTCTAACGGAGCAACTTTCTTTAATAATTTCCATCTCCGTTAGCCTCATCTAACGGTCCATTAGAATGTGAATCTTCAAACAAATCTAACGGCTCACAAGCTCGCTGCACGCCAGCACCTCATCTAGCGTTACTCGGCGCCTATCTTAAAGTGTCATCACTGCGAGACTCGTTATTGAACTCGTTCAAGCCGAATTGCAAAGTCCAGACAGTAATGCACAAAGTTAATAAAATACATCTAGGATTACTATCACACGTTGACTCCGTGGCCCAATGGATAAGGCGCTGGTCTACGGAACCAGAGATTCTGGGTTCGATCCCCAGCGGAGTCGTAATGTAGTCCCATTTTTCTTTTTCTTTTTTCTTCAAAAGGAAAGTAAAGATTTTATATATATCATAAAAGAGAAATTTAGATATATATCCAACTCAACTTATGTAGAATGTTTTCTCATAAAAAATTTAAAATTAATTATTTACCCATCTAAACTCATTGAATGTATTAATAATCTCATTTCTTAATTTCATCACTTAAAATTAAATATTAATATAAATAAAACATTAGAAGGAACAGTTTTACCCTTCTTCTTTGTCACAACCTTTAACAAAAGAATAAAACAAAAACGTCAGAATATACACTAACTTAAAACAAAAGTTGGAAAATGAGACAGTCACCCACAGCGGTTACCAGAGACATCTTTCATTCATTTCGAATTTAGTCTTTCTGCACCATATTTAAATCTTAATTTGAAATTTCTAGCAAATACCAGAGTCAAGTGAAATACGAAAATAACTAACCTGACACTTAATTGCTACTACCTTGGCTGCATCAGTCAAGTTTTCAAAAAAAAAAAAGACACTTAATTGCTACCTGCAAATATATTCATTCCCAAATGCAACCCAACTTTATTATATGGTAAATCTGACATACTACCAACCCATTTAGTTTTCAAATAACATTGTGACCTGCAACGAAACCTTATAAGAACCACTTCGAAGGTATTTAGATCTAGAATTTTCGTCAGGGGAGGGCAAAAGAAAAGCGGAATGGATTCAAATTTATTAGCTAATCGAATATTAGATATAAAAACAATGCTCCGATTTATAATTTTCAATGTTTTAACTTGTAATCCTAATTATCAATCAGAATTCAAAGAATTTATTCCAATTTAAATCCAAAATTTAACCCAAATTTACAAATCAGGATTCCAGAGGAGGTAAAAAAAATTTCAAGAGGGGCAAACTCAGTCCGGACCTATATATTTCTATAAAAATTCAAAATCCATGGGGGACGACTGCCCCCCCGGGATACATATGGGTCCTAATCTTAAGCCTTTCTTAAGGCCTGTTCGGCAGGGTGGATTTAGCCTTAAGAACTTCAAGAGGGGCAAACTTAGTCCGGACCTATTACAGGAAAAAGAACTTCAATTCTAACGTTTTTTGTGTTATTTTTTGTTAAAACTTAAAAGTTGTGACAAAGAAGAAGCTAAAATTGTCCTCCTAATATTTTATTAATATTAATCTTCATTTTTAAGTACCTGTTCGGCAGGGTGGATTTAGCCTCCTTAGCCTTTCTTAAGGCCTTGAGCGGACCAAACATGTGTGGCTTAGATAGACTTAAGAGCTTCTCCTTAACTTTCCTTAGACCCAAATCTTAAGCTTAGAAATCAGCATCCTTAGCATCTCCTTTAAGCCCAAAAGACCTTTTTTTTAATTACGATTTTATCCTCAGCTTAAGCCTCTTTCCATGTTTTTATGTTTTGTGTCTCCCTCTCTCCTATTGAGCGCTTCCCTAGACGCGCAAAAATAAAAATCATCTTCTTTCGATCTCCGTAGTGAGTTTGCTGGTGACGAACTCATTGATTTGATGTTACAAGGTGCTTGACATTAAGGTTCTCTTCTAATCGAGATCCGTCTTGATAGGTTTTGTTGCGCATTTCCGTCATTGCTTCATTTTCAGCAACTATGATGCAGGTGAGGGGAACTCATTAAGGCTGGGGATGGGGAAGAAGTTTTGGAGAATCATAAAGGCCAAACAATTACGTCTTATCTAGATATCAAACAATTACATCTCATCTAGGGGTCAAACACTTGCACTCCGGAGAAGGAGAAACAGTTCCCCTCCTTAACCTATGGACTGTCCTATGCCAAAGCCGACTCATAAAACATAATCATAAGTACATAATACAATACCTGATTCCATAACATTGGCCATGGAATTCTTAAGTCTGAAGAGCCATCTCCATGAGCACGAGACAAGTCTTCAATCGCAAGAAACCCTTCTCGCCTTTACGTCATATGGTCGTGGATCAAATCTTCCAAAATAGCAATATACGGCCCTTGAGAAATCCTCTCTAAATTTCCTAATAGATTTCTCTTCTCAGTTCTTTGATGGTGTAGAAAGGAGAAAACACTCAGATTCTGTCTGAAATAAATGTTGTTCAGAAATCTGAGTTGTGTGCTGTATCTTGTGTCTTAGGACCCATCCTTATATAGGGTAACACATCTGACACTGCGCATGCGGCCGCATCAAAATTTGTGCGGCTGCCACAAACGGCCAGACGTGTCTACATAACCGCCTTTCTTTCAGCCCACGTTCCCAAGTCCAAAATTAACATGTACCAATTTGTGCTACCCTGCCTAGCTACACGAACGGCTGCACAAAATTACTGCACCAGTTTGTGCTACCTTGCCTGGTCGCACGAACGCCGCACAGATTGCTTGTAAGGCTTAATACCAAACTCTGGGATTTTGTGTGGCCATGCCTGGCTGTACAAATGGCCGCACCTATGGCCACACGGGCTCTCTGTTCACAGTCCAACTCGATGTGCATCTCTGCACATTTACTCTGGTTTTGTGCGGCCTCATAGGGTCGCACCTATGACCGCACAAACCCTCTAAATAGGCAGTTTTCTGAATTGCAAATCTCAAAATCAGTTCATTAATGATTTGATCTTTGCCTAAATTGTTCTACACATTTATGAACCACACCCTATTGAATACATAGATTGTCTAATATCTTAATTCTATATTAGATCACTTAATTGTGACCACCATATATGACAATATACAATATATAATTATATTACATATATATATGCTCAACGTTGGATTATGATCCAACAAGAAGAGGCAAGCACATATCAAGAATGGAGATGTGGAAACAACAGTCGAATCTGACTTTTACTAAACTCAAAATCTGACTATTTTTTTCTTTTATTATAGTGTTAACTTTGACAATAATAATTCTTTGTGCTTACTAACATGCATGAGTCGTATGTTGTTTAGACATCCGAATTTTTTGTGAATGAAATCTAATTTTCAAAGATTCTCTTAGCAAACTTTTTTTTTCGAACTCACAATTTTTGTAATTGTTCTTTGTGACTTGAATTGAATTGCTTCGTGGCTTGGGTCAGGAACTATATTTGTGTTCTTATTACTCATATTTGATTTTGAATTTCTTTATTATATTGTAAGATGTGTAATTAAGTAATTTGGTTTAAATTGCTAAAAGTTAAGGCAAGGCTTACTGCCTTATTTTTGTTTGTGCACCAGTAATTATTAAAAGTTAATTGCTTTCAGGCTTGGCTGCATGTGCAAGATTAACTACTTAGTACATTTTCCTTCCTTAAGGTGAAAGATTTTAAATTGCTTGGCTGCATGTACTAAGGGTGAAAGATTTAATGGCTTGGCTGCATGTGCATACTAAATTGTTGTTCGGCTGGATTAAGAGGGGTTAATCCGTTAATATTAAAAGAAGCTTAAGGAGATGTCACCGAACATGTATAAAGTGATTAACTTAAGAAACGGAGATATTGATAAATTAAGTGCTATTATTGAAGTTTTGATGAGAAAATATTTAAATATACAAGTTATGATGGATATATATATATCTAAATTTCTCCAAATAAGAATATTAAAAACATTTCAGTATAAATAAATATTTTTGCAGATCATTAGCCGTATAAAATTTAATAAAAAAAAATTCTTAAAAAGTTAAGCTTAAATATATCGAACACATTGTTTAATTAAGAAAAAAATATTATACAAGACTCATCAAACTAAAAAGTAAGAAAAAAACAACTAAATTATACGAATAAGAGGATCGACAACGTGATATTGTTAAAAGAGTAGAACTAGGGTGTTCTTAAGCTCAAGTCCCTTTGTGAGCTTAATTCAAAAATCTATTGAATTGACTTCAAACGATGCATCTAAACCGTTGAAACCGATCTACTTCATGAGTGATGCATTTACATGTCAAATTTATAAATTTTCGAACTAATTTAGTATAAAGTCAAGCGGTAAAAAAAAAAAATAGTTTATAAGTTAATTTTAATGTGTTCATTATTCATCACTTTTAATTTGACCGCTTTACTTTATATTAAATTAGTTTGAAAATTTAAAAACTTGACATGTAAACTCATCACTCGTGAAGTAGATTGGTTTCAACGGTTTGGATGTGTCACTTGAAACCAATTTGATGGGTTTTTGAGTTAAGCTCACAAAGAGGCTTGGTGAGCTTAAGAAACCCTAGTTCTACTCTTGTTAAAAATCTTAAAGGCTTACAAAAAATATAGAACAAAGCTAGGGTGTGATATGCTCACTAAGAAGGTTTGGTGAACACTAACTCCAAAAGTTTATTGAATTGGTTTTAAACGACGAATTCAAACCATTGAAATCTATTTAATTCATTAGTGATGCATGTATATGCAAAATTTTAAAAATTTTGAATTTTTTTAATACAAAGTCAAGTGATAAAAAAAATAATGAAAAATAAATACATAAAACAACTTTTGAAATAACTTATGAAATATTCAATCATTTTTAAAATAACTTATGAAAATAATCCTCAAGTGATATTAACCCAATAAATTTCAACCGTTTGAATTCGTTATTTAAAGGACGTCACATCAAAGTTTTGCTCAAAAATATATCAATGTATAATTCAAATTAAATAACAAGCTAAACTTTTTTTTTTATTAGAGCCCGTAGTGGCCCTAGTGGGACCCTTCAAAGCTACTCGTTTGATCGTCTATCGTTTACTTGTTTAGCTTGACGGTGACGTAAATGTAATAATATAATCACTGACATCTGGGATCCATTAACTATTCACTCTTAAACAGAAGTCTAGAATGCCCTGCACAAGTCAGAGACACGCAACACCTTATGAAATGGCCGCATCTTCTCTAGAGAATCAGAACTTCTCAAATAAAGTCTCGAGTCTCGACTCAGACGGGTCCGGATCCCCTAAAGTAACTCAATTTTTTGGTTTTGGATCGAGACCGTCCGATTCGAATTTTTCGCTCGGGATCATCCCGGAATTCGAATCTGTCGTCGGATGTGTGCGTCCACTTCAGTCGCGGATTCGAATTGGACGGTCCCGATCTAAAAATAAAAAATTGGGTTACTTCACTGCTTCTGAACTGCTTTAGGGAGTTGAGTTCAATTTCAAAATTGAATTTTGAAAAAAATATATCCTCACGGACTCAGAACTTGTCCCAGGAACCGTCTAAGCTCGGTCCTTACACGCGGTTGGTTCGCAAATCGCCTTCACTTCTCCTCGTCTCCTTCTCTCTCTCTCTCGTAGAAGTCGACCAGCAAACAGCTCCGATCTCTCTCTCTCTCTCTCTCTCTCTCTCTCTCTCTCTCTGTGTCTTCCCTTCTTCCTTTCTCTATCTGAAAGCCAGATCTGATCTAGATCCGAAAATCTAGATCCATAAACGATGGAGAGTCTGATCTCTCTGGTTAACAAGCTCCAGAGAGCCTGTACGGCTCTCGGCGACCATGGCGAGGATAGCGCGCTCCCTACTCTTTGGGATTCTCTTCCCTCGATTGCCGTGGTCGGAGGCCAGGTAACCGATCCTTCCTTTTACCATATATCTTTTGGCTATCTACTGCTATATCTCAGATCTGGTTCTCTCTTTGGCCCGGATTGAAAATTTTGACTCTATTACCTGCAACACGATTTGGTCGCTGTCTATACCAAGTATATTTTGTGCGAACTATATGTTTCAGCATGGTCCCCTGGATGAGGAAATAATACTAAAATTTGAAATATTACCTCTATTTGTATATTTTTGGTTCTAATTTTGGTAGGGTTGTTCACTTGTTCTTGTGAATTGTATATCCCTAAGCTGTGTGAACGTGTCATGTTGTCCTGTTCTCCCCATATTTCTTCCCATCTAAAGGAGTGAGGAGGTTTAAGTGTAAATTGATTCAATTTTACAATGCAACTCAAATTCAAAACATATAAAACTGAAGTACTCAACACGTTTTTACCTTGAATTTGTGCAGAGTTCCGGTAAATCTTCAGTGCTGGAGAGTGTAGTTGGAAAGGATTTCCTTCCGAGGGGTTCAGGTAATCTCACAACCAGTAAAGTAAAATTTGGTCTTCACTTCTGCAAATTCTGAAAAACACAATGTATGCCCTCAATAAAGAAAAGATCCTAATACCTTAAAACATACTATAGGGGTTTCTAAATAAATCAAAAGAGGGAGATTTATGTGGCATTTTCCTACTCCCCAGATGAACATTTGATCTACTTCTTTTATTATATGGGTATACTGGAAACTCTTTCAAGTAGAAAGCATAAGAAAATTTCCTGAGATTGAAATAATGAATTAAGAAAAGATGTTTTTATCAATATTTTCAGGTATCGTCACAAGACGTCCCCTAGTGTTGCAACTTCATAGGTTAGATGAAGGGAGAGAATATGCAGAGTTCATGCATCTTCCAAGAAAGAGGTTCACTGATTTTGGTACATACCCAACATCTCATAACATTCGAAGATTAATTGTAGCTTACATAGAATGCAGTGAATTCATAAGATTTATTAATATTTGCAAAACATGGGTCTATTCAGAATTGCACTTATGTGCTGCATGCTATGAAGCCTCTAGTTGTGAAAAGTGCATAGATATTGTACCAGTTAGATCCAGTTACTTGTATAATTGGATAGTACCAGAATGTTCCTGGGTGAAATTTGTATGGTACTTTGTTTTGCACACTGCAAGGCCTTTCTTATGGTTATAATATGTGCAGTAACTTTTATCTTGGTGCAAAATGTACTACCTGTTTTAATGATGTATTTTTAATTTTCTGACCCCTTTGTTGACCTTATTTTTTTTTTTTATATATATCTTATCTGATTTAGCTGCTGTGAGAAAAGAAATTCAAGATGAGACTGATAGAGAGACTGGTCGAACCAAAGGGATCTCTCCTATTCCAATTCATTTAAGTGTATACTCTCCACATGGTAAAGTACAACACATTTAATATTATAGAGACTTTTTATATGATAAAGGAGTTGTGGACATGCACTCAGGTTATGTTTATTGAGTAGTTAACAATCCAAATCGGTACATGCCAATGTACTGTTACTGTATCCATCTCAGACCCAATTTGCAGGCATACTTGTTCTCATCAGTTTGATTATTTGTTACTGAAAGTTTCTCGATTATAGTTAAAACGATTGCCTGTTTACTTTGGCAATGAGAAATTAGTTTTTGTTTGTGTACAAATCAGAGCTTATTCCATCATGTATGATAATATATTTTTTTTTCAAACAATGGCAGTTGTGAATCTGACGCTTATTGATCTTCCTGGGCTTACAAAGGTTGCTGTTGGTGAGTTTATTTTCCTTATTTTATATTGAAACTTGGGTTTTCTGGTTTCGAACTTGTTGCCTACAAATATTTTCCTATGCTTTTCTAGAGGGTCAGGCTGAAAGTGTTGTGCAAGATATCGAAAACATGGTTCGTGCATATATTGAGAAGGTAATGTTTGCACTCCTCTTATACTCCCAAGCTATTTAATTTAATGGTTGTACTTATTTAAACTATGTAAATCTTAGCTGTACGTTTGGCATTATTGAGACCATTAATAATATAATTGTTGCTTTTACTATTACGTGGCACTTTCCTTGTTGTTCTCCCTTTCCAACTTAGATATGCACATTCTGAATCTAATGTATAGAAATATAGCAGACAGATCCAAAGCCTTCGTTCATTTGAGTGTTGGCCAGGAAATTTGGTTGACTTTTTTTTTTTTTCTAAATATCTTTTTCAGCCAAACTGTGTCATTCTGGCTGTTTCTCCAGCAAATCAGGATCTTGCTACATCTGATGCTATCAAGATTTCCCGTGAAGTTGACCCAAAAGGTATCATTTTACAATGCAGGATGTTAGCTGACAATTATTAACTAAAACTCGTGTTATAATTGCTGGTGCTTTAACATTTTGATACTATAAATTTTTATTGCTATCTTAAGAACCAGCTCAACCTACACTCTAGTTTAGTCCAATTAATCCCCACTTAACCCTAAATCATGCAACTAAACTTCATTTTTGTCAACACCATCATCTGCGCAATTAAATATTAGCAATGTGAAAGAGGAAACCAAAGGAAACAGTATAGTACAGAAAGTGTGGTCACCTTCTACCTGTATGCTGGTATAAACTGTACCGTAATCTGGTAAATATATATTCTTGGCGGTGTGTTATTGTTGGTATGGTATTACAACAATTCCTTTATTTTGTCTGTGAACATGTTGATTTTCATCACAAGAACTGATGGTGCTTTAAATCTGTCATCTTTTTTCTGTGATGACGAGAATACATTTTTATGACTAATGAATATAACGCCTTGCTTGTCATATTAATGCAGTATTTGTTTGTTGAGTGTAGGTGAAAGAACAATTGGTGTTCTTACTAAGATTGATCTCATGGACAAGGGTACTGATGCAGTTGATGTAAGTCGCTTCTGTAATTAAGCCTCCAATTAAAGAGGACTTTCTTGACTTTTATTGTCCTTGAATAAGTGAAATCTTAAAACAATGACTGCCAACTTAATGGTTATGGATTACTATTTTTGCCAAAACCTAATATTTAACCTTTGAATATGAATAAATGTGGCTGCAAAACACATAAGGAAAAAAAGAACATAGACAATGCTTAGACTCGATTCTAGGTCCCAATAGAGCTGTGCAAGAATGTACTGGTAGTGACCTGTATGTCCTTCGTACCTAACTCTCTCTCTCTCAGATACTGGAAGGAAAAGCGTACAAACTACAGTTCCCATGGATTGGTGTTGTTAATCGTTCCCAAGCCGACATTAATAAAAATGTAGACATGGTTGCAGCTAGGCGCAAGGAAAGAGAGTATTTTGCTAATTCACCAGATTACAAGCACCTTGCTCATAGAATGGGGTCTGAGCATTTGGCAAAAGTGCTTTCTAAGGTTTGTGCAAGACTTTGGTTTTTACAAATTTCTGTGTTTCTTGTTATGTGTAAGGGCTAAGAATAACAAGCTTATTAGATGTCAGTACACTGTTCTGATTGCATACTAGCATTCCACAAAAAGGCTAGCCTTATTTTGATTACTATGATTTATGCTAGTATTGGTCATTCTGATTCTTTTCAAAATGAGTATATGATATCGAGGAAAAACTGAGGCACCTTTGGCTTTTAATTTGCTAGTTGGGGTTTATTCTAATAGTTCAACATCTGAGGTAGAAACAACCTCAGTTTTTCCATTATAATCTATATGTTAAATTGTCTACAGAAGGTTCTGGGAGTTTGTGTTACTTAGATCTGCTCTCAGAACCATACCTTTTGGTGGAGCAGCATTACTATTTTATTGTATGGTGTGGATGTGGAAGGTTTATTAATTCATTTTGGTTTCTGTAGCATTTGGAACAAGTGATCAAGTCTAGAATCCCCGGGATCCAGTCTCTCATCAGCAAGACTCTTAATGAACTTGAAACAGAACTGAACCGACTGGGAAAACCAATTGCTTCAGATGCTGGCGTAAGTATTTTTGCTAATTTTTTTTTTTTTCCTTCCAATAAAATAGACAAGTTTCTGAAATGGTGGAATTTTGATGTCATCTAATGCCATAAGTATACCTGTACCTTTTACTTGGTGTTAATGATGAACAATTTGTTTTGATATTCTTTGTGCCATCATAGGTATTGCCATAAATCATACTTCCTTTTACCACCATGTGATATAGAGTTTATGCTGGTAGGTGCATTAATTGACAAATTTAGTATGAGGGGGGTTACAAAGGGGTTCTTGATCATGAGATATCTGGTCATTTTTTTTTAAAATGTCTCATGAGATATCATGAGATACAGAAGGTTGAAGCACTGAGGTTGGATATGTACACCTGTACTTGGATAAATTCTCTATAGTAACTACAGTATTAACTTACATTCGTTCTTCTATTTTATTTTATCTTTTGGCACTATTTTTATGGCATCATTTATACAAAGGCTACTTTATCTTTCATTTACAGGGCAAGCTTTACACCATAATGGAGATATGCCGTATTTTTGATGGAATCTACAAGGAACATCTGGATGGCATGTATGCTTCAGACTCTTTTTATACCTTTGGCTGGATTATCCACCCCAACTTGTTTGGAACTAAAGGCTTGGTTGTTGTTGTTGTTGTTGGCTGGATTATCACCCAATTCTATTATCCTAATATCTTAGCCCCTGTTATATTAAGCTATTCTTATCATATACAGTTCCTATTGAAATTCTGTAAACATCATTACTTGTTGAAATGACTTCAAGTTTAGTATTCCCAAGCTAATCGATCAAATCATGTTCTGTGGTAATATCAACAGTTTCTTGTCACTTTCCAGCTCATACTTAACAGTACTGGGCTCAATATATACCAGTCTGGTAAATGGAGCTGATTTGAACCTTCTGTTGTTTTTCAAATGAAATTTGGGTCAAGCATCTGTAGTAGAGTCAAAGTACCTTGTTGGTTGAGCCTCTAGATTCCAGACAAAATGTGGCACTCACTAGTTGCTATTATTAGAATTAATTATTACATCTGATTATCTCTCAGACGGGCTGGTGGTGAGAAGATATACAATGTGTTTGACAACAATTTCCCGGCTGCTCTAAAACGGTTGCAATTTGACAAGCATCTGTCAATGGAGAATGTTAGGAAGCTTATTACTGAGGCTGATGGCTACCAGCCTCACTTGATTGCTCCTGAGCAGGGGTACCGCCGCCTCATCGAATCTTGCCTTGTTAATATCAGAGGTCCAGCTGAAGCAGCTGTTGATGCTGTATGCAATTCGCTCCTCTCTCTCTCTCTCTCTCTCTCTCTCTCTCTCTCTCCGCAAAACATTTAGTAACATAGAACAAGGTTAGTGGCTTGGTACTGGTCCATTAGGTACAATAAAATTTTAGTGTTGTTAGATGATTCAGTACATCAAGGGAGATAGTCTTTGAATTTTTGTAGCATGCTGGTGTGTACTGATGATTCGGTAATGAAGGGCTACTTCATGGCAGAGATTCATGCCAAATGTTCTTAAGACTGGCATTGGCTGATTAAGTTTGAACTATGATTTGAGGCTTGAATATAAAATTTAAACTAGAAAGTGACCATGGGCACGGGAGATGATGAAGGTGATATATATATTTTTTTATTATATAGCCTAATGATTACTACAAAGATTTGATTTGAATGGGGCTATTACTTTAACGCAGTCTGCGCATTTTTTTTTTTTAACTTTGTTTCTTTTGTGTTTCTCTCTCTGTTTTTTTTTTTTTAAATGTTTACAGGTTCATGGCATACTGAAAGAGTTGGTCCACAAGGCAATTAGTGAAACAGCTGTAAGTTCCACTCTATATCTCATGTTTGTTGACCATTGGATGATAAACTGTACACCCTGTTTGAATTACCGAAAGGTTGTACCTGTTTTATGTTGTACAATAATTCATATAAAAAAAAGTGGGGTGTATGATACCCCCAAAACAAATAATTTGTTGCATAAACTACACACCCTTGAATTTGTTTTGACATGATTTCAGAAGGCATGTACTGGCATAGTGCTGATAAGAAGCCTGAGCTAATCTGTATCTTTCTCTTGCATACAGGAGTTGAAGCAATTCCCTACTCTGCGAGTGGAGGTTAGCAGTGCTGCATTCGATTCACTGGAGAGGATGAGAGAAGAAAGCAAGAAGGCAACCCTTAAGCTGGTTGACATGGAATGCAGTTACTTGACTGTGGATTTCTTCAGAAAACTTCCACAGGATGTTGAGAAGGGTGGTAACCCTACTCACTCCATCTTTGACCGGTACAATGATTCTTACCTCAGAAGGATCGGTACGTTCTGTTTTTTTTTTTCCACACAATTGGGAAACTAGTATCTGGTTGATGGGCGCTCTTGCTTTCATGCTTCATATATTATGACAATTTATTTTATTATTTTTTTGTATGAACAGGAACTACTGTACTGGCATATGTTAATATGGTGTGTGCAACATTGAGGAACTCTATCCCAAAATCAATCGTGTACGGTCAAGTCCGTGAGGCCAAGCGCTCTTTGCTTGATCACTTCTTCACCGAGTTGGGTGCTAGAGAGGTGAGAATTTTCATGTTTCTTTTCTTTTTTTGTCCTTTTTAAGGTTTGAAAACTTGGTACCAAGAAAACATTAGCTCTGGCAGGAACACCATGTATTGTTCAAAGTTGGTAGCTCTGTAAGCCAAGTGCATATAAATTGAAATTTTATGGTTCAAATAAAAAAAGAATCTTACTATTTTTGTATGTTGAATATAATTTAGAATTATGCACATGAAAATAATTTTTTGAGTTGGTAAAATAGTTATTCAAAACAAGCAAAAGTCGGTAAAATAGACCAAGAGTTTGATTTCCTCCACTTTATTTCTTGCATCTTCTTAATATCCAATAAAATGTGCCCATATCTGTTGGTTTTTAATAGAAACAACAGAGATGATACAAAACATATTCTACAGTTTGTGTTTGTCATTTTAAACGCTGATTTTAGACAAAATTAGTGGGCTATTTGGTGCCTTGGGATCACCATAAGTACGTACATTGCAGAAATTTCAACCATATCTCTGAACCTCTGCATTTACAGATGAAGCAGCTGTCAAAGTTGCTAGACGAAGACCCGGCAGTTATGGAGCGCCGAGCTAACCTTGCAAAAAGACTTGAACTGTACCGAAGCGCTCAAGCTGAGATAGATGCGGTTGCATGGGCGAAATAGAGAGAGAACTTAGGGCATTACCGTGCCTGTGTTCTTTTATCCAATGGGCTTGTGTTTCTATTTTTGCTCTGCTCCTGAGATATATAGGTTGATATATATTGGTTTTTTTAGTTTCTTGGTAGATGGATTACATTACAGCTCAGGGGTTTTGGGGATTTGTTTCTCTTTTCATTTCTTTGTTGGACCCAAGACATGAGAACAACCTGCTGATACTGGCCTCACATCACATAGTAGTGCTGTTTTGATTTTCTTTGTCATAAACTATTTCAGTTGGACCTAAGATAGTCATGCCAGTCCTGGAAATTTGCGAGGCAGTTCAAACATAAAAAAATGGATAATTAATAAACACATTCTAATATATATGAATATGGATACAATTACAGATAGGGATATTTCTCGGAGTACATGGAGTTGTTTAGGATTAATCATAATTAAGTCTATGAATAAGTGTTATGAAACATACACGATTAATACGTGGTATCAGAGCTCCAGAAATAAAGCTCGCACCTATTCTAGAAATTATGTCTTAAAATCTATTCTATTACAGTTTGTAAAAAAAAGAACTATTTCAAAAATAAGTTTCTCTATTCGAGCCTAAATCCTCTTTATTCCTGGATCCGTATCCTCTCAGCATGTATCTGACTCAAGCAAATTGAAATGGACGGTCCAGCTTAATTCTGGCCAAACTCAATCTGGTACGAGACTGTAGGGGGTCTGTTTTGAGATTTGTGTCATGTTAAAGGAACAGTCCAATTATAATTGAATTCAGTTAGGTAACCTGACGGTGATGTGAATTCTCTGTTCTCCTTATTTCTAATATGAAACCAGGTCTGACTCCTCTCTCTCTCTATTCACATACGTATTATGTCTCTCTATTCTACATATCTATCTTATAGATTAATTTTGGAGTGAGGCTACGGTGCTATGCATAGCATGGATTGGGTCCGTGCTACGGCTCAAAATTTGACTTTTCAAAATTTTAATGGTCGATTCGAACCGTTCAACATGATTATAAAATGAATATGTACTTGCAAACCAATTTTATATTTTTTCGAATTCTTTTACTATTTTTTTAAATAGACTGTTTTTGGATGGTCCAGAATGTTGAGATCAAGTGATTTTCGAAAAAATAGTAAAAAAGTTCAAAAAATTATAACATTTGATTTGCAAATACATAGTCATAATCATGTTGAACAGTTTGAATCGACCATTAAAATTTTAAAAAGTCAAACTTTGAGCCGTAGCATGGACTCAATCCGTGCGATGCATAGCACCGTAGCCTCACTCCGTGCAGTGCATAGCACCGTAGCCTCACTCATAATTTTGGATGGCCAAGTGAACAGTACTCTATACAGTAACCGATCTACATCTAGCTTCCTACCATGATACCATCGACACCAGTCTTCCTTTCCTCATCTCCTATCTTCACCTAAACTTTTCTAAACCCTGCTCCTTCCATTTCCCTCCTGAGAATTCTACCGTCTTTCCTCTTTAAACAATTTCAAAAAATCGTCTCTTCCATTCTAAAAAGAAGTTTATCTTGGCGCTCTCTGCTCTCCATCTCGCGCGGCAGACCAAACTCTGCAGCGATTTCCACTCTCTAAAACGTTGTCGGTTCTCCGCGCAATAAGATTTTCAACCACAGCCAGGCTGAGGTAACATTTAAAACCGATTTCATTTACGTTTTTCGCTGCTTTGGGTTTCTTCTCTGGCAATGGTTCTAAAACAATGGTTGATTTCACATTGGGTAGATTTTGGGATTTAGGGTTTCAAGTTGTTTCAAGTTTTTAGCTGTACGATTTTGACAAGAGATGGCCAATTTTAGATTTCAAGGTTTAGGGTTTTGCAAAATTGGAGCTTTAGGCAACTTGAGGTGTTGTTTGACTGTTGATTCGAACTTTAAGCTTGCTTAATAGGTAGGTGATAATTGAGAGATTCAATTCATTAATTTATGTCTCTGTGTCCCTTATTATATTTGAATCTCATATCCATTGTTTTATTTTAACGAAATGTAAAACACAATCTTCTTTGTATGATTTTAATAATTCAGAAGTTTAAGACTATGTTTCAATTATTTTCTTCAATTGATTTGCAAGGGTAATTAGCTAAATTTTTAAAGACAAAAAAATTGCCACTGATAAATTTACTAGCAAAGGCAGAGGCTCTATGCCAAGTAGCAAAATTTTGAGTAATAATTAACAGTAAAGAGTGATTGAGTTGTTTGTCTATATTTTCAATTTCTTTTCATTTTTTAAATATAATGGGAAATACATTGCAGAGAAGCAGTGTGCTTGCATCAGGTTCATCCGTGCAAAAGAGGTGAAATTGAGAAACCAACAATTTTTAACTGGTGTCTCACATCTCTAAATTAATATCTTCCACAGTATTGTACAACATCTCCTCACTGATAAGTTTTGACATAGAAACGTACAAAACCATTCTCTTTGTTTTCTTTCATTTCAAATATTGGTACGTACCTGTCCTTACCAGTTTGGTCGTGCTTACTGGTAGGTTATTCTGATTATTCCAGGGGCTTATTTACAAAAAATAATACATAAAGGGTAAAATTTACAAAATTCCCTAGGTTGAGCATTTAAACTGGTCAAAGGAACCATGGTGCAAAGTGGCATGCATAATAAAAAGGGTCAGGCTGGAATTTAGAGAATGAAACGAGCATTTGAATTATGGGCAAACATAATTGCTTTCAGGTCAAAGTTCACTGTTAATTGTTGTACATGGTTGCCAAATTGAGATCTAAGTGCTAATGATGTACCGCCGTAGAGATGTGAGAATAGCTTTAAAGGCCGTTGTTAAATTTGGGCCTTTGCTCGCACCCTATTTAATCAAGAGGTTAATCTTTTTCTTTTTAAATTTCTCAGACTTTCTATATGGTTCCATGTATGTTTGGTGCCGTTTAGTTTGTTGTTCTTGATTTAGTTCCTTTAAATTTGATGAGTACTTCAACAGTGTAATTTGCATCTACATGGAGGTTAGGTATCAATTAAATTTAAGTTGGAATTGATTTTCAATTAAATAAAGACTTAGTTGGTAATATTACACAACCTCACAGAATCATAGTTGAAAGTGAAAAAAAATATATGAAAGGGAAGTTCATGGATACAATTAAGCTGTTATAAAATAATGAAAAATTGATTTGGTGACGAGATTTGCTAAGATTTTTTAGGTAATAATGTTTGTACTTCTTCATTAAATCTGACTAGGCTAAGATCTTATGAAATATACTTTGCTGAAAGATAGTTAAAGCCTGTCAGATTTTTTTTTCATTTATTTTAATGCTAACAACTGAGATTGAAAAATCATCTCTTCAGGGAGAATTATATTATTAGCTTGATTTGGTTAGGTGAAAGTCTTGTGTTTTTCTCTGTGTATAGGCTGAAGGTTTCAAACAATAACAACAACAACAATAACCAAGCCTTTAGTCTCAAACAAGTTGGGGTAGGCTAGAAATGAAACCCAATCGGAGTCACAAAGTCAGGGTGAAGGTTTTCAATTGGAAAAAAATAATTTCTAGAAAATAAAATGAGATTGGACAGTGAGTGTGATTGTAAACAGAGAGAGAGAGAGATATTGAAGAAAGAATCTTTATTTCATTTGATTTCAATCTATCTGTTACAAGAGGTGATTACCTCTATTTAAGGACTAATCTCTATTTGCCTCTAATTACATATTTGCCACTAACTAATCTAACAAATTAGTTATGGTCTTTGCTACTAATTACATTATAGTCCTTGTACTCTATTACTCCCCCCGCAATCCGAGGTACACACAGTAAGCTTAGTAGAAAGAAAAGAAAATCTAGGAGAAGCCAAAGGCTTAGTAAACACATCAGCTATTTGGTCTTTAGAAGAGAGAAAACGAATCAGCAGTGACTTGCTAGCGACTCTGTCACGGACAAAGTGGTAGTCCACTTCCACATGCTTGGTCCTAGCGTTGACCATCGGATTGGATGCTAAAAATGAAGCGCCTAGATTATCACACCACAGAATAGGAGCTGATGAAAGAGAGACTTTAAGTTCAGCAAGCAAGTACTGAAGCCAAACCAATTCCGAACTTGTGACAGCCAGAGCCTTGTACTCGGCCTCTGTGCTGGACCGAGCTACAGTAGGCTGTTTCTTCGAACCCCACGAAATGATATTGGGGCCGAGATATACACAAAACCCAGTCGTAGACTTACGATCATCAAGAGACCCGGCCCAATCGGCGTCGCTATAGGCATGAAGAGAAAAACTCGAAACCGGCTTGAGAACAATGCCATGTGAGAGAGTACCCTTAAGGTAACGAAGAATTCTTTTAACCGCAGCCCAATGAGTGGTAGAAGGTGATTGCATGAATTGTGACACCTTGTTGACCGAAAAGGCGATATCGGGACGTGTGAGGGTAGCATATTGAAGTGCCCCGACAATAGAACGATAGAGATGCGGATTTTCGAAGGGATCACCATCAAAGCGAGAAAGGATAGTTTTAGGGCACATAGGAGAGGGAAGTGGATTTGCAAGAGACATATTGGCTCGGGATAACACCTCCTTGAGATACTTGGATTGAGATAGATGCAAGCCATTAGGTAGTCGAGTGACTTCAATGCCAAGAAAGAAGTGTAAATCGCCAAGATCTTTGAGAGCAAAAGCATGTTGTAGAGAGGTGATTAGGGTGCGAATCTGATCATGACTAGAGCCAGTCACCACAATATCATCTACATAGATGAGAACAATAAGCATAGACCCATGAGAAGATAGAACAAAGAGGGAAGGATCATATCGAGAAGCGGAAAACCCGAGTTTGAGAAGTTCATTGCTTAGAGCATGAAACCACGCATGAGGGCTTTGCTTCAAACCATAGATTGCCTTGGAAAGGCGACATACATGATCGGGATGCTCTAAATCGATGAAACCCGGTGGTTGATGCATAAAGACGGTTTCTTGAAGATCACCATGGAGAAAAGCGTTGGAAACATCAAGTTGTCGAATAGGCCAATCATATGAGATAGCAATAGAAAGCACAAGTCGAATGGTGGTAGGGCGAACAACCGGGCTAAAGGTTTCGAAATAATCGACACCTTCTTGATGGAAGCCTTTTGCAACGAGACGCGCCTTGTACCGCTCAAGCGTCCCATCCGCATGCCTTTTTATTTTAAAAACCCATTTACAACCGACCACATTTTAAAAACCCATTTACAACCGAACACGTACTGCCCCCTTTGGAAGAGTTCTGGAGTTTACGGCGAAGCTCCGATAGCCGTGCTCTGGAAGAGGCGGAGAATGATCGCTGAAGGGAGCACCATAGATCAGCGGAAGTTTGAGCGGACACCACTTGAGCAAGAATCTCGCGAGTAAGAGATGCTCGTAACCAGCCTAGCAGCATCTGATCCTGCTTGTACCAGGGAAGAAAAGCGGGATTGGTCTGAGAAGCACCGGTGTCGGTCAGGATCGTCGGAGAAGGAGGACTTGCTTCAAGAAAGTGAAATAATCCATAGGCGTGAAGAAGAGGGACAATTTGAGATTGCCAGGAGAGATAATTCTCACGATCTAGCTTAGTGGAGATCGGGATAGATAGCACAACAAGAGTTTGTTCTTGATTGCCATTGGAGATAGAAGAATTTGGGGAGGGAGTAGAAACTTGAGAGGTATCCATGGCTCTGATACCATGTAAACAGAGAGAGAGAGATATTGAAGAAAGAATCTTTATTTCATTTGATTTCAATCTATCTGTTACAAGAGGTGATTACCTCTATTTAAGGACTAATCTCTATTTGCCTCTAATTACATATTTGCCACTAACTAATCTAACAGATTAGTTATGGTCTTTGCTACTAATTACATTATAGTCCTTGTACTCTATTAGTGATGCTATTCTGCTGTGTTTTAATACCTTACTGCAGCTAGGTTAGGGACACAATTGATTTGAAAGCTTTATTCTAATAGCTTGTCTGCTGCAATCAGTTAGGAGTTATTTGTTTATCTTTTAGAATTTTATAAGTGGATATTTTAAATCTGCAAATTATTGTTTCATTGATTAATTACAAATGCAAGATTGCACACAAAGAACTTCAACAAGTTGTGTTAGTTCGGTCAATATATGTGTGTAAATTAGAATTGAAGCATGTAATTACAATATAATAAGAAGCTTTGCTTCCACAGTTCGCATTGAACCTTATTTTCTATCAAATGATGCAATGTTTGTTCCAACTTCCAAATGAGTATTAGATTATTACTGGAGTTGGTTCACATCTTCACCAGTTAATTGTACCAGTACCTAATTCATATATTACCTTTTATTTTAGGGGACTAGATGATAAAAGATTAAATTGAGAGTGGCAAGCAAAGAAGACTAAGACAGTGCAAAGATGGAAATTACAAGGTCTGAAGGGAAACAACAATATCAAGCTTTCCTTTTATTATTTTTTACTTGTTTGAAAACATTTGTGATATAATCAATGCAATATCATGAGGATAGATCTAATTTTGAGCACTAGAATTGTTTCAAGAACCAATGCAAAAACAAAGAATATAATATGAGGAGCCATCTGCGTCTACTCAAGCTAGCAAGGTACAACTCCAACTTAAAAAAAAATGGTCTTTTTATGCTATTTTGATAATCGTTTCATAAAAACTGTGATAATTTATTAGGCTACAAAAATAACTTAATCATTTCTGTTATATTTCTAGGAAATTGTGGCAATGATATGAAAAATGTGTATACAAATTAGATTTTGATTTCAATCTTTTAATAGTTTTATTAACTGAAATCGACAAGATATGATGGTTCTATATGCTATTGGTTTATTAATCTTTAATAGTTTCGTGTATATATGCTGCTATGGCTTATTCTTTTAGAACATTTGTCTAAACATCAAGGTATGAATATTGCTGCTTCTAATTCCTTGTAAGTGTAAAGACATCTCTTATAATGTAATTTTTCTCTTCATTAATTTGGTAACTAGAATTTTTATTTGCAGTAGAATTTTCAGCTAAAGAACTTACCTTCCTTTTTGTTGTTCCAGTTGAAGAACTTAATCAACTACACTAACCATATAAGAAAATCGGGATCCTTCGTGTAAAATTATTATAACCTGTTATGCTGTTTACATAAATAAACAATAACAGCTCCTCCTTTTATGTAATAGGTTTGGAATAAAATCTGTTTAGGTACTTAACTATAGGGGGACACAGATTAATGTAATAGGAATAGTTCTAAAGAAGGATACTGGTAAACTGTAATGACCTACGGGTCTGTTTTGAATAAAAAAAAGAAAGAAATAAACAATAACAGATCCTCCTATTTTTATATATAAAGCCAAATCAACATAATGTTCTTCTTTTTCTTTTTATTTGAAAAAAAATATTTATGTTGCAGGGAGTGAAGGATACACGGAGACAATTATTTGAGGAGCATCCAACCAAAAAAACCACGAACAAGGTAAAATAAACAAAATTTATAGAGAATAAAATACATTTTCAAGAGATTGATTTCTAGCATGAGCTGATGTAAGCTGCTTAGGTGTTAAGCTTTCTTTAGAGTGTAGGAGTGCATATTGTCATACCAATAAGGATTGGTGGGAGTTACAGTTATTAGTGAACCATAACTGATAATTGTAAATAAAAAGACTGTAGTCTGGTACTTTAATTAACATAATGGGGCCTAAGCTGAGGTACAACTAAGGTAGCATGAGAGATACTCCATCATAGCATATATAATACTACCCCATCTCTATCGAAAAGTTTTGTACATAAGAAAAAAATTTTGAACCGGAAAAATGAATGAAAGAAAAATCAACAGCAATCCAATCAACATAAACCATATTTTGTTCATTTCTGCAGTGGTGATTGGTGAAGACAACAAGGCGAAAAAAAAAGAATTGAGTGCATCGTTCCCTTAGAAACACTTAGAATGACTGTGTTTGATACGACTTTGATGTAGGGATAACACAAAATTATACCCCCGCTTATAACTCTGCCAAACATAATATTTTTTTGCTTAGCAAAAACTCAAACTATGAAACTACGATATGTACTACTGTTTTATTTTTTATGGTCATCTTATTACATTTTATATGCTTTGTTCTATGATATGCACTATGTTTTCTTTTCTTTACTTTATTTTTATTAACCATGCCGAAGCAGAGCGAGGCTTTTTGCTAGTCTACAACTATTCTCAGATCTAGTCCTAGTCCCTCCCTATTCCCGCTATTTTAAACAACTCCACTAATTATCTCCTATCTACTACTATTACATTGTTAATCAACTTCTACAATTTACATTCAATAACATCTCAAATACAATTTCTATTATCCTCTGTTAAAAGGGCATACACATACAGATAAGGATTTAGATATTATTTGTATTTGAATATTAATATAAGTTTGAATAACCGAATAAGAACAATTTGTAACTTATCTTTATAATTGAAGGAATACTATTTAGATGTCTGGGCATGCAATTGGATGTTTTCAACGAAAGTCTACTTGGTCCGAATTTCCTTACATCTTATTGTTTACAATTATAATAATCATATAGTCATGCATGAAAATCACTCATAAGTAGAGGTGGTAAAAAAGCTCGTAGGTAGTTATGAGGTGGCAAAAAAGTTTGTAGCTCGTGGCTCGATCATAACTCGTATCTGATTTGTTCGTTAACAGTCCACTCGTTACTGGACCGAGCTGTTAACGAGCCACCTCGTTAGTGACTTGGTCCAGATTAAACGAGTTTGATTTGGGGTCTCGCTCGCTCACCAGCTTGTGAGCTAACTTGGTTAGGTATAAATTTGTAAATTTGTATGAATTTGTGTGCATTTTATGCTATCTAGCTCGGTCCAGCTCAATCTAAAAAGTTTGTAGAATTTATGTTCTTCTTAAAACAAGGTTCAACCAGACCTAGTGAGCTAGCTCGGTCCAGATTGCAACCTGGCTCGTGATAATTACGATATGAGATTTCAGCTCGAACCCCTAAACTCATCTCAGTCCAGCTTGCTCGGTTGCTAAACGAGCCGATTACGAGCTGGGCCCAACTCGTTGCCACCCCTACTCATAACTAGTGACTCTGTCAGAACTCGCTCGTTAAAAAACTCACTTATAACTCACTTATTATCAACTCGTTCGTTAACTTAATGAACTGAGAATGCAGACCCCAATTAGCTCAATTAACTCGCTCATTATCAACTTGAGTTACACGAAGTCACGCTACATTCAATTCCAATCGGATCCAAACACAAATCAAAATTGCAAAAGGACCCAACATCCTAGCCAACACTAGCAGACCTAGCGGATCCAATCCCAATCCCAAATCAAAATTCCTTTCCTTCTCCGTCTATACTCTCTCTGGTGAATTCAATTTCTGGTGAAATTTCTAATTTTTGATTTGCAAAACTGACTAAATTTCTGATCAATTTATTTATTTTTGTATTTTTATTATCATTTTGATAATGCAAATTTGTAGGTCTATGACAAGGAGATAGCTGTGAGTTTGTGACATGTAGGTCTGTGAGAACCGACAAGAAGATAGTTATTTGATTTTGTTAAATTTGTTTATAAAATAATTTTTTGTTAAATGATGTACTGTTTGTCTATTTGCTTGTATTAAATTGTTCTTTTGATGAGTCCGGCTAGTATAACATTGGTGTCATTTCGGCCTATATAACACCAACTCCAAAATCTATCGTATCGACTTCAAACGGTTAATCCAACCGTTCAAACCCTTCTACTTTATGAGTTGTGCGTTTACATACAAAAAAAATATTTTCTAGTTATTTTAGTACCAAATCAAGCGGTCAAAAATCTTGAAAAATGAATGCATTAAAATTAACTTAAAAACTCACACATTTGACCGCTTGATTTGATACTAAAAAAATTCAAAAAATTATAAAATTTTGCATGTAAACACACAACTCATAAAGTAGAAGGGTTTGAACGGTTGGATTAACCGTTTGAAGTCGATACGATAGATTTTGGAGTTGGTGTTATATAGGCCGAAATGACACTAATGTTATACTAGCCGGACTCTCTTTTGATTGTTTGCTTATGTTAATTTATGTACTGTTTGGTTGTTAAAATATGTTAAATTCAAAGATTTAGTATTTTTAGTTAAATTTTCTTTCTATTTTGTATTATTTAGGAATTTCGATTTTTAAAAATTCAAATTGTTTAAAATTAAAATATTAATTGGTCTCAAGTCTTAACGAGTTACGAGTCAACTCGAGTTGTTAACGAGTTGAGCACGAGCATAATTATCAAACTCAGTATTGCCTTCTCAACTCAAGTTAACTCAATCATTGACTTAATTAACTTAATGAACCAGCATGAGCGTACCCAACTCGCTCAAACTCTGTTCATTATCAGCCCTATTCGGGGGTCACGGGTCGCATCTTTTAGCGTGGATTATTTTAAATTCTGCAAATCCCTTAAACAATGCAGGCCACTCCTTGGTAGAATTAGAACCATTCATGAAGTCATTTCATAAAATAATTTTCTAGAACTAAATGCAAGATCATTCCATCCATAACCACATATCAGAATGAAGGTTTTCTCGCCAAAAGACAAAATAAACAAAGTTTAAATCTCCACTTAAAACTGTAATTTTAAACCTACCATATATTTTAGCTCATCATTGTAGCAAGAAGAGCTTGTGCTTCCATTGACAGTTTTTGCTTCCTCTCTTCAAGGATCTTCTCTGAAATGCATAGCACTTCAGTTGTGTGACTTTCTTCAGCCAATGATAAATCACGTTGAGACCCCTCGAATGTCATGACATCCCTAACATAGTCCCTCAAATATTTTCTTCTCCTTTCTCTTTTGCTCATACAATTCCTCAAAACACAATCCAACCTCTCAGTGACTCTACAGAGATCCAGCAGTACATCTCTAAACCTCTCCTTTGAACGCCTTGATATTTCACATGCTTTAATAGTCTTCTTAAGAGACAGGTGCAAGTGTTTCTTTGCATATTTCACAGCATCCTTAAATTTCTCAATATTTCTCTGATAGATAAGTTCGGCCTCGGAAACACAATCATGGGCCTGAAAATTTTTCATTCTAGAGACAAAATTAGAGACGCCTTCTATCCACTCTAGCAGCTTGGTCCCAAAATACATGTCGAATTCGGGCGTTAAAATTCCTCGAATAATCTTTAGTGAGCTTTCGGAACCAATCAGCGCGGCTTCATTGAAGGGGCATTTGAGAAACATGAAAATAGCTTTTGATCCTGCTTTCAACATGGATAGTTGCAAGTCTAGTGAAATTCTGTCCTTTGCTGGCACATTTTCTGCTATAACCAAATTAGAAAAAGGCTCTATTAGTGGCTCTCTATGTACAATGTTACTATCTGAGTTGGAGGTGGGCAATCCAACAGCTTCGTCACCAGTACGCGCCACATTATCATCCAAAGGCGACAGGGCTGCATTGGTTGGAATCTCTGACGTGGATTGAGTTTTCTCTGCACGACATTAAGCACCAAATAAGTTGGATAGTGAATTTAAAATCAGTTTTGTCAATTGACTTTCTATTAACCATACATCCCGCAACTAAACTAACGAAAGATGTCAAGAAGAAAAGTCAAAAGAAAAAACCAAGGACATAAGTATTCTCTCAACCATTCAGGGTTCAAAATTGTTGGCACATGTTGGTTCATATTTTAAACTGACCGCCTGATCTAGTGGATATAGTAGATTAGAGACAAGAGTTGATCATATTCAAAACTTAAATCCTAGTTATTACCAGCATATCTGAGAAAGATAGAGAAATGATTATACCATCCTTGGTTAGTACCAGCTATCTGAGAATGATAGATAAATGATTATACCAGATTCCTGATTCGATTGGCTAGCTATAATTACTTCAGTGATATCTTTGACAGAAGAGTCAGGTGATGCAATCTTTTCTGGAGTTATGTTATTCTGCCCAGAGATCAAAGAATCAGTCAAATCCTTGTCACAATCATCATCTTCAATTTCAATTGGGCTCGAGGTCTTTACTGTTTCACGTTGCAAAGAATCATTCAAATCCTTGCCACAATCATCATCTTCAATTTCAATTGGGCTTGAGGTCTTTACTGTTTCACGTCGCAACCTTAGCCGTCGCAAGGTCACCTCAAGTTTCTCTATAAGATGCCACAAGTCCTCGCTCTCCAGAATTTCAGAACAACTTTCTAGGGTTTGCATAGCCAAATTCAAAACTAAGGCCACATGATTTGCCGGACCTAATAAGAATTCATGTAAATGTCATCACCAAAAGAATTAGGGTTTGTGGTGAACTTTTAGTTTTTTTAATCAATAACTACAAACTGGGCTGTAATTTTAGTGAAAACCAAACCTTACAAAATCCCAAATAGCACTAAATGAAATTCCTGGACCTGTAAAAGATCTGAAGCATAGATTTGCACCAATGCGGAAACTAGTGAAACATTACATATTTAAATTATTAAATTCAGTTTTTTCTCATGATACTTACCTTCACACTTCTTTGCTTTCTTAACCGGCTTCTTTCCAGAACCCAATTTAGTCTCTCTCTTTCTGACCTTACTGGGCCCAGTGAGTGGGGCAGTGCAAGAGTCCCCCAACATGCCCCCCTTTATACATTCCTGAGGTGGGTTCCGCATGTCATCCTCTCTAGCAACTGGAGCTTCCCTTTCAAGCACTGAGCAGGACTCAATGCACGGCTCGGCCCTGCACTCATCAGACATCTGACAATTTCTGAAAGGTAATGGTGCTATGATTGACTGTCAGTTTTCCTTCCTTTCTTTTACGTACCCCTGCTTTGCTCTAGTGAATCTGGTCCAGTATTTACCGTTAGTGAAGCAATATAGTTGGTTTGCTGTGAAGAGTTAAAAGAAAAACGTGTGAATTGATTTACAAATTCCTCCAATAATATCTAATCTGTTGGCCCCTTTAGCCAGTTGAAGCATATTGATTAACTTCCTTTTGTTGGGGTGCCTATACAAAGACCAGAAAGGAGATAGCTTTCCTCAGTCTCGGTTTTCTATTTTTTTTTAATTACACATACAGGAGATATAGGATGTTAGGCGCATATAAAAATTATCATTTTTCAGAATGGAGAGAATCGGCCAACATAGGGTTTTAAGATGGTACACTCACTAAAAAAACCCAGAAAAGAGAAAATCTAGTGGGTATTGGCAACTGGCGAAAT
The DNA here is from genome assembly GCA_028015225.1 of Carex myosuroides. Lineage (NCBI taxonomy): Eukaryota > Viridiplantae > Streptophyta > Magnoliopsida > Poales > Cyperaceae > Carex > Carex myosuroides. Next base: position 5,924,834 of record CM051481.1, read on the forward strand.
CCAGCAGAGGATATTCATTCCTAAAAAAGAGAAGCATTTCAATGTAAAAGAATTGAGGTCAAAATTAAGCGCATAGAAGATATAAAAAAGAATTGAGCGTCAACTTCTACAGATGTGATTACAATAACATACCTAAATTAAATTAAATTATCCCGGAGCTCTCAGCTCCAGGAGATAGAGAGAGAGAGGGAACTGTTAATCTTGGCAGCCTCTTGTTAAGATTTTTCAGAAAAACCAAAGAGAGAACTCTCGCTGTTCCTGCGCTGCTTCTCAAAGAAGAGTAGAAGACTCACGTCGTTTCCAATTCTGGTAAAAGGGCGACCCTATAAATAAATAATTGTTGTTTGGCTATAGGCTATTTTCCAAAAAAAGAAATTATTATTATTTTCGAGTTAGTCTTCAGTACATTATAGTTTCTGAAAAAAAATTAATAATTGCTGTTGATTATTTGATGAATTAAGAATAAATAAAGATTGTTTGATTTTTTAAGATTAGTTTCTAATTTTAAATATATATATATATATATATATGAGATAGGCTATGGTGAGTTGTGAAGTAAAACGTCGTTTTACTTCACGCCATATTTTCATTTTAAAAATCCAAACAACCGATCCGAACCGTTCAACTTTTTCTAAATATTGAAATATACTTGGAGACTAAATTTTACATTTTTTGGAATTTTTTTACTATTTATTAAGCCCCTTTGAAATCGCTGATCCACTGTGAACAGTAAAAAACAGTAAAATTTTCTGGACCACCGGATCAGCGATTTTCAAAGTGGCTTAATAAATAGTAAACAAATTCCAAAAAATGTAAAATTTGGTCTCCAAGCACATTTCAATATAGAGAACATGTTGAACGGTTCGGATCGGTTGTTTGGATTTTCAAAATGAAAATATGAGCGTGAAGTAAAAATGACATCTTACTTCACAACTCACCATAGCCCAGCTCTATATATATATATATATATATATATATATATAGAGAGAGAGAGAGAGAGAGAGTAGAACTAGGGTGCTCTCGAGTTCACCAAGCCCTTGGTGAACTTAAGTCCAAAACTCATCGGCTTCAAACGACGAATCCGACCGTTGAAACCCGTCTACCTTACGAGTGATGCGTCTACATGCAAAAATTTAAAATTTTGAAATTAATTTTGCATGGAATCAAGTGGTCAAAATTAGAAGGTTAATAAATTAATTTTAATGCATTCATTTTTTGACGTTTTTTGACCACTTGACTCTATGCAAAATTAATTTCAAAATTTAAAATTTTTGCATGTAGACGCATCACTCGTAAGGTAGACGGGTTTCAGCGGTCGGATTAGTTGTTTGAAGCCGATCCGATGAGTTTTGGACTTGAGTTCACTAAGGGCTTGGTGAAATCGAGAGCACCCTAGTTCTACTATATATATATATATATATATAGTTGTGAAGTAAGATGTCATTTTTACTTCACATTCATATTTTCATTTTGAAAATCCAAACAACCGATCCGAACCGTTCAACTTTTTCTAAATATTGAAATGTGCTTGGAAACTAAATTTTACATTTTTTGGAATTTTTTTGCTATTTATTAAGCCACTTTGAAAATCGCTGATCCGGTGGTCCAGAAAATTTTACTGTTTTTTACTGTTCACAGTGGATCAGCGATTTCAAAGTGACTTAATAAATAGTAAAAAAATTTCAAAAAATGTAAAATTTAATCTCCAAGCACATTTCAATATTTAGAAAAAGTTGAACGGTTCGGATCGGTTGTTTGGATTTTCAAAATTAAAATATGACGTGAAGTAAAACGACGTTTACTTCACAACTCACCATAGCCTATCTATATATATATATATATAGAGAGAGAGAGAATGGCTAATATACAAACGTTTGTTCCTGGACTCGGGAACAAAAGGTTCGGTTCTCCGATTTTCAAAGTCCAAACAGTCAATTCAAACTGTTAGATATTCAATCTATATTAAAATGTGTTTGGAGACCAAATTTTACAGTTTTTAGAATTTTTTTACTATTTATTAAGCTGGTTTGAAAACTGCTGTTTTTCAATGGTGCATAAGTTTAATAAAATCAGTGGTTTTCAAACTAGCTTAATAAATAGTAAAAAAATTCTAAAAAATGTAAAATTTGGTCTCCAAGCACATTTTAACATAGATTGAATATCTAACGGTTTGGATCGACTGTTTGAACTTTGAAAATCAGAGAACATAACTGTTTGTTCCTGAATCCACAAACAAACGTTTGTATATTAGCCATTCTCTCTCTCTCTCTCTCTCTATATATATATATATATATAATATAGAGGTTGGCTACTCTACTTACATAAGCATATGAGGGCATAAATTTATAAGTCATTTTTACGTTTTCAATATCCAATTGTCGATCTGAAGCACTTAAGGTGTTCTCCATATTAGAATGTGCTTGGAGACCAAATTTTACATTTTTTACAATATTTTTACTATTTTTTTAGAATTTTTCAAAACTGTGTTTTTCAATTTTTTTTTTACCATATTAAAATACTATTTTGAAAAATAAAAAAAATAGTAAAAAAATTTCACAAAATGTAAAATTGTGCAAGCATATTCTAGTATGGAGAACATATTGAGTGTTTCAGATCGACTATTTGGACATTGAAACGCAAAAATAACTTACAAGCATATGCCCTCATATGCTTATGTAAGTAGAGTAGCCAACCTCTCTCTCTCTCTCTCTCTATATATATATATATATATATAGGTTGGCTAATATCAAAACGTTTGTTCCTAGGCCGTGGAACAAACACTTCGGCTTTTACATTTTCAAAGTTCAAACAGTCGATCCAAACCATTCAATATTCAATCTATATTAAAATGTGCTTGGAGACCAAATTTTACATTTTTTTGAATTTTTTTACTATTTATTAAGTCAGTTTTAAAATCATTGTTTTCAATGATCCAGCAATTTTTCACTGTTTATTAAAATCAGTGATTTTAAAACTGACTTAATAAATAGTAAAAAAATTCCAAAAAATCGACATTTTAATAGATAGATCACATCTAACGGTTTGGATCGACCTTTTGGACTTTGAAAATCGAAAAACTAATTGGTTGCACCACGGCTTCGGAACAAACGTTTTGATATTAGCCAACCTATATATATATATATATATATATATATATATATATATGAGGAGGGATCAAGTTACAACAAATTTGAGTTACAACAACTATTTTTTTCATTTTCAAAGTCCAAATCGTCGATCCAAACCGTTCAATATGATCTTCACAATAAAATGTGCTTGCAGATCAAATTTTACATTTTTTGAATTTTTTTACTATTTATTAAGTATTTTACAAAAAATAGTCATATTCAGACCATTGAATTTTGTACCCATCTTAATAAATAGTAAAAAAATTCAAAAAAATGTAAAATTTGATCTGCAAGCACATTTTATTTAGATAATCATGTTGAACGGTTTGGATCGACGATTTGGACTTTGAAAATGAAAAAAATGGTTGTTGTAACTTTGTTGTAACTTGATCCCTCCTCTATATATTATATATATATATATATATATATATGGGCTATGGTGAGTTGCGAAGTAAGGATCTTGTTTTACTTCATGCTCATATTTCCATTTTCAAAGATCAAACAGTCGATCCGAACCGCTCAACAAGATATCCATATTAAAATGTGCTTGGAGACTAAAATTTACATTTTTTGAAATTTTTTTACTATATTTTTAGATAGGTAGAAAAGTGTTGTTTTTGAATGGTTCCGAACTATAAAAAAAAGTGATTTTGAAATATAAAAAAAAATAGTAAAAAAATTTCAAAAAATGTAAAATTTGGTCTCCAAGCACATTTCAATATGGATATCTTGTTGAGCTGTTCGGATCGACTGTTTGGTCTTTGAAAACCTATGTTGCATGGATACGGATACGACGATACGACAATTTAAAAAAAATCAAGGATACGATACGTTTATTATATATATTATTTTTTATTATTTTATATATTGTATTTAGATAATCATAACTTAAATCAAATTTTATAAAAATTAAAGCATAACATAAGAATATATTAAATACTATAGTTACTAGAATATATCACAAATGAAACTTGGCAAATTCTTCTATGCACCTAAGGACCTATTTGCAAAATGAATATACTTTTCATTTTCAAAGTTCAAACAGTCGATCCGACCGTTCAACATTATCTCCATATTAAAATGTACTTGGAGGTCAAATTTTACATTTTTTGAATTTTTTTACTATTTATTAAGATGGGTACAAAATTCAATGGTCTGAATTTGACTAGTTTTGTAAAATACTTAATAAATAGTAAAAAAATTAAAAAAATGTAAAATTTGACCTCCAAGTACATTTTAATATGAAGATAATGTTGAACGGTCGGATCGAGTGTTTGAACTTTGAAAATGAAAATATGTTCATTTTACAAATAGGTCCTTAGGTGCATAGAAGCATCCTTCATGAAACTTTGGTGTAGTGGTCAAAGGTTTTGACCTTCACAGTCACGGCCTGAGTTCGATTCGCGCTTCAAGCAGAAAAAATGCGCTGGTTCATGCGCAGCTCACGGGTGCAGGCGGTTCGCAGGCGTATCCAGCTGTTTCAACGGAGTATCGGCGACCGTATCGGCCAAGTAAGGATACGCCACGTAGGCGGATACGCCAGCTAGCGTATCGAATACGTATCGGGCGCGTATCGGTATCCGATATGTGTCCGATACCGATACGTTGCCTGTTTAGGCGTATTCGTGCAATATAGTTGAAAACAGAGATATGAACGTGAAGTAAAACAAGATCCTTACTTCGCAATTCACCATAGCCCATCTATATACACATGATGAGGTAGAGTGGGAAAAATGGCATGGCAAAGCCGGCTCCGTCACGGAACGGCACGGACGCGTGTCAGTTACGTGCCGTGACCATTCGCGTGCCGTGCTTATCTTTTGAAGCTTTGGTACGGCACGGCACGTGAAAGATTTAGTCACAGCACGGCACGACACGTAGTCACACGAGTCACGTGTAATTAGGACCATTAGATATTGATTTAATGGTGAATCTTAAATAAACTAATCTAAATTATGGTTAAATAGTCACGCGAGTCACATATGGTCACGACACGTTTAGGCACAGCGTGACTCAGGTGGTGTGACCATTCGCGTGCCGTGACTACCCCTTAACATTTTAATCACGACACGTGAAAAATTAACTTGGTCACGACACCACGGACACGGCACGTTTTTTCCCCTCTACGAAGAGGGTTCCACTGCGTCCAAATTTCCAACCAAATGCTTCCAAAATTGGAACGATTAGATCTCCCTGAAAAATGATGCAGATCAAAGCGCTGATCAGTGCAAAAAATTATTGTCCAGTACTGGACAATTCCAGTTCTCCCTCTCTCTCTCTCACACACACACACACACCAATTAGAGCCCCTTCCTTATCCCGTGCCAAAGAAGAAAAAAAACCTCAACCCTAACCCTCGCCTCTCAAATCAGCACTCTGATCTCTCTCCTCTTTCGCATCGCCACTCTCTCCTCTTTCGCATCGCCACTCTCTCCTTTTCTCTCATTGGTGCTCTATGCTCTCTCGCACACAACCGAACCATCACCCTCTCGCCACTCTCAAATTTGAATGGTTTGTGCAATATCAGAAAATCTGTTTTAGAAAAGGTTGATTTCAACTGTGTAGATAGAATCTTTGCATTTTTTGGAATAATCTATACATTCTCTCTACAAAAAAAATACAAGCTGCTAACATTATCTCATGCCAAAAAAATACAAGCCTTTGTATTTTATGCTAATTCTGTATTAAAAGATGATTGCATGATAGTTTCATTAGAGCTTGACAATTGATTTAAAAGGGAAATTGTTTTATCTTACGCCAAAGGGACTGATACCTATTGAGTCTCTCTTCCAATCTGTTCAATTTTTCAGAAGGTAAGGGGAAGAAGAATCTACATTGGTTGGATGTGCCCTGCGGCTGTGAGCACACTTTACTTAAAGTTAATTTGTTCAATTCTTGTTTGTCGTCTCACACTTTTGTTGCACCATAAAGTTAATTTGTTTTATTATCTTTTTGTTTTTGCCTGTATCCCTTGAAAAAATTATTGCTGCGCCATATTTATGCTCATTGTATCAAGTAATTTGCAGGTTAAAGAATGGAGATGGGGAAAAGAAATATCATGCGCAAGCTTTATCTTGAATTGCCAAGGTACATAGATTTATTTTTTCATTTTTTTAGTTCTATCTATTTACTTCTTATATTCTCCGGTATGTACGTCTTTGAATTAATTCATGCACCTCTTTTACTTAAGCTTCTAATCAGGTATTTGTCTTCGATTTCTTTCTAGATTTAAGAAAAAAAAGTGAAAGATTCAAAGCTTCTGATTTGCTTATATAAATTCTAACATCATCATACACACATTTGCTACTCTCCTCTCTCTCGGCGCCTCACCGACAGTCTCCCTCTAGGTAAGTACCTTCGGGCTCTCTCTCTCTCTCTCTATTAATGTTTAAAATTGATGAAATTGTAGTTTGAATTTTGTTTTAAAATTTTAGGGTTGTGACGTGGTTTGCTCGGTTAAGCCTTGGCCAAGGGTAACTCTGCCAATTGTTCCCAAAGCTTGTATATTAAGTAGATTATGAAACAAATTGACAAGAGGAACTTATAAAAATCACATCTAGGTCCCTATAAATATTAAATTTGGAAATTTTGCATTATTGGAGCCAATTTGTAGATGAGATATTCAAAGAGAGTTCACACTTAAAAAAATATATAAATTTTTGAACTTTAGAGGGGTCTAAGCTAAATTTCCCTTGTTATGGTGGAAATTGTCAAATACCCAATAATATCAAAATTTACTGTGTAGCAGTGATATTTTGCACCAATGAGACATAAAATTCATTTTTTTCAGATTATTCATTTCATTTGGCTTCTCTGATCCTGAAATATCAGATCTTGGAAAGATGCTTCTCTATCCATCGTGACACGTTCCCATTTAAACTAAAGGTGGGGGGTTTTGTCCAAACGGTTTGGACAAAATCTTATCCAAAGTCCGACCTAAACTGTCCGATCTGCATCAAAACTCGTATAAACATTTAGAATCAAGAAACTATTTAAATTTATTAAGTTTTAAATATGTTTGCATGAATTTCAATGCAAATCGGACGTTTAAGCTTGGCTTTGGATGAGGCTTTGTCCAAAGCCCTTTGGACAAAACCCAATACCTTTCACTATTTTATTATTATTACTATTTTATTACTACTTATCTTGACTTTATTATTGTGATTGGGTTTCATTTCTAGCCTACCCAACTTGTTTGGGACTAAAGGCTTGGTTGTTGTTGTTGTATACTCCCCTGTCATAACTTAATACTAAATTTGGTGATTGTTTAGCTATCTTAGCTCCATTTATCTTTTAATTTACTATATTCATTTGTGAGGTTTTCATTATTTAATACTAATTGAGGTTATGTTTGTTTCACGCAGTACTTGGCAAAATTAAAATGGTGAACAAAAAATGGTATAGATAGTCATTGGAATTACCCATTCGAGAATGAAATTTAATAATATTTATCTTTGTTGCATAATGCGATTTTTTTCGTTTTACATAAGCTGGTAAATTATTGTATGCAATTGTTGTGTAATGTGCAACCGTAAGACATCGCATATGTGATAAAATGCATAATTATTTCCTTCTCTCGATCATTTTTTTTTCACATAAAAATATAAGATAAATAAAACAATGCAATGTCCATGTTTTTTATAAAAAACATGGACATTGCATTATTTTATTTATTTATGAGTTGCTTTTTGTATTAATCTTACTTTCAAATAATTTTCTATTTTGGTTGACTTTCAAAATTTAAACATATTTTGTGTCCTTATAAATAAAAAGATTTTCGAGCTAAGAAACTGAAGAAAGAAGAAAAAGATAGTTTTAAAAAAAGTGGAAGTGAAGTGATCATAATTGATAATATGTTATTTTAATTTTCATACATTGAAAAATTACAATAATATAATACTATCAATTTTACAATGCAGTGCATGAAGGTAGGGGTGAAAATGGATGTGATATAGAGTGGATAGTGGTAAAATCACATCCGTATTCGATTTATTTTTTAAAATACGGATATGGATTGAATATTAGACATACATATACGGATCAGACAGATATTTATTAAAAAATATTAAAATTTATAATATCTGTTTAATTATAACGATGATTAACATAATTTTTTCATGATATATATTTAGGGGTGAAAATGGAGCGAATACGGAGTAGATAGTGGTAAAACCATATTCATATCTCTTTTTAATTTTTCGGATACGGATACGAATCGGATATTAGCCGGATACAGATACGGATACGGATCAGATCGGATACTTATTAAAAAAATATTAAAAAATATCAAAATTCATAATATTTATCTAATTTTAATAGTGAATAACAATATTTTTTCATAATATATATTAAAATGAGTAGAACTAGGGTGCTCCTAAGCTCACCAAGCCCTTCCGTGAGCGCGACTCTAAAACCTATCAAATTGACTTCAAACGACATTTTCAAACCGTTAGATGTTCAATCTATATTAAAATGTGCTTGGAGACCAAATTTTACATTTTTTGAAATTTTTTTACTATTTATTAAGATGGTTTGAAAATCGCTGTTTTCCAATGGTGCAGAATTTTAATAAAAACAGCGATTTTCAAACCATCTTAATAAATAGTAAAAAAATTCCAAAAAATGTAAAATTTGGTCTCCAAGCACATTTTAATATAGATTGAACATCTAACGGTTTGAAAATGTCGTTTGAAGTCAATTTGATAGGTTTTAGAGTCGCGCTCACGAAGGGCTTGGTGAGCTTAGGAGCACCGTAGTTCTACTCTATTAGAATATATGATATATATCTACTATTCGATACGGATAATTGAAACGTAAAACCATATCAGTATCCATATTCACACGGATATTCGGATATCAGATATGTGCATCTAATTTTTCAAATATGGATCGGATATTATCTATACCGTTTTTATCCCTATATGATATATATCTACTGTTCAAATACAAATAACTAAAATTTAAAAATTATATCCGTATCTGTATTTGCACGGCACGGATGTTCATATATTGAATATTGATATCCGTTTCGTTTTCAACCCTGAATGGAGGGTGATAAATCTGTATAAATTAATTTTGGTCTTACCCGACATGACCCTAATTGCCTAGTTTAACCATATGGAGCGGAGATTTCACGACTTAAAATGCCTCAGGACTGGTGAAATGCCTCAAGAGGGCCTGGTGGTGCTAGAATGAAGACCCAAAATCATAATGGGCTGATGAACTACTAGACCTTATAATTTCCGGGGGGAAAAAATCTTTTCAGGGTTAGGATTCGTGACAGAGTATCCGTTTCAAATAAAAATGTTCCTCAGTGAGTGGAATGAACAGGCGCCTTACTAAAAATAATTTTTTTGAAAAACAGTATGAGTAGCTTTTTATTGCTGGATATTTTTATGCCTTTTATCGTTACAATTAAAAATCTCATACCTAATTTTTTCATGATAACATAATATTTTTTGACATGACACTCAGAAAAATCCGAATAGAATAATCAACCCATACAAAAAAAAAAGCATGAAATGGCTTAATCAGAACAATTAACAAGTACCGTATTATTAAGATTTTGTCATATTACATAGAATCTAACCGGCTGAACATATAGTAGGCATGATATCTGAACCTTACCACAAAAATAACATAACAACAAAAGAACAGCATGCATTGATAATTTCCCTTTTAAACTTTCACATGTAGTTATCAGCAATGTTTCTGGCATATAAATCACTCTGCATATATTCCCTCATTTAATCGAGTTAGGAAAGCAATATTCGGATCGTCTGATCGATGCACTAATTAAGCTTTTTAAGAACTTGCCAGCTTCGAAATTCAAATTCATGACGGATGGTCACAGCTGTTAACCCTAGCTTGTTCAGTTACGCTATCAGTTACCGTTGTTAACCTAGCCAAAGTTAATCAGAGAATTATCAAACATTGCTCGTATTAATTTGTGGTTATCCAGGGGTAGATCTAAAGCCATTTAAAGAGTGGCTGAGCCATCCTTATGATTTTAAAATTTTAGTTATATTTACTAAAATTTAATTGAATATTATTTTTTTAAACATTTTATATACTCCAGTCATTCTCATAAAATTTCACATGTCTACTTATAGTTTAGTGGTGGTTGTGGAAAATTTGAATTCAATTCCACTCACCACGTATGATGCATTTTAATTTTTAGCATCCCTATCAAGATTTTCTAGTTCTGCTCCTACTAATTTTATTACCCATATGGTTTTTAGATGTGGATACATTAATTAGTAGGGACCTTTGAAAGAGCACATTAGATTTATTCATGCATAATTAACTTGGAAGTTAATTAATTGACTATTTTCTTAGAATTTATAAAAAAATCAAAGAGAAATCAGATGTCAAACCTCACCAACTATGTACTATGGCGTTGAAATACATTTTTATTTTAAATCTCTGTGTGCTGAGACAACTTGTCTGATGCAGGAGCACTCGATTCAAAAGATCAATTACAGCAAACAAAATTAGAAAAATATTTACTTAGTTTAGAGCATCTTCATTTTAGCAAATGATTAGCAATTAATTTGGACCACGTCACTGAGTTTAGCAATTAAAGAGATTCATAATTTCTAAATCACTCCATCCCAGAAATTTAATTAGAGTTGCTTATTTAATTATTAGAGTTGCTTTTAAAGCAAACTTACTAATTTAAAAATTGTGGTACATCCCAACAATTATATTAGCAATTAACACATCAGATTAGCAATTTAAAAGAAATCACAGTTGTAGATGCTCTCAAGAGTTGCTTTTAAAGCAAACTTGCTAATTTAAAAACTGTGGTACATCCCAGCAATTATATTAGCAATTAACACATCAGATTAGCAATTTAAAAGAAGGAAGCTGATATGAGTACCCGCAGTTGAGTACCCGCATTGTACCCGCACCTAAACTGTCATAACTGTTTTTGGGGACCGCACCTAAACTGTCATAACTGTTTTTGGGGACCGCACTTAAATTAATTCACATACAAAATGAAAAGTATTTATACCTAAATTATCAAGTATTCATATATAATTCATCAAGTATTTATACCTAAGATATCAAATATTTAAAAAAAAACTGGACACAATACCTACTCATCTTTACACGTTTTTCAAGGTGTTTTTTTTCTCCGTTCAATCTAACCAATTTTTGGGACGATCTATGAGGAATTTTACAAATTTAAAACCACGAACGCGTTCTACACAATTTTATCTTTCAAATGAGATCCATGATGACATACTTTTACACGTTTTTCAAAGTATCAAATATTCAAATATGAAAAATATTCATACAAAATAAAAAGTATTCATACCTAAGATATCAAATATTAATAGTAATTCATCAAGTATTTATACTTAAGATATCAAATATTTAAAACCAATTTTTTTTTTGTCGGCACTTGTAATTTTATTTTACAAGTATTAATAGTAACATTGTGAAGTATTTATATCTATACAAGACAAGTATTTATATCTATACAACGAACTACATATATGATATATGAATTTTCCTTAAATAACTGTACCCGCACTTTTTTTGAAAAATTCTCGCGTCGTACCCGCATTAGGGGACCACACAACCGTTCCAAAGCTGTAATTTTGTTTTACAAGTATTAATAGTAACATTGTGAAGTATTTATACCTATACAAGACAAGTATTTATATCTATACAATGAACTACATATATGATATATGAATTTTCCTTAAATAACCGTACCCGCACCTTTTTTTGAAAAATTCTCGCGTCGTACCCGCACTAGGGGACCACACAACCGTTCTAAAACTATAATTTTATTTTAAAAGTATTAATAGTAACATTGTGAAGTATTTATATCTATACAAGACAAGTATTTATATCTATACAATGAACTACATATATGAAAAATTCTCACGTCGTACCCGCATTAGGGGACCACACAACCGTTCCAACACTGTAATTTTATTTAACAAGTATTAATAGTAAACATTGGGAAGTATTTATACCTATACAATACAAGTATTTATATCTATACAATGAACTACATATATGATATATGAATTTTCCTTAAATAACCGTACCCGCACTTTTTTTTGAAAAATCCCCGCTTCCAGTTTCGAAATCGCTAGACGATCGTCTCCAAATCGCCTTGAAATCGCCTCGAAATCGATCTAAAATCACCTCAAAATCGCGGAAGCTTCGAAAAAGGAAGAAACGGAGAGAAAGGGAAATTTAAAATTCAAACTGGAAAGTATGTAAATTAGTTAATTGATAGTTGTGGGGACCGCTTACAGTTATGGCAGTTAATTGGGAATGAATTAAGTGCGGGTACGATGCGAGTACTCAACTGTGGGTACTAAAATAATTATTCTTAAAAGAAATCATCGTTGTAGATGCTCTTAGCTTTATGGTAATCTATTTTATTTAGATTTTTATTTCTGAATTAAGTCTATGGACATCAGCTCTCCCTGTTGTCTAATTTATGTTTTAGTAATTTAAATTATTTCTATGATATGTTACCAAATATTAGTAGCTTTCCTAATTATTTTCTGCATTGAGTACTAGCTATATAACTCAGCTTGTGGGTGAGATAAAAACAACAATTTTTCTGGATATTTTCTATAAAATCAAGGAGAGAAAATTCTCCCTTTTTATTTTGGTACGTGTTCTCTCAAATTTATTCTCTGAAGATTATTGGTATCACATGCCTAAAGAACAATCTTTTGTTCTACGTGGCGTCAGTTGGTATCAGAGCCAAAATCCTTCGTCTTAGTATTGTTTCAATAGTTTTCATGGCTGGTGGACGTGGTGATCATGGTGGTCGTCGTGGGAAGGTTCCGATGGAGGAAGCTCCGCACCATGATCGCAGCATCGAGGACGCTGTGTTGATTGAGGATCTGCAGAGATAAATCGTAGAGCTAACCCTACTCCTACAACGTACTTTGCTATTGGAGGTTGCCGATCGAAACCAAGACTGTCGAATGAGGCATGGATCTTTGAGAAACAAAACTCGTATGAGTCGAGACCGCCGACCGAGGCACGAATCTGCAAGCTACACCGACATTTATTCTCACCACCGCCTTCACAACATCTTCAGCGACAATGTTTCTCCTTCACCTCACCTCCAGCGGAGAGGCAACCATTCGAAAGACCGCAATAGTTTGCATTGTGGTGCTAAAGCAGAAAATTTCAGTGGAGAAGATGAAGAGATCAACTCATTTTACAACAACAATGCTTTTGTTTCATGTGATGAAGAGGCTCTACATCAACACTACACCTGAAGAAACACTTGTTTTCAATTGGTCATCAACCAAAACACAACCATTCCAGTGAAAGAGTGCCTAGAACAACCGATAAGCATGTTGATTGGCTTATCATGGTTGAAGAAAATGAAGGTATGTTATTTCAAACTCCTCCAATCTTTGATGAATACTCTGATGATGAGGCAAAAACGGAGGCCATTAACAACCCTTCAAACATTGATGAGACTACGTTAGCGATTTGTCGATGTTTCCGAGTAGTCTAGCAAATGCTCTGTCTTTTAAGGTTGAGGCTAATGTTACGTTGATATCAAAACATTTGTGTTCGACCAACATTGAGATCTTTAAGTTTGACTACAATGATCTGTTTTTGCAGCCGAGATACAAACTAAAAAATGTAAGGTTTGTGCTCAACAAAACTCTTGGGTTTGGCAAAATATTTTGTCATGAGTTTCATCAACAAAATTTTAAGATGACTTAGCAAAATCTACTCGCCAAGTTGTAAAAAATAAAGTTCACAAATCTAATGTTTGCGGAGTATACCCTGCTGGACATAGCAACAAAATCTGACCCATTTAAGATTGAAATTGATTCTAGTTTGCTAGTTTCGAGAGTAGTGCAGTGCCACTGTGGTGATTTGCAAGCATTATGTTTTTGTCCCAAGGGTGTGATGTTGTTCTCATGTTTTTTAAGAGTGCTTGTTCTAAATTTGTACTGCTTGAAAGAGGTATAGAAGGAAAAAAACTCGAGGGCGAGTTCTTTTCAACCATGAGCGACTGATGCAGGAGCACCCGATTCAAAAGATCAATTACAACAAACAAAATTAGAAAAATATTTACTTAGTTTAGCTTTATAGTAATCTTTTCTATTTAGATTTTTATTTCTGAATTAAGCCTATGGACAACAGCTCCCTGTTGTCTAATTTATGTTTTAGTAATTTAAATTATTTCTGTGATATGTTACCAAATATTAGTAGCTTTCCTAATTATTTTTTGCATTGAGTAATAGCTATATAATCCGGCTTGTGGGTGAGATAAAAACAACAATTTTTCTGAATATTTTCTATAAAATCAAGGAGAAAAAATTCTTCCTTTTTATGTTTGTGTTCTCTCAAATTTATTCTCTGAAAATTATTAATATCACACGCCTAAATAAATTATGCTACGTAATAATTTATTTCGGGTACTAAATAAATTATTGAATACTAAATAAGTTCATTGAACCTTCTTTCACTTGTAATTAAGTTTGCGGTTGCAGATAAGAGCAAGTAATATCCAGTTGCATTACTTTCTATACATCTGCCGGTAAAAAGATACATAAATAATATTTTTTGTTGGGGCATCGTACGCTAATGATCTCATGAAATGATATTTACTAATTTTCAAAGCCATGTGAACGGTATAAAGATAGAACCTTGTTCAAACAATAACACAACATTTCAAAAATTGGTAATAGTTGCCAATCAAATATGTCAAGGCAATTATATGCTTGACCATTTGGACAATTAACATGAGATAAAAAAAATTAACAACACATTAAACACAACAAAGTGACAGTATTTTCAATGTATATATAATCTCTTGCTTAAAAAAGGTTTTCAAGCAATTTATAATTATATAAATGATTGTGAATTAAACATATTTATTTATCTGATTAACCCCATTTGGGCGTTAATAAGGCACGTTCGGATAGATTTTGTTGATAAAATATTGGAAATTAAAGAGTATGAATAAGAAATATACATGTATGTATATATACACACACATACACATGTGTGTATGTATGTATGTATACACATGTGTGTATGTATGTATGTATACACATGTGTGTATGTATGTATATATACACATGTGTGTATATATATACACACACATACATATTCACACATGTATGTGTATATATATAGATACATATATGTATGTGTATATATATAGACACATACATGTATGTGTGTATATATATAGAGTCCGACTAAATTGCTTCCGGAAGCACTTCGACCGAAGTGCTTACGGATCAAATTTAGCTGTTTGATGTTCGAAAAGTTGAACTAAATAGCTCAATAAATTAGTTATATAATAAATATGTAGTTTTTAATATCGATTTTTACTATTTTTGAAAAAAATTTAACTATTTTTTATGATTTTTGAAAGATAGACTTTTTTGACCTAAAAATAAAAGTATTTTTAAGCAAAAAGAGACCATATTTCAAAAATCATAAAAAATAGTTAAACATTTCCAAAAATAGTAAAAATCGGTATTCTACATGTTTATTATATAAACCAATTTATTGAGCTACTTAGATCGACGTTTCGAACATAAAATATTAAAATTTGATCCCGTAAGCACTTCGGTCGAAGTGCTTCTGAAAACAATTTAGCCAGACTCATATATATATATATATATATATATATATATATATTTGTTTATCAGATAAGACTAAACATCAGAGTTATATATTTCATGACACCAGTTATTTTATATGTTAATCATAAATATAAAACCATATGGGATAGTTTCTTAATCATTCATAAGTAAATAATGTTTGTGATAATGGTGATATTGATTTATACAAATTCTGTACATCATTGTTTAATTAATAATTGATTTTGTTGAACTAATGGGAACTGACATGCACATACGTACGTACATCATTATTTTTTTAAGTAAAGGTTGGAGGTCAAACCACCGAACTATTTATTATCCATAAAAAAATGTTTTTCGGATTTCGAACATGCTATATCCCACACAGAAAATATTGCTTTTGCCACTAGACCAAAGGCTGGTTATCGCAATTAAACATCATTGTTATCTTCTTGTATATATATTATATAAATTATCATTAATTGTTTTATAATTATTTGTTATCAATCATAAGATATTAATTTTAACATGTAAGAATGTGATTTTTCTATGATGTTCTTCTTTTTAATAAATATAGAATTTTATGAGCAATAAATTAATGCACGCAGTATCATTACTGTGATCCTATTAATTTTGGTCTTTATCAAATTAACGTTTTAGATTTCAGATATGAAAAATCATCAGCTATGATATGGTGCATAATACATTAATACTATACAAAATTTATAAGAAGAACATTATAACATGTCTCTCATAAAAACAAGCTACACCAAGTAAAAATATAAAAAAAAAAAATCTTTGGCGAATACCAGTACAAGACCATTTTTTTTTTTTTTAAACTCTTATCTTACGAGTTGATAAGCCTTTATCTTCTATGGCATCTGATAGATTAAAATAGTCAATCCATACGATCCAATCATTCAATTATATATATAAATAAACTTTTATAAAATTAAACAGTTTAAATTTTATAACGAATGATCCGAATATGTACTGTAGACCACTTCACATTCTAAATACCACCACCCACTGCGTGGTGGAGAGGAATTCATATCACCTAAGATACCTTAATTATCTTTTGAGTTTGAATATATACGATCTGTTCGTTATTATATGTTAGCATGAAATTTAAAAGAACTCCGTGCATATTAATTACAGTCTTGAGTCTGATTGGTTCAGATTTAAACTCAAACGGTAAGACAATGCAGGGGATCCGAACGATCTGGTGAAGGGAGAGGAACTTGGGCTCAAAGTACGCACCATGTAAGTGGGGGCCCACACACTTAAAAATATATATATACACGGTTTAAGGCATAAGCTAAGTAGCTAACAACTTTGAAAAGGTCCCTCTCCAAACAGCTAAGTTTTTGTACGTACTAAGTTCACGTCATGGAAACTGTCACTTATTGCCAATATTTAAAATTAGGCTTTTGTTTCCTTCTTATTTTTCTTTCGACCAATAATAATCCACCAACTCAAGCTGTCGTACGCATTTTGAGTTGCATGTTTTTAAATTGTTTTCTGGTCAACATGGCGGTACTGTCTGTGTTATAGCACTGTTAGGATGATCCAATTTATACCCAGTTTGATCATCTCCATGGGAAATTAATTATTTGATCCATTAATTACTTCTGTACATCACACTAGTACACCGTCATTTATATGGGCGTAAATTAGAGCATGAATTTCATTAATATTCTAACTTGATTAGTAAATAGCTAGCTAGCACAACATATATAATGACCTGAGTGTGAGGGGGAGAAATTAATTCATGAATTTGGTTAATATAATTGGATCTAGCAATAGTTTGCACGTGCAATCAGTTAACCATTTTAGTAGAATGTACAGCTTGTTATAATTATATCTTTAGATACACGCAAACCACGTACCCGCAACTTTGACATCCTAAAGCACACCAAAATACAATTATCCTTCCCTAGATAATATATATATGTCCATGACAAATGCTAGCTATATGTGCCTTAACAAAATTATGCGGTAAAAAATAATATGAGTTAGTAGTAAAAATGAAGGTTATAATAAGACTTAACTAAGTTACAAGAATTTTGTGCAGTAGCACGAATTCCGTCTCTTTACATATAGCACATGCATTGATCTAAATCAGGGTTCTTTAATCAAAAAAAAAAAGAAAAAAGGGAGGGAGGTTGTAATCATTATATTATAATATAATGTAATTAAGCTTTGTGTTTTCATGCATGCATGGAATATAATTTTTTGCGAGTTGCAGTTAATTAGGAGTTTGTAGGAAGCACTAATCGATCTCTGGGACTCAATTTTATAGCTGCCAATAATTCCCTCTTAGAAAATAAAGAGGTCAACTAGAGGTACTCGGGGCTGAATTGATTCAAAAGTATTAAGTTGGATAAATATACCTATCTGACCTTTGATTGATCTTTGTCCCTACCGCACATATTATTATATATAGCACACACTGATATTGAATGCAATATTTTTATAGACTTCTTATCTATATTAATTAATCTATTAGCACATTGATTATAAAATTCTTAATCTCTATTCATAAAACCTTTAAACTACATAGTTGGTGCAAAATAAGGACGAAATAAATTGATAGTGGCAAATTCAATAATTCAGGCAATGAAAATTTAAAAAACTATCCGAGCATGTTAAAATATCAGACATGACGCTGACATATATAATATGTATAGTTATCTACCATTAAGCTTAGATCGGGCAGTAATATTATAATAACATATCTGTTCAAAACTAGGTATCTAAAAAAATTGCCACTAGTATTAGTATATCTCTTAATCTCTTATACTATTTACATGTATATACCATTCCAGGTAAATCAAAGACTCTACTTTTTATCTTAATACAGTATATATGGTCTTGTTGAAATAACTAAAATTAACTATATATCTTCATTTATTCCTATTTATCTTTTAATGTGTACACAGTTCAGCAGTCAGCAGCTTCTAAAAAATATGGAGTTCTATATATATATGCATATATATAGTATAATCGTAAATTTTACATGCATACTAATGTCTCTTTGACTGCTATTGCAAGGGAATAACAAATGTAGCTAAAGCAGTTATATATTAAGCAATTGCTCTAATTAGGTGCTTAGCTAACAGCAGTTATATATTCCTACAAATTAATTAACCCCCTATTATAACGATTGCTCTGTTTATCTTGTTTCTTCGTACTATAGCAATTCATCTTAAATTCATGACCCAGAGGTTAATTTTCAACTATAAAAGTCTAACGGTGTAATTCTACAGTTATACTGCTAAGAAGAATAGTGCTTATTACAAGGAGTGTATATGTGACATATATACATATTACATGCAATTGCATTTACCAGGGAAGTTAACAATATATTGAGAAATAATAATAGTTCTTATACCTTCAAAAAAAAATATAGGTCTTATATCTATGCAAGAGCCTCTCAGTTAATGATATAATGATAACATATTAACGTGTTGCATTTGTGAGAAATTAACACGTAGTTCAACTCTCGGTTGTGTAGCGGCCGGGTAATGAATATCATTTAAAATTTTAGCCTCTCCTATCTAAATTTCCTAATTCCACCCCTGATAATGCATTGCTTTTGTGAGAAAATAACACGTAGTTCAACTCTCAAATGTCTAGCGGCCAGGTAATGAATATCATTATGAGGTCTAACAAATTGGTTTATAAATAAATTAAAGAATTACCCCGTCATTCATGTAAAGCATGATAGAAATTCTGAAGAACACCATGAAATAAACAGTGCTTGCAATTTGGGTTAGATTTTCTTTTCTAAAAAATATATAATAATAATAATAATAATAATAATAATAATAATAATAATAATTGGGGCCAGATTTTAAACTCCGACATTTTTATTAATATTCAAAGTTTAATACAAATTATTATTTATGCTCAGATTCTGTCCCAATATCGAAAAATGCCCAAGCCGGCCAGAAAATGGCCGGCTTACTCCCCCTAAGCCGGCCATTTTCTGGCCGTCTTAGTACTTTTTTTTTTAACCGCAAAAACTCTATAAAAATGTCTTTTCTTCTCTCTCCTCCACAAAATTCACTCAACTCACAAAAGAGAAAGGGAGGAAGGGACAGAGAGAAATATAAGGCGATTTTTGAGGCGAAAATGCCGATATTTGAAGGGGCCAAAAAGGATGTCCATTTGGGGATGAAACTTGGTACTGACCTTGGCCGTGCGTGTAACGCACCAACCGCATTTTTGCAGCTTTCACCCAACGTTCTCTGATCTTCTGCAAAACCCGGTCAGAAAGAACCTGCCCCTTGTCTTTTAATTCCATTGCTCGCTGTCGCCGCTGAACAAACCATCTGTTGCACATGTAGAACGTATCCTCCACTATGGCACAAACAGGCAATCTACGACTCGTTTGGAAGACATTGTTGAGCGACTCGGAGCCGTTTGTTGTCATGATACCAAACCGGTATCCTCCGTCACAGGTTTGGAAAATCTTCTCATAATTGGACGGCTCCATTACATCACTAGGACGTACTTTGCCTACCCTCTTTAAATATGCATTACACTTGCACAAAACAAAGGGGTGTTATTTTATTTTCATAAAATTCTTATAAAATAATTAAACGAAATGTTATAAGTTAGACATTACACTTCGAATATCTCTTTCAACATTCTCGGCTTCTTCCTCCTTGCTCCTTCCCTGAACCTCCATCCGTACGACTTATCTCCTCCACAGTTCTGGACCAGGTTGTCAGCAACATGCTACATACAATACCTGTGCACAAAAAGCTCGAGAGGCCATCCGTATTCAGCTGTCAGTGCAGCTTTGATCCTCTTGTGCTGGTCCGATATAACACATACAAATTTACTACATCCGAGCACTTGATTCCTCAACCACTGCAAGAAAAAATCCCAATTCTCAGTATCCTCCTGCCGCACAATTGCAAATGCAATAGGCAACAATTGGTTCTCGGCATCGTAGCCGCAAGCTATCAACAACCTCCCCTCGTATCGCCCAGACAAGAAGCAGGCATCTATGCTGATCACAGGTCTCAAGAACTGGAACGCTGCAATGCATGGACCAAAAGCCCAGGCTACGGCTCTGAATTGGGCAACACCTGGCATGATTTGTCCTGTTTCCTTATTCCGTACCGGGCTTGTCAGAAATTGGTAGGTCAAGCCGGGATTGTTGTAGCAATTGCCATCAATAGTGGTTGTTCGTCTTAAACTTGTTGTGAATTGAATGAACAAAGCTTCACTATAGCCTAAGCTGTAGAGTTTAAACCTATTCAACTCCCGACGAAGATCGCAAGTATACGATCCTGTCGTGTAGTTAGATCGGGTGTCGATCCACAGGGACGGTTTAATTTCTGAACCTAAACTCTTCTTGGTTAGGTACTAGAAGTTTGAATGTTTGGGGTTTGTTTGTCTAATTCTAAGGTATATGAACAAATCAAATGAAATGGAAGAATGAATGATCAATCGTATGAACAATGTATGAACAAGTAAAGAATCAACTAAATGTTTGTATTTTGTACTATGGTATAAAAGGGTGTTTCAAGGGTTTCAGATTTCATCTTCAACTTTACTGCTCAGGACCTGCCACGCGACCCGCATGCTTTCGCATGCGACCCGCTTGGCCTTAAGCGCCCTGGACCTGGCACGCGACTCGCAAGCTGTGGCTTACGACCCTCGTGATGCGACCCGCGTGCTAACTCACGCGACCCGCATGGCCTCTGAGCTGAGTCTCCACATGTCAGAAACTTGTTGTTTAAGTCGTGTAAGGCTAGATTGACCGTATCTAGTGTCACTGAACCTCAACTTTCGTGTGTTGGCTTAGCAGACCTGGTTTGGAATTGTAATTTCACCCTCTCAGATTGAATCAAGCTGTTTGATCTAAACCTAAGTTCTCAATTCTGTTTACTAAAGGTATCCACAAGCTGAGCAAGAGCAAGTGGAAACTTTCACCTTTCGGCTACTCATTGACCTCACCTTTCGGTTCTCAGACCTACCTCAAGTACTTAACCTAATTTGCAAGAAACGTCAAGCCTTTGGTACAAGAAGAAATGCCAAAGGCATTCAACAGTAGACAATCAATAATCAAACAATTCAGATCAAGCAATCACAAATAATACAAGAATCGAAGAAACACGAAATAACAATAAGAATAAATCCATATGCATCATCAAATAAAGTATCAGACTACAAATCCAAACCCTCGAAACTACAATATCTACTCAGACATTGATAAAATCAAAACAAGAGAGAGGGGAAGAAGGCAAATCATAGTGAGAGAAGAGGTGGTGAAGAGGACTGGAGCTTCAGATTGAGTCTTCTCCTCCGAATTGCCTCCTCCTCAGCTCCAGATCGGCTTCTCCTCTTCAGATAGCCTGAGGCGCTCGGCCTTCACTTCAAATTCGGGTCTCAACTCTTTTTGGACGAAAAATGGTGGATTAATGCCCCCTTTTCTGTTGCCAGGCCTGCTACATATATAGTTTCCTTCGTGGGCCTTAATTGGGCCTGGCTCAGTTAACTCGACGCGACCCGCATGAGTTTCCATGCGACCCTCGTCAGGTGGCACGAATGTGAGCTGTGAGGGTCGCGTCTGAGGTCACGTCTGGGCTGCGATGCGCCCCGCGTCAGGTAGGACGCGGGTCGCGTGGGGGAAATCAGAACTCTGCCTTTTGCCTGTTTTTCGCCTATTTCCTGCAAATCAACCACAAAACAACAGCAGTACCATATTCTATTGATTTTCAATATAAACTATGCAATTTAGTGGTCAAAATCATAAGGTCTGGTCTGGAAACAAGACGAAATAATAGATGAAATATAGACATATCAGTGGTCTCAGCAAACTGTACGAAATCTCCCAACTCTCGAATTGTCGGGCTATTGCAAGCTCACGGCCCCTCCACAGTCGGTTGTATTTAGGTGTCACATTGTCATACACAGCCAAAACAATGTCTGCCACCATTCGGATGCTCATACACGGGTCATTTTTAATGCTGTTCTCAATGACATCGGCAATGAGTGATGCCGTCAGACATTCGTGGTCATCCCTCATGTGCTCAGTCCTATATATGTGAGGCCTGTCTTGCTTAGTTATAACTCATGCGTCTGCACATCCTGTCGGCTTTGCCCGAAGCTCGTAACGGCAATTTGGGTCCTTGCACACCAGATGAATCCGATCCCTGTCACTTTTCTTTGATCTGAACTCTTGATTCTTTTTTATATGGTGCTCTCTGATCTTCTTCTTTAGATCTTCTTTGCTTTTAAAATATTGGTTTTCAGTCAGCTCACCTTTGTACTCAATCCTTTGCCCATAATAACCAATATCTGCTTCTCTAAACTCAGAAACATCATTGAGGTCTGGGAACGAGTGTGTATCAGTCCGGCCACTAAGCGGCCCGTTCTCAGCAGTACGACTTATGTGCCCTTCAGCTGTTTTAGCCTGCCTGTCTTCACCGCAACCTTCCACGTGATCCGAATCCCCCCACATTTCTTCCTCAAATTCATCCCCACTCCTCAGATCGTCCCCCGGTATTTTATTAATATCTTCAAAGTCCGGGCAGGTTGCATCGTCTACTGGTGCAAGTCTGGGGTAAGGTGATACTGGAGGTAATGGTAAATGCGCCACATTTACAGGTCTAGGTGGGGATGAAACTGAATGTCTTCGTTGGGGTGCTGGTGGAGTCTCATAATTGTAGGTTTCTGGGTCAGGTTCGATTAAAGGAAGCTCACGTCTGTATGTTTCTGGTTGTGAGGTATAATGTGGTGCCGCTGATTCAGAGCCAGAACTTCCAACCCAGGGCTCTACCGGAACTCTTCTGGCAAATATTTCTAGTAGAAAATTCTTTTCGGACCTCAAATAACCGAACATGCCTCTCCACGTACTCTCATCTACCAGTTTCGCAACAATCCATTTCTCGCTGGAGGGATGGCAATATCGGGTTGTCAATTCAAGGTTCCACCTTTCTGGGTTGTAACCGGTGTGTGTGTAAACTATGGATTTCAGGTCCAAAAGTGAGATGTCATCTGGAATCATTAATGAATGAGCTGCATCTTTGTTGTAATAAGCCCCGTGTGCATTAGTAAACATCTTCCTACCATAGTGTAATGAAATGAAGGCCATGGTAAACAAACTACATTTTAGAAAATGGTACAATTGTCAGGTTACTAAATATTAAACAAGTGTCAGGTTACTAAATGGTAAACAATTGTCAGGTTACTAAAAGATAAACAATTGTCAGGTTACTAAATGGTAAACAATTGTCAGGTTACTAAATATTAAACAATTGACAGGTTACTAAATGGTAAACAATGGTCAGGTCACTAAATATTAAACAATTGACAGGTTACTACAAATTTTAGGGTTTTGGGTTTTGGGTTTTGGGTTTAGGGTATTGGGTTTTGGGTTTAGGGTTTAGGGTTTAGGGTTTAGGGTATTGGGTTTTGCGTTTAGGATTTAGGGTATTGGGTTTAGGGTTTTGGGTTTTGGGTTTTGGGTTTAGGGTTTTGGGTTTTGGGTTTGGGTTTTGGGTATTGGGTTTTGGGTTTTGGGTTTTGAATTTTTTTTAGTTAAATTTAATTTTTTTAATAATATAATTAATTATTCTATAAAATTAAAAAAAATAATAAAAAAATACCTTAACAGTGACGCTGAAGAGCCTCGGGGTGTGTGCCCTTCAGCTGATGGGGTTGGCATTTTATAGAGTTTTTGCGGTTAAAAAAAAAGAAAAGTACTAAGCCGGCCAGAAAATGGCCGGCTTAAGGGGGGAGTAAGCCGGCCATTTTCTGACCGGTTTGGGCATTTTTCGATATTGGGTCAGAATCTGAGTATAAATAATAATTTGTATTAAACTTTGGATATTAATAAAAATGTCGGCTCTTTAAACTTGTGCCTTGCAGATATATGCCCATGCATCAATTCTGGTCCTGGTGCTTTTGTTGAAGACAAAAATAAGTCAAAAAAGTAGAGGGATATTATCTTATCTTGTTTTCTGTTTTGTAGTGTTTAGCTTTTTAATGAATTTATCTGGCCGGTTATGAATGCGATAAGGGTTTTATATATTCGATCTCATAATATTAGAGCCATGCGTCAGTTATCAATGCTTTAAAATTCTATATATTTCATCTTTTGAAAAAAATTCTGGTGTTTTGCAATTTTGGTGTACCATTGCCTCCTCTTAAATGGCAGTATTTAAAGAAAACGGATGGTTCTAATGCTACTGAGATTTTGGTGTCATATATAGAATTATACAACATGACTTCTTCATTCATATTTTAAAATTTTGTGTAACATCACGCAAAATTCACGCAAAATACGTATATGAGATTAATATCTGAATATAAAGTACAAAATGTCTGGATATATTTTTCAGTCAAATATGTTACATTCATAGAGCAAGTAACATTTTTTTTTATATATTAGCAAGATAATTAAGTTGCTTTGAAATTAGTTACTATCAATTTGATCATTTAGAAATTTGTTTGATTAATAAAGATATGTTTATTAGTTTCAAATTGTAAAATATTTACAAGTAAATACAAAACGTTATAAATAGAAATTTTATAAGATACTAGATATTGAAAACCTTGTAATGTGATTAGGTTTTCTTTTAATTAATTTTGGACTAATTTACAAAAATAGATAAGTGGAAGGTTAAATATATGAATATGCAAACTTAACGAAAAAGAAAAAAAAAGAAGAAGAGGAGAATGGCCAACGTGGCACTAAGGCCACGTGGTCAGTACTGGATGCTTCACCCTTAATTCCCTTAATTAAGAGCCTTCTCCCTGTTCCATAGGTAAAAAGGAAAATAAGAAACAAAAATAAACCAAATAAAATTGGAGAAAGAAAAGGAAAAGAAAAGAAATAAAAAAGAAACAGAATTTTGTTCTTCTCTCTCTTTGGATAAACTTGTGACTTGAAATCATTGGTTGTGTGATGCTTTCTATCAACATCTAGTACGTACAGCTAACGGTACCTCTCTTTCTTCTTCCTTTTAATCGGATTTAAGGATTTTTAATATGTTAAACAATTCAAGTACATAGTTATAAATTCTGTAGTGATTGAAGTGCAAAGAAAAAAAAAATTATTTAATAATTACCAATGTTTTAAATAGCTTTTATAGCGTCATAGCGGGAATGCTACAAAAAAACTATAGCGAATAGCGGAAGCTATGCTACATAGTGTTTTTTTTACAAAAATTATATTATATATTTGCTAAATATCAACATTATCTAAAGTCTCATTGAACAATAAATAACACTAAATTAATTAAGAAAATATAATATTCATATTAAACTAGTACAAAGTCCAAATTGCGGTTCAAAATATCCATAGTAATATCATAAACTATCGATATTTTTCTATTCAAAATATCTTAAGCATCATGATTCATGACATAATCTATTTTTTTTTCTATTTAAATTTCAAAATAACCTAGACAAGGATTTCCTTCTCGGTTTGGGCAAATTAAAAGATCTGTAGCAACAAAGCTTTTAACTGATTTCGGTTTGGACTTTTATTTAACTTTTTTGGGTCTTTATTTAAAGCCCATATAAATTGCCTAAAAAATCTCATTATGCATAGCGCGCGCTATTTGCGCTACACACTATGTGCTATAGAGGACCGCTATTACCGCTATAGCGGCCGTAGCTCAATTAGCGCATTTTAATGCCATAGCTTAGCATTTAGGTCCAAAAACACTATAGCGTATAGCGCCGCTATAACGCGCTATTTAGAACACTGATAATTACAAATTGTGCATTTTACTTGCTGCCACTCTTTTACTCTTCTCCTTTAATTGGGATCCGAAAGTAATAGACAGTGATGGATTGTACCTCCTTGTTTGTTATATTGGTTTGGATTGAAATTGTAAATGTCAGATTGATTGAATGCTTGATTTCTAATTTAAAGGTCTACCTTAAGTTGTGCCTATCAGTACCAAGTTTAGACTAGCCAGAACATATCCATTGCTACCTTTTTTTCTTTGCGGGTGAATATCTTTCATGTGTTTGCGAGACTGATTGGTTGGATAGAGTGTTCTGAGTGCTGGTACTGTCTGTACCAGCATCTTTTCTATTATGGTACGCTAAAAAGAAAAGGGGTGTAGAGACCTGTTTGGTTGTTTGCAAGGAAAAGAAGAATAGGGAGGTACAATCTATTAAATTCACATGAGATGGTTAAATTCCCCTGTCAGAGGGATTAAGGTGCAAATGACTGATTATTAAATCTTTAAATCTCGGCTGAAAAGGAAATGAAATGGATTCAGACTGATAGATTAGAACCTTAATTAATTATTTGAACTTGATAATTGGACTAAAATGTTAACAAGTCTGATAAAGAAAAATTAAAATAAACTTATAAATAATTACTATTGTATGTAAATTGTTCTATAATGATAATTTTGTAAGTAATAATCAAGTAAATATTAATTTGTTATAGGCATTGATAATGTGAAGCAAGACTTGAATGGACTGTCAAGAACAATTCATATGTAATGATTTATCGCTCCAATTGCCCTACGATATCAGGTGCGGGGTTATTGGATTAGTCTGAGATTCATGACTAGGAATTAAATCGTAACTCACTATGCATTTGAAATATTTGATTGACTGCATTGATTGAACAGTTGCATCATATGCATAGCCCAATACAATTGAAACTGAATTACAGATAAGTTTGTTGACTGTCATGTTGATATTGTTTATCGATTGATTGATTCTTATTGAAATCTGATTTATTGAAACCACAGTGATTGAATTGATTGAATAATGAATACTGTAATCCTTGAACCTCCATATAGTGGAGAAAAAAGATTAATATATTGTGAAGTCTAGCTAGCTAGTAGACTTTACTCCTGGACCCTTATGCGCATATGGTGAATGGCCCCAACTGAACCCAGTACCGGTTGGGTAGGGGATATTGAATAAATATGAATTGTGACTGTAATGCTAATGAACTGTGATAACTGTCTTATCAATGATTTTCTTTCCGATAATGACAGTATTGTGATATTGATTTCGTATTGTTTCTGTTAACCAATTGTCAGGATAGTTAGAACTGTTATCATTGATTTAGTTAGAACTGTTATCATTGATTTTCTTTCCGATAATGACAGCATTGAGATACTGATTATGTAATGTCTCTGTTAACAAAGTATCAGGATAGTTAGAACAGTATAAGTCATAACACGACATATACATGTTATTGTATCTGTCAGTGTTACCAGACTAGAAATTGTAAAGTTAAGAAACCAAACGTTACCAGACTTTATGGTTTAAAAGATTTTGACCCAAACTATTTATTCTGATAAAATCTTTAGAGTTCTGATTGATTTATGTAATTTTTGTTGTTCAATTGGATACTGTTATTGAGCATTTGTAATCGTCATTATGAAATGAACTGTTAGTTTCTCGTGTGGAGATTTCATTCTGAATATGAATTTCCTTCGAATCAAATAACCTAAGTGGCAATTAGCACTGAGGAATAATTTATTATTTCTCACCCGTTTCTCCTTGTGGGATTCACAGGTTTGTTAGACGAAGACCGAGAAACCCTTTTAGGATAATAATTGACAGCAGTGCCACCTAAAGGTATGGGATTTGGGTTTATTATATCTGATAGGGTGCAGAGAGTATATCTCTAGCATCCTCCACTGTAAAATGTCAGATAATTATTGTAATTAAATTAGAATGTGTAAAAATAATGAATGCTATTGGCAATGCATAAAAAGATCAATGTCTTATGTTATGTATATTGAATGGTAAATAGACGCGGTAGAATTGTCGCACCTCTGGATCGAGGGTGTGACATTTTGAATTAAAAATATTATCAAATAGTGGATCTAGTTTATTTTCATGAGAGATAATTCAACATAAAATTTTATGATTTTTAAATTCATTTTATAATAATCAAATAAAAAAAAGGGAAGGGAGAGGAGGTGAAGAGCAATTAGTCAGGACATGACAGAGGTTGTTTACCTGCTCCAGAAGATAAAAATCGGAGAGGAAACATAGGGGTCTAGAGGGAATAGAGGGTGAAGTCGATGTATAAACTTTTCGAATTTTGTCATCTCCAAATCAAAGTGCAGACAGATTAAACCCGTGGCTGATCTCTTCTTTCCCTTTCGGGTCGTTCTCTCTATGTTATGGAACACAGCCTAAGGATATATCTACGTGTATATGAGCAATTAAGGTTGGACGTGTCCGAGCTTAAATTTTAAAATGATCATATAATCTTTAATTTATTTTTATTTGAGGTAAATAAATTAAGCATATGTTTCACTGTACAATAATTAGGAATTAAAGAGATAAACTTCTCTTATAAACTTTATAATACTAACTCTTTGTGTCCATATTTGTATTATTATCTGAATCCGTTACTAACAATTATGATCTATCTAACATAAATAATGATGAATCTTGTTTAAAAGGTCTCAGTCCCTTCATTTCATTAAACAAACAAACGAATGTAATGCGAGACTCAATTGAACAATTATTAAGAGAATCATATTCTAAATTCCGGTCAAGGTCCCTATAATTATCCATATATACAAATAATATTACTTGCAAATTTTTAATCCCCAAGTGGCAGTCTAAGAGGCCAATTTTTCTTGCCTCAAAAAAGCATGTAAAACATCATGCATATTTTTTTTTTATTTGAAAACATCATGCATATATACCGACATTTTTATTAATATCCAAAGTTAATTACAAATTATTATTTATGCCCAGAATTCGGCAGATTTGCGAAAAATGCCCAAGCCGGCCAAAAAATGGCCGGCTTAGTCTTTTTTTTTTTTAAATCCGCATTTCACCCTATATATACCCCTTTTTCTCTCTCCTCCTCACAACTCTCTCATCTCACAACCGGATTTGAGCTCTTCTTTGAGGTAATTTTTTTTTATCTAATTTAAATTTAAATTTATTTATTTTAGGGTTTAGGATTTAGGTTTTAGGGTTTAGGGGTTAGAATTTAGAGTAATTTGTTGTAAGTTAGTGTAATTAGCACAGTTGACCAATATTTAGGGTATTTTGTTCTTTTTTACCATAATTAGGTTAATTAAGCGTAATTTAGTGTAATTAGCACATTTGACCAATATTTAGGGTATTTTAGCCTTTTTTACCATAATTAGGCTAATTAAGCGTAATTTAGTGTAATTAGCACAGTTGACCAATATTTAGGGTATTTTGGCCTTTTTTTTACCATAATTAGTCTAATTAAGCGTAATTTAGTGTAATTAGCACAGTTGACCAATATTTAGGGTATTTTGGTCTTTTTTACCATAATTAGGCTAATTAAGCGTAATTTAGTGTAATTAGCACAGTTGACCAATAGTTAGGGTATTTTGGCCTTTTTTACCATGTAATTTAGTGTAATTAGCACATTTGATCAATATTTAGGGTATTTTGGTCTTTTTTACCATAATTAGGCTAATTAAGCGTAATTTAGTGTAATTAGCACAGTTGACCAATATTTAGGGTATTTTGGCCTTTTTCCATAATTAGGGTAATTAAGCGTAATTTAGTGTAATTAGCACGATTGACCAATATTTAGGATATTTTGGCATTTTTTACCATGATTAGGCTAATTAAGCGTAATTTTACCGAAATTAGGTTATTTTAGACATCAGGATGCCTAGAGCACGGTTTACCCAGCGTCCAGTAGTGGACGAGCCGATCAGTACCAGCAGCACGGAGCACATCAGTCCTCTCCTGTGGATTTCCCACAGCGAGCACCGAGTCTCACTGGCTTCTCGTGAGGTACATTCCTTTTTTTAGATTTTCTTTAAATTTTGTTGGGTTTAAATTTTATTATGTTATCACCATGCGGATTACCCTTTTCAACGCAGGACACATGACTTTTAGATGTGAAGTTGTGGTTCGTTCACATGCAGTACTACGAGGTGATGGAGCCGTACCTCGTCAACCTGGGTCTCTACCAGGTTGTGGACATCGCGCGGGCTGAGAGAAACATCATCAATGCATCTCTCATCGCTGGACTAGTGGAGCGATGGCGTCCCGAGACGCACACGTTTCACATGCCATTCGGAGAGATGACAATGACTCTCCAGGATGTGAGTGCTCTTTGGGTTTGCCTATCCGTGGCACACCCGTCGGCGGTGTATCTGACAACACCAGATTCGTAGGTGATGTCGGCGAGTTGTTGGGAGCTGATCCTTCCCATATCATTGGGGACAATGGGAGTTCGAAGTTCCATTTGAAGATGACAAGGTTACGGCAGCACTTCAGCGCGGGTCTATCGGCAGATTCCACCGAGCTGGAGATTCAGAGGTAAATTTTATAACTTGTTTCTATTAATCAATTTATAATACGAGGATTCTATTAGAATTTTTATATGTTTTATATTGCAGATATACACGGGGCTACGTGATGGACCTTTTTGGTTTTGTCATGTTTCTTGATTCCAGCAGTGACTAGATGCCGATAATGTATCTCCAGCTGCTGACAGACCTTGAGCGGCCGTCGCCATACAACTGGGGTGGACTGTCCTGGCGTATTTGTACTCCCACATGTACCGTAGTAGTGAGGTAAGTCACCAACTCTTTTCTGTGTAAATTATTTAATCAACCAATCCATCAAATACACTGACGTCTATTGTTCTTGAAAATGCAGCCGAATGCGAAGCAGATGTACGGGCCGGTAATCCTGCTTCAGCACTGGTCGTGGTCACGGCTACCGGTGGGCTGTCCTATCCCCAATGAGGTGCCGGATTGGGGAGAGCCAAATATGTGGAGATGCCCGGCATACGGTAAGAAGTGGCACGGTTTCCACCACTACTCAGATCGGACCCACGGTGCTACCGTTGGGATCAGGCCAGTTCGGTCAGAGCTTCAGAGTTTGTCTGAAGCTCTTGTTAAGTGGACGCCGTACGAGCAGTTGTACACGGAGGACCTCTTGTCGGGCAATGTGGGTGACGAGCAGGAGCGGGAGATGTGGTTCTACCGAGGTCCACTCATACACTTCTGGATAGTGGAGCACCACTATCCAGATCGGGTGCTCCGCCAGTTTGGTCGAGCGGTGTTGATTCTTGTAGACCCATCTTTGCCGAGGTCCACTCACACAGACCTGCACAGGTAAGTTGTAGTCTATTGTCAAATACCTCATATTACTTGATAGCTTTGTATTGCAACTAACGTCTTTCTTACAGGATGAACCACCGATGGCGACTGGATAAGGACTGGAGCACCCATTATGATGCATACTACAGGACGGCCCAGAATTCTCAGTACCTGGACTTCTATCACGAGCCAGATGCCATTCAGCAGACCCAGGGGGATCCCCAGTTGAGGTATGATGTTTGGTACACGCAGGTCTGCATGGCGAGTGTCTATCTGCAGGGCGATTACGGTGCCCATCTCCGCAACATGATCAAAACCGATGATGGTTACCATCCCAACGGCCGTGCTTGGGCTGGCCAGGTAATGCACCTAAAACTACATAGTTTTTCTCTAACTTAGTAGTTCATCAAGGTTTGATCTGACATGCCAATTTTTTTCAGCTTCTGGCCGCGATGAAGGAGTGCGGGCATGGGATCGCCATGCTGGGAAAGAAGAACTGGAGACGGCTTGGGTACCGCCTCCTCAAGAAGAATGCGAATGTGGTTGAGGATGCCGGACATGGTGGAAAGATCATCGGTATGCTGCGAGACGCCGGAGAGAACATCAACTGGCGTGAGATAAATCCGACCGAGTCCGACCCGAGCCCGGTTCTGCTAGATGATATGCCATCTTTCCCCGATTCGCATCCAGAGTGGGACTACCATCGTTGGGTATTGTCCAGCGCTGGGTGGACGGCATGGTACGATGAGCATGGACGTCCGGTGCAGACTCAAGTATGTCATACTTCAATATCTGTCAGGTTTTAATAAATTTCTTTATTGAGATCAAATTTAACAATTTATGTGTATGATTGCAGGGTCCGGTAGAGATGCCTCCACAGCCACCACCTACGTGGACCGATACTTCTGAGTACGAGTCCCTATCGTACAGTTTCCAGGACTTCGGGGTATTCAATGAGGATTTTAGCTTGGCACCGAGGGTACCCCGATATGGCACAGAGATGCCACATGATGGAGAGGCTAGTGGTAGCGAGTCTCATACTCAGCCTGCCTTTGGGACTGAGTTCGCCACATCTATCTTCAGTACACCTCCGCCAGTACAGCTAGTCTCCACGGGCGATGCCAGATGGGATACTGCCGAGCAGATACTGAGGTCTCCCGATGCCCCAGATGAGCCCGAGAGAGACGGAGCCTGGCCGCGCTGGCTGTCACGTTAAGAAAATTTTATAATAAAAATTTCAATCTATTATTTATTTAGAATGTTTAAAACGGAATCGAAATTTGATCGACGAGCGAGGAATGAGAAATTAAAACACGTTAAATGGGTTTATATTGAATTTTAGAATTTTTCGGACCATTGATTCATCCTAGCACGGATCGCGAAGCACCCTCTTTAATAAGCCCTAACCTTGATTCATCCTAGCACGGATCGTGAAGCAACCCCTTTGATAAACCCTCACCCCTCTCTCTTCTCCCGTGTGTGTGGTCGGCCAAAGAGAAAGGAAGAGAAAGAACGAGAGAAAGAGAGAGAGAGAAGAAAAGAGAGGGAGAGCTCCGAAATCCCGTCGGATTGCGCCACCGTCCGGGAAATCGAGGTTGAAACCGAGAAGGTAGCTGTAAATCTCTCCTAGCCATCCCGTCGGTAATTTCTCTTTTCCCTTCTTCGTTCGAAAATCCGAGATTTCTCGAATCCGCGGGTTGTTCGTTTAAAACCGAGATTAGTGTTAGAATTGATTGAACTCTAACTCATTTGAGCTTCTTATCTCTCGTTTACCTATTTTCTACGTGATTTCGTCTTCCATTTTGGATTTCCCCATTCTAGGGTTTTGATGCCAAATCCCGAATTGAAACGCGGCATTGATTGATTAGGTTAGTCCGACCAACTAGACTTGTTCTCGGCAGGGTTATCTCTTGACCGGGAAAGGTTAGAACATGTAATGGTTAAATCGAGGTTTCGACCAAATTAGGGTTACACCAACTGGCCAATCGAATTGATGCGTAAACCAGAATAGCGAACCAGTACAGGAATGAGACCTAATTGAGATGGTGTACGTGGAATGTAGGTGTGGGCTCGGTTGAGAAAAGGTTTGCGGGACGCTCCGAGACGCCTGATCTGTAGTCGCGTGGTACGTCTATTGCCAGCAGGTGCGGGGTTCTTGGACTTGTTTGATGTTTCATTTTCAGAAATTAAATTCGTTTCGATTGTCATGTTGAATGCTTGATTGTTGCATAATCGAATTGTTTGAATCATATGCATAACCGTATTAAATTAGAACTGATATGTACTGAAATCGCCTTATTGCGGGCCGCAACAACTCCCATTACGGGCCGCAATCAACAGCGTAGCTCAAAACATGAACAAAAATTCTCTGACTGCTTGGCTGCGGGCCGCAATAACCTCATTGCGGGCCGCAATGAAGTCATTACGGGCCGCAATGAACATACCAGGAGAAATGCTCTCTGGCTGAAATTGGGGTGCTTGGTTGCGGGCCGCAACTACAGTCACTGTGGGCCGCAATGAGAGCCTGGAAACATGAAAATTAGAGTTGAAAACTTGTGGGTAGTTGAGTGCGAGCCGCAATAACCCCATTTTAGTCCGAAATGAATATCATAGTTGTAGGTGCATGTTGAATGGTATATCGTTTGTTTGTGTTCTTTTGTTTTGAGAACTACGGTCGAAAGTCCCCAACAATTTATGACTATCTAGGATGGTCGGTAACGTTTCGAAATCAACGCTGGGCGATGACTCGAAACCATGTGCGCATATGAGGATAATTAATCACTGCTGGGCAGTGATTGATTAAGATCAGTCAATGCTGGGCAATGACTGATCGTGACGGAGACTTTGGGTGACTGTGAGGAAACGATGAAATGGTGTCATATCCAGTCTGGGACAGGAATGACAGTTTGGTGTGACATGTTGTGAATGGACGATTCCGAGCTTATTGCATACGAATTTTTCTTTCTTTCTGATTATGAACCAGACCTCAGTTAATGGTTAAGCCAAAGCACTGCGGATGGGTGTCAGATAAAGGGTCCAGCTGGTGGGCCATCTGTAGGTGTCAGTGACACTGCAGATGTGGGTTGGATAAAGGGTCCAGCTCGGTGGGACATCCGTAGGTGCTACCAGCTGTAATAAAATGAGTTAAGCCAAATATGTGTTGTTTGAACTTCATCTTGAAAACTCCGTGAGTTGTGTTTCATTTGATTATTGTTGTGAAGCATATGCATACATTTATATACTGATATAGAACTGTTAAAATATTGTTGTATGGATTTTATTTTTGAAAGTGGATTCTGATTGCAAGTCCAATAATCTAAACTGTGGCAAATTTCGCACTGAGAATTCGTTCTCACCCCCACTCTTGGGTTATTTTACAGGATTTGGGGCGTCGGGTTCTGGAGAGGCACGCGAGTTGTAGACCCTTGGTAGTTACTTCTGTATGGCCTAATCTACCTTTTGTTGTATAGTTTAGGGTTAGGCCTGATGGGTAGTATCTGTATGAGATACTTTTATTGTATTATACTTTGACTCGACTGTGTACCCTTATATATGGATTGATATATATATATATATATATATATATATATATGTATATATGTGTAGGGATGTGCTTGATAGTAGTTAATGATGCATATTTAGATTTAACAGGCAACAGCCTTGTAAACATACACGGTTTGTATGTTTACGGCAGGGAACTGTTACGAGCCGTGGCTGCGGGGTGTGACACTGGCGCCGGGCGAACGCCGGAGTACCGCCTCAGCGATGGTCCCCCTCTCCGTTTTAGTTGTATTTTTACTAGTTTTTACTATTTATATTTGGTATACTATTTATGTTTGGTATATTGGATTATCATATATTTCGGTTCTTTTGTATGTGTGTTTTTATGGTACTATTTTTATATTTTACAGATAAAATAAATTATCATGATAATACTAAACAGAAAATATTACAACATTAAAATAGTAGTACAACATAAAAAAATAAACATAAAAATATTTAAAACAATTGCATAAGTGTGTTAAACAGCAAAAATAAACTCATCAAGATTACCGACATTTTTATTAATATCCAAAGTTTAATAGAAAATTATGTGCGGGTTTAAAAAAAAAAGACTAAGCCGGCCAGAAAGGGGGGAGTAAGCCGGCCATTTTCTGGTCGACTTGGGCATTTTTCATGAATCTGCCGGATTTTGAGCATAAATAATAATTTGTAATTAACTTTGGATATTTATAAAAATGTCGGGCATATAATACATACATATGCTGGATTTTTTTTTAAATAGAATTACTCTAAATCGATTTAACGGAACAAGCCTTCGGGAGAAGGATTTTCGAAAACTAGTCTCCACCGATCCTAGGGACCGGTGGAGCAAAAAAAACACATTCTACACCGGTCCTAAGGACCGGTGGAGCCTCTTTTGCACCAGCCACACCGCTCGCCACAGAAAATCCCCATCTATAGCTCCACCGATCCCTAGGACCGGTGGAGGCTTGATATCTAATTTACGACCCGACAGCTCCATCTCTGTCTCTCCCTTTCTTCTCCTTCGTTTCCTCTTCGAACTCTTCTTGTTTTTTTTTCTTTTATCCTCTCAATTTACTCAACCATTTCTCAATCCAATTGTTTTAAAATTTCTGGATCGTCTAAGAGAGTTAGAAACTCTTCGGATCTACGATTTTGACGAGGTAAATATCCCTCTTTTGATAATTTTTTATTTTAGCCGAATTAAAATGAATAACTAATTTAATTTAGTTTGTTTAGTATATTTAGATTGTTTTTGTAAAATGTAGTGTTAAATTAGTATTTGGTGTAATTTAGTGTTGATTTGGAGTATATTTAGTAATTTAGTGCTAATGTAGTGTAATTTAGAGTTCATTTGATGTTAATTTAGTGTAATGTAGTGCTAATGTAGTATTAATTTATAGTTTATTTGATGTTAATTTAGTGTAATTTAGTATATATGTAGTATAATTTTGTGTAATTAAGTGTTCATGTAGTATAATGTAACTTTTTAGTAATATGTATTATAATTTTTGTAAAATTAGATAAATGTGTGATGACTCTCATGAAGTTTAAAATTAGATAAAATTATAAATGTGTAAAATTAGTAATATGTAGTATAAATTTGTGTAATTAAGTGTTCATGTAGTTTATTTTTAAAATCAAATTAGATGATATGTTGTTTACATATAGTTCAATTTTCATTATTGTAGCCATATGCTTGAAAAAATATTTGTTTATATATTTATGTGTGATGACTCTCATCAGTTGCAAAAATATTTGTTTATCAAATTTTCTAACAGAGTCAATGGATAATCCAGATTATCCAGAGTTGTTGAAATTAGCACCACAAAACCACAGGGCATGGCAAGTTCGTGATATGGTAATTTTGATTATATTTATTAATTATTTGTTTCAAATAAATATTATATGAAGTATTTGAAGGGTTTATAATGTTTTAATTCTTTTTGGCAGCCTACCTCTTCATTGCAGGTAAATTCACATCAGACTAGTATTGCTTACAACAGTCGGATGGACGGTGCTCTGAAGAGGTTAGGGTTGTATCAAATTGCTCGCCTTAATGATTGCAAGATTGATCCGCATTTGATTACTGCTCTGGTTGAGAGGTGGAGGCCGGAGACCAATACATTTCATCTACCTGTCGGTGAGGTGACAGTGACGTTGGAAGATGTTGCATGTCTATGGGGCTTATCGACTAAGGTAATTAATAATCTCCCGGGACTGACGCCCTTGGACCTAATCGACAGCGCCGACGAAGGAGTTAACATGTTTCGACTGAGTAAGTGCCTCTGTTAAGCATGATACATTTTAATTTTTTGATTGGATCCATTATTTATTGATTAATGCATGATACATTTTAATTTTATTTTTTTGCAGAGGGACCTGAAGAGTAATTAGATTGGATCCATTAATTCTTAGGTTAATGTTAGATTGGATCCATTATTATATGTATGCTATCTGTAATGTTAAATGGACTATTGTAACTTTAATTGGACTAAGTTTAATTATCCTTTAAATTATGTTTATTTGATTTTTTGTAGCATGGCTAAATGTGTTGTTTAAATTATGCTTATTTGAATCATATTTGAAATTCATGTATGTACCACTGAAGCATAATTTCTTGATTAAATTCTTAGAATACAATAAAAATGTCAAAGATAAATTCTTAGAATACAATAAAAATGTCAACATAAATTCTTAGAATACTACATAAATTCTTAGAATACAACATAAATTCTTAGAATACAACATAAGTTCTTAGAATACAATAAAAATGACATGCATATAAAAATGTCAACATAAATATCTTAAATTACAATAAAAAGTCTAAATAAGATACATTAATGCATGTCATAACATGATAAAATATAATTTGTAAACTTAGAAATCCCTAAATCCTACGAGTTGAGGAAGTCGATGCACCTGTTACAAAATGAGTACAACTTAGTTCAAATAAAATGGCAAACGAATTGTATTTTGAATTTTTAAATTGTTATACCCGAATGTCTTGCTGTAGTTGACTATTGATTATGTTGTCGAGCATTCCGCCTCGTGGCAGGGGCCTCCATTTTGTCCATAGTCATTATTCTTCGCTTGTGTTTTCTCCTACCCTTATTTATTTTTTCCTTATCCGGATCTGGCCTTATAATAGGGCCATCAACCAATGGCCAATTCCGTTTATTTCCATATCCATTGAAACGGCCAGACCAAGTGTTTATATAATTTTGTAAGCTGAAATATGGGCTAACATAGTCATTAGGATTTAGCCTCCTAAAGAAACAAACTGCCAGAACATGGTTACATGGGATTCCTGTTAATTGAGGTCTCCGACACACGCATATAGGCATTCCTTCTGCAGGGAATGTAACATCGTACTTCACTTCGCCCCGAACACCCTTCAATTAAAAAATGCAATTTACATCAAATGTATTACGTGAAAGTAAATAATTAGATTTATCGAATTATTGACTTACTGTCTTGAGAATTCCATTTTTATCAATAACCTCATAGTTGTTATGGCCATAATACATCGGTCTTACATCATGTTTCCTTGCTTTCTCATTACGACGATGTAAAAGCAGTGTAATGTACATTGAAAAATCCAATCCCGAGGCCTCCCATCCAATCGCGACCTCCCGCCTTTTTACAAACCAGTCGACGCACTTATAAAAGGTCTTCTCAACAATTGCACACACATGTAGTTGTCTGGCAATCCTAAATACACTGTTTAGTACCTCAGAGCCATTACTTGTCATTATACCCCATCGATTGAGATATCCATCATGCACTTGTGCCCACTTATGCAGAGCCAAAGGCTCTGCATCAGAGTTGCGGAGCCGTTTACCAAATTTCATAATGTAGTCATATACGTCTGCATCTCTTTGCCTAATCATTTCCATTCCCTCTTCAAATCTCCAGATTTTTTTCTTCTCAACATATTTCTTGAATACCTTTTTGATCCACTTTTCAGGGTATTTTTTCCAAATATTTTCAGCAATATGCTGTGAACACAGTCGGTGGACAGCTTCACCGTTTTCCTCACACCATCCCAGATTAGGAGCCTCAAACACCTCTCGTATACCCGCGTGCTGGTCCGAGATAACGCATATTCTTCCTGGCCCGACAACATTGGTACGCAACCAATTCATAAACCAACCCCAATTTTCTATAGACTCTTTTTCACAAATTGCAAATGCAAGTGGCAAGAGTTGTTGCTCTGCATCGTAAGCACAAGCCATAAAAAGTTTACCCTTGTATCTTCCGGATAAGAACCCGGCATCAACACTGATAACGGGTCGAAGATGAGGCCATGCTTCAATGCATGGCCCATATGCCCATGCAACCCGGTTGAAAATATTGGTATTAAACGTGTTTGATGGTTCATGTTCTATTAGGTACTGTGTACCTGGATTAGATGCTTTGATGGCACCCAGCAACGATGGCAGCATCTCGTAAGACTTCTCCCAGCTCCCAAACAAGTCGGCAATTGCAAGTTCCCTACCTCTCCACAACTTGTTATACGAGGGCGTTACTGACCCAAATTTAACTTTAACCATATGCTTGACCGCTTTAATGGACATCTCCAGATCATCTTTCAAAGCCGGTTTAATAATATCAGCAATTACTCTGGCAGTCATTTGATGACTATCCAACCTTTCAGCACTTCCAAAACATGTGTGGATAAACGGGTTGGTGGAAATTGTCCATGCACCTGTTGGTACTACAATTGCATACAATTTCCATTGGCATTTAGAAGATTTACATTTCACTCTATACTTAGTTTTGCTGCTGTTTAGCACGACTAACTCTGTGTTTTGGGGTAGGTGAAAATCAGCAAGTTCTGATTTTAGTTTGGCTTTGGATTCAAACATTTGACCTTCAGCAAATTTTTCATCTAACCTGGGGGGGTTCGCAAAAAATGCACGATCCTTGTATGGCATTGGCAATTCATCGTTGAATGATGAACATGGATGCTTAGGTCCTCGATTGAGGAATGTGATCGACTCGTGCCAATCCTTCAATATTTCTCGAGCGTTCATTTCAGCCTCATATTCGTCCATATCTGCGTCCCATGCTTCAGCAGAATCGTCATCATCAAAAGAACTTGTATCAGATTCTGTGTCTTGATCTGATTGCTCACAAGGGTCATCACCAGCCTGAACCGGAGGTGTGTAGGTGGGTACAGGTACACTGCCCGAGTCAGGATGAAAGCCCGTCTGAACCGACGGTGTGTTACTAGCTCCAGGCAAACTATCTGGACACGGATCATAACTGATTTGGGTTCTACCCTGGTGTGCCTCAGCTACCAATTCTATAACCTTAAATCCAGCCACTTGAGCTGCAGATTGTTTAATGACATCCCAAGTTTCCTCATTTTCTATCCGAAATAGTGAGAAATGGTACGATCCGGGTTGTGCTGTGTTCATACGTACCCTGATTGTCAATTTGACTCGACTTGGAAGCAATTCAAGTCCAACGTATATTTGCCGTCTTACAATAGCAAAACTGGTAGAATCAGATACAGTAAAGGTAAATGCAGCCCCTATGTCATAACCAACACCTGTTGACGTGTTTTGGAGGTTACCACCATAATACACATTGATCAATAGCAGGGACATTTTCTGAACAAAATTCAAACACCAAATTAACTCCAAATATTTTTCAATTTTACAACACTAAATATAAACAGATGAGTAAAAAAAGCTCACAATAATAATCAGAAGATGATGCTGAGTACAATGGTGGTGGCGATCTGTTCATATGGCAACTCCTCTATTGAATTTGAAAAAAACGAAATAATGAAAGAAAGAAGAAAGAAGAGAGAAGAATGGAGGCTGGGAAGAGAAGAAGAGAGGGGAAGAATGGTGCGGCTGCTT
Source organism: Carex myosuroides (assembly GCA_028015225.1). Lineage (NCBI taxonomy): Eukaryota > Viridiplantae > Streptophyta > Magnoliopsida > Poales > Cyperaceae > Carex > Carex myosuroides. The sequence goes on from CM051481.1 coordinate 5,966,044, forward strand.
GTTTTCTAAACCTGCCTACACCGATCCACAGGACCGGTGGAGGTATTTTTTAAGCTCCACCGATTCACAAGATCGGTGTAGAGGTTTTTCGTGTGACGTTCCGTGTAGGACGCTGTGGCCAGTGCAAAACATGCTCCACCGGTTTTAGGAACCGGTGTAGGTTGCGTTTTTTTTGCTCCACCGATTCTAGGGATCGGTGGAGGCTAGATTTCGAAATTTCTCGACCCAGAGGCTTGTTCCGTTAAATCGATTTAGAGTAATTCTATTTAAAAAAAAAAATCCATATGCTGTCTTATAGGCACACATGGCAATTTGGTGTTGGGGCTTTTATCCCCTGCATACAGCTCACCGAACCATGTATCTTTCTTTCCCAAGAGGTTCCATTTTGTTTTGCTACGACCCTTTATTGCAATTGGAAGTGAATAACAACAAAAAGAGAAACATAACATGGGTTATCTCAAATGCCGATGTAACCCAAATGGATGCAAAGGAGGATGTATCCATTCACCATTTGGGCCATGTTGCTCGAATTCCAACTTATGTTGACTTGTAATCTCTGTAATCTATTTTTGTATAAAAAAAACATTTTTCATCTCTACTTGCACAGAAATAAGAGTAACTTTTTGACTTCCTTTATTTTAGTTATTAACCTCATATTTGATTGTGGCATAAGGGTGGAATAAGAGATTTAGTCGTTGTTATTCCATCAAACAAGAATTAATTGAACTGAATTAAGATGACATAAGCCGGTCTTTAGACCGGTCTAAATTAAACCACTTCACATGGTGGTTTAATTTTATTACACATTATGGTTTAACTCGAATGATTATAATAATATATTATTAGTATATAATTATATAATTAATATATTATATTGTTAATATATTAAATAATAATTATAATAATGTTATATAATTAATATCTTTTTATTAATAATAATTATTAATATATAATTATATAATTAATATCTTATATTTTATAATAATATTATAATATATTATAGTTATTATTAATATATTAATATTATATAATTAGTATCTTATTATTAATAATTAATTAATTATTAATATATAATTATATAATTAATATCTTATATTGTTAATATATTAAATAATTATTATAATAATATTATAATATATTATAGTTATTATTAATATATTAATATTATATAATTAGCATCTTATTATTAGTAATTAACTAATTTAGATTTCCAAAATTTTAGTTCTCTGTCCACTCTAACCAAATAAGAAATACCTTAAATCATGATTTAACTTTAAACCTCAACCAAACATGAATAATTTAAACCAATCTAAGTTGAAATAATCAATTTAGATCTCCTTCACTTTTAGTCCACACCTAAACACCATCTTAGACTTCTTTTGACAATAAATGCTACCAGGCGGTCAGAAGTTGCATTCAACTATTTGGACCGTATATTAACGTGAGAATATTACAAGTCGTATCATCGTGTGCAAATCGAGAAAATCTTGTGAATATAATGATGCCATTTTTCCAGCAAAAACGTGTTATTATTTTTAGCAAATTTATATTTGGACATAATTGTACGGTGGAATTTATTTATTAATGATATTTCTATTATCTTTGACATATAAAGTCAAGGGTTAATAAATAATATGTTATTGTTCCCAGAGGCGGAAGGAAACTTTTTGAGTAGTGTTCAATCAAAATTATAAAATTTAATAAATAAATTACAAACAGATATCAAATACTACATTTTAGAATATAATTTAGAAAAATTGAAAATTTAATACAATATCTTTTATCAAATGTCCTTATTAATTTATTTTTGTTTCACCTCTAATTGTTCCGTTATATCTTGAAACAAGTAACAATGTCACATGTGACAATTTATTGCAGAAGTACTAATGTATACTTTTTTTTTAAAGAGGATAAAAAGTCCATTTCATTACTGAAACAGAATAATTACATGCATCTGTCTAACATGGCTATATGTACTAATGTACACTAGTCACTGTATACATGTAACCCACGGTGTTCATCCGTTCATGAAATGCTAGTCAATAGATTGACAAATAAGCAGATCTAGCCTAGGGTTCCTCTTGTGGGTGATGCATGTATATGTCGTGAGGGGACATGGTGAAACATAGAAACATATATTTATAGCACTACAAAATTTAGGGGACACTTTTCTCAATAACAAGGCATCAAATTTAGGGGACACTTTTCTCAATAACAAGGCATCAATTATTACTATTTTTTTTGGCAAGTATGAAACAATTAATAAATAAAATAGACAAGTGTGCATTCTACAATAGTCAAATATTCATTGTACAACTATCAGGTGTGCATTTTGCAATAATCACGTATACTTTATACAATAATCAAGTGTGTATTTGAGAATGATCCGGACAATGAGCAAATGTGCATTGTGAAATGGTCATGTATGCATCATGCAATAACCAAGTGTTAAATGTGTAATTGCCAAATGTGCATTGTGAAATATCAAAATTGTACATTTTTTAAATTATAGTAATGAGTCCAAAACAATTAATTTATTTAATTTCTTAATAGTTGTTAATTAAAATGTGTTTTGAATTGACCAGAAATCCGTAAAAGTTGTCAACAATTATATCATACAAAAATAGACAAGTCTTCGACATGTGACACACAAGTGTGCATTGCACACTATCCAAATCTATATTCTAAAATATGTATGAAAAATTAGGTTATTGAAGGAGTGAGTTTATGATGCAAGTAATTATCAGGTTAATTACTACAAGTTGCAGTTAGCATGCATAATTGTTAGTATATTATTTGGGGCTCAATTAGTTTTTTGTTTTCTATTATATCTTTTGTAAGTCTTCTTCTTTTGATAACATACATTTTTCAAATGGTATATTTGAGACTTTAACAAAAATCAAGAAAGGTTGAATAGGAGAATTCCATGCCTCAAGCATGCCCCGGTACCTCTCCCCTGGTTTTCTTGTTTTAATGTATGATCTACTCACATGGAGGTTATAGCGGGGGGATATTACAAATAATGAAATAATGCATGGTGTGCCCCCAATTAAATGAACAAAAGTACCTCGAGCATTAGACTTAAGCTATATTATATTAGAAACGGTCCTTGTAGCTAGTTGAGAAGCATCACAAACAAGCATTTTCTTGCTCATGATCAATGAATTTGGACTAAGTTCAAAGGCACTGTAAGTTGTTATTTATACTTTCAATAAATAATTAAGGCAACTAAAATTTCAAAGTTAGTTAATACCGTTTCTGAAATAACGTTCATAAAAACTTCTAATAAGATCCTTTCGTGATTCGGATATATATATATATATATATATATATATATATATATATATCGTATTTCAAGGATGCTTATAGTGCCTTTCATTTTTAGTTCCTTCATTTTGCATTTATTTTTACAACTTTAATATATAATTCATTTTTTTAAATTTTTTATGATTATTTAAAATAATTAAATATAATTTATATAACTATATCAATTATTCAACATACACAGAGTATTGCGACATTTTGGTTTTTTTTGTTCGACATTCTGCGTATAAAAAATTACTAACATGAAAAAATTTCTCGATATTCACTTTTCGAGTTCTTAATTTAACTTTTATATTCATAAAGAATAATAATATTGACCATAACTAGCTATTCTCACATTTAATTGCAATAACTAGCTATTTTATCAGGAAGTTTGTCATATCTTAACTGCAAATATAACCTCTTCGATTTCTCCGAATTTTTTTCCACCTCAATAAATTAAAATTAAACAACCACCGCCTATATTTTCAAAAATAAAAAATTACCATCCACGCTAGCTGGGTTTGTGCACGAATATTGACGCGTGCGCCAGCTGGGGATGCGTATTAATTTGTTTGCACACGGATATCTTCGCGTGGACCGCCGCCGACATGCCCGGGATCCCCAGATCAATAGCCGAGCACAAACTGCATATCAAGCCCGGCTCAAAACCAGTCCGACAAAAGAAGCGCAACATGGGGGAAGAAAGGCAGTTGGCCGTTAAGAGAGAAGTATAAAAACTTCTCGACGCAGGGTTCATTCTAAATGTGGACTGCCCCGAGTGGATGGCAAACCCTGTACTCGTTAAGAAGTCCAATGGGGATTGGAGGATGTGCATTGACTATACTGACCTCAACAAAGCATGCCCTATGGATCCTTTTCTCTTGCCCAAAATTGACCAACTGGTGGATTCTACCTCGGGACACACGTACCTCATTTTGATGGACGCCTTCTCGGGTTACAACAAAATAAGGATGAATCCGAAAGACGAAGAGAAAATTGCGTTCACAACTCACTTAGGACTCTATTGTTACTAAGTCATGCCATTCGGATTGAGAAATGCAGGTGCAACCTTTCAGAGAATGGTGAATACGGTATTTAAGGAACATATTGGTTGAAATGTGGAAGCGTGCGTAGATGACTTATTTGTCAAAAACATGTCGGACTCGGACCACGTTCGAGACCTTCGGGAGACATTTTGCGACTTTGAACGGAGCCGACATGAAACTAAATCCAAAGAAAAGTTTTTTTGGGCTCACTGGAGGGAAATTTCTCGGGTTCTTGGTTTCCATGAGGGTCATCAAAATTCACCCCTCCAAATCGCAAGCAATCCTCGATATGAAACCACCTCAGAATCTACAGGAGCTCCAGTCACTGACGGAAAGATTGGCGGCACTGAACAGGTTCATTGCGAGATCTAGAGATGTGTGTTTTCCTTTTTCAAGGTCATGTGCAAGTCGGCAAGATTTGAGTGGACGGATGAATGTGCGGCGGCCTTCGAAAAAATCAATGTGTACCTCGCCAACCCTCCCTGTCTCAGCAGACCTACTGCTAGGGATACACTGGTCTTATACTTGGCCACAACCGGCCACGCGGTGAGCGCGACGCTAGTCCGAGAAGAAGGAAGAGAACAGAGACCAATCTACTTTGTTTCCCATGTGCTCCAAGACGCCGAGACGAGATACACACAAATTGAAAAAGCAGCCTACACCCTTGTAGTAGCCGCGAGAAAACTGAGGCCCTACTTTCAATCCCATCCTATCAAGGTGTACACATGAGTGTCACTTAAAAAAGCCTTTGCAAATTTTGATTCCTCGGGTCGACTACTAGTCTGGACGCTAGAACTTTTCGAGCTCGACGTATCGTTTCATCCAAATAACGCTTTGAAGTAGCAAATTTTTGCAGACTTTATAGCCGAGTATTTCGGGGCCCCTTCTGAACTAGAAGGTAGATGAAAGTTATATGTTGATGGCGCTTCCTCGCTGTAAGGGGCAGGCGCCGGGTATCTTTGATCGGCCCATAAGGAGAAACTTTGCATTATGCGCTCCACTTTCAGTTCCTGGTAACCAACAACACGGCCGAATACGAAGCCATGATAGCCGAACTTAAGTTAGCCAATGAGTTGGAAGCTCAGGAGGTCTACCTTGACAGTGATTCTGAGTTCGCAGTCAAACAAATCAACGCAGAATGCCGAGTGATGGACAACAAGCTGCGGAAATACTGTGAATAGTTTCACTTCTTAAAAGAGCAATTCGACAAAGTGGAGATCTAACACATATCACGCAATAAGAATTTCCAAGCAGACGCTCTCTCGAAGTTGGGAGCTGCCGGCAATCTCGACAAAGAGAGACCGTGATTGTCATGGATGTCTCGAAGTCTAGCGTTGACACGAACGTTATTGAGATGTTCGCCATGGACGAGCCCGGGAACACATAGTTTGCACCAATATGGAATTTTCTCAACACGGGAACCTTGACCACTAACAAACTTGAGGCCCAACGTTTGAAGAAAATAGCCCCCCTATATTCTATCTTCAACAATCATCTTTACAAGATGAGATATGTCCGACCTTGGCTCAAGTGCATCCGAGAAGACACAGCGCAAAAGATGCTAGCCGAGGTACACGAAGACATATGCGGCAGCCATCAAGGTGCCAAAACCTTGGCAAAAAGAGTGTTGCGGAAAGGATTTTATTGGCCGACTATGCAACAAGACATAGCAGATCTCGTGAAAAAATGTGAAGTGCCAGTACCACATCAAGCTAAGCAATGTCCCACCATATGAACATGTATCCATCTCGGGAGCCTGGCCCTTCGACTTATGGGGAATCGACATCGTCGGTCCTTTCCCTAAGGTTGTCCGACAAAGAAGATGGATAATCGTTGTTGTGGAGTACTTCACAAAATGGGTCGAGGTCGAGGCCTTGGCCACCATCACAGTAGCAGCGGCCGAGAAGTTCATCTGGCGCAACATAATTTATAGGTTTGGCCTACCTCATGCCCTCATTTTCGACGACACTCAGTTCAATGCAGCAAGCACTACGGCGTTCCTCTCAGGGTTGGGTATGCACAACAATTTTACCTCGGTAAGCCATCCCGCCAGTAATGGCCTTGCCGAGGTCACTAACCGAACCATCCTGGAGGGACTGAAGAAGAAAGTTGAGGCCAACCAAAAAAACTCGCCTGACATGCTGGATGAAGTCCTATGGGCTTATCGGACCACACCACGAGAGGCAACACAGCAGACGCTATACTCATTGGTGTTCGGGATGGAGGCTGTGACTCCTATGGAACCCGTGGAACCATCGCTTCGCACGATGACATACTAAGAGGAAGAAATCCAAGATGCACACGCTACAGAACTCGAGCTCATCATTGAAGCCAAAGAGAAAGCTTGAATACGCACGATGGAATATCAGTGACGGGTTAAGCTCGACTTTGACAAACATGTCTCACCTCGGGACTTCCAGCCAGGCGATCTGGTCCTGAAGAAGGTGGAAGCGACATGCAAGCATGTGGGCAAACTAGAGCCTTATTGGAAAGGCCCTTTCCGGGTGGTACGCATCCAAGGAAAAGGGGCATACAAGCTCGAGGACTCGAAAGGAAATGCGCTCCCAAGACTATGGAATGCGTGCCACCTACACAAGTTCTACACCTAAAGCCGAGATACGTTTCTAGCTTAAGATTATCATAGTTTGATAGTTAAAATTGTACTAAGTTGACCAACACTTTTTCACCGTACTTTTTCAAACATTTTTTTCTCAAGTCTCATCCATATAACTCCAGCTCAAGAGAAGTTAAATATCCAGATTTCATATGGAACATCATACCGCTCCACAATTTTGAGAAAGTGATGTTTCTTTTCTCTCTGACCTCTCTTTATCCATATAAACTATCCAGCTCGATCCTTAACTAATTAATGCTTTTGAAATTGGATTTTTTTTTTTTTCAATTCCTACTTTAGGTTCATGTCCAACAGAAACTCTTGCTCCAATCAGGTGCCATCAAATCTAAACAATTTAGGTTTAGTAGCAGAAACATGAAAAAAAAACAGAAGACCATTTAAGAAGAGTAGGGTTAAAATGTCTTATTGTTTTTGTGCTTCAATTTTGTCTTTTTTTTTTTAAATATGAGTTGAAGGTCAAATCAGCCAATACATTTCAAACTCCTATGTATTAATATAGAAAATTTCCTCTTTTTGTAGGTTTCGAACCATGACCTCTCACATAGGAGTACTTCAATCTTGTCTTACATTCTTATATTTGTTTTTAAAATTTAAATAGTCAATTCAAACCGCTCAACATGATCTCCATATTAAAATATACTTTGAGATCAAATTTAATCTATGTTCCCGGTAAATTTGAAACTTTTTTTAGAAAAATCTGTCATTTGTGTTTATTTATTTTTAGAAGATGGTAACAAAAAAAATTTCGGCCCAATTGACTGTACTTCTTACTACAATGAAAATAAGGGCTGTAAAATTAAAAAACTTCCAAGCTATTATTTTGGTAATTAAGGACTGGTTAGTTCCGGAATTGACAATTTGATTTTCGTAATATATGTGAAAGCTGATGTATCTGTAGCACGCTCATTTGCGCATCTTGATTACGACCGCAGTGATATTTATATTTTATTATATGTACTTTATAATAATGGGCAGATATTAACAAGAGGAGGGATCAAGTTACAACAAAGTTACAACAACTATTTTTTCATTTTCAAAGTCCAAATCGTCGATCCAAACCGTTCAACATGATCTCCACAATAAAATGTGCTTGCAGATCAAATTTTACATTTTTTTTGAATTTTTTTACTATTTATTAAGTATTTTACAAAAAATAGTCATATTCAGACCATTGAATTTTGTACTCATCTTAATAAATAGTAAAAAAATTCAAAAAAAAATGTAAAATTTGATCTGCAAGCACATTTTATTTAGATAATCATATTGAACGATTTGGATCGACGATTTGGACTTTAAAAATAAAAAAAATAGTTGTTGTAACTCAAATTTGTTGTAACTTGATCCCTCCTCTATTAACAAATAGAGTTTGGTAAATTGAGACTGATATTCCGAAATGTACTATTTTATTTTCTAAGTAGAAAACTTACCTTTTCATTATAATTAAGGAAGCTGATATGAGTACCCGCATTGTACCCGCACCTAAACTGTCATAACTGTTTTTGGGGACCGCACTTAAATTAATTCACATACAAAATGAAAAGTATTTATACCTAAATTATCAAGTATTCATATATAATTCATCAAGTATTTATACCTAAGATATCAAGTATTTAAAAAAAAACTGGACATAATACCTACTCATCTTTATACGTTTTTCAAGGTGGTTTTTTTTTCTCCGGTCAATCTAACCAATTTTTGGGACGATCTATGAGGAATTTTACAAATTTAAAACCACGAACGCGTTCTACACAATTTTATCTTTCAAATGAGATCCATGATGACATACTTTTACACGTTTTTCAAAGTATCAAATATTCAAATATGAAAAGTATTCATACAAAATAGAAAGTATTCATACCTAAGATATCAAATATTAATAGTAATTCATCAAGTATTTATACTTAAGATATCAAGTATTTAAAACCAATTTTTTTTTTGTCGGCACTTGTAAATTTATTTTACAAGTATTAATAGTAACATTGTGAAGTATTTATATCTATACAAGACAAGTATTTATATCTATACAACGAACTACATATATGATATATGAATTTTCCTTAAATAACTGTACCCGCACTTTTTTTGAAAAATGCTCGCGTCGTACCCGCATTAGGGGACCACACAACCGTTCCAAAGCTGTAATTTTGTTTTACAAGTATTAATAGTAACATTGTGAAGTATTTATACCTATACAAGACAAGTATTTATATCTATACAATGAACTACATATATGATATATGAATTTTCCTTAAATAACCGTACCCGCACCTTTTTTTGAAAAATTCTCGCGTCGTACCCGCACTAGGGGACCACACAACCATTCTAAAACTATAATTTTATTTTACAAGTATTAATAGTAACATTGTGAAGTATTTATATCTATACAAGACAAGTATTTATATCTATACAATGAACTACATATATGAAAAATTCTCGCGTCGTACCCGCATTAGGGGACCACACAACCGTTCCAACACTGTAATTTTATTTAACAAGTATTAATAGTAACATTGTGAAGTATTTATACCTATACAAGACAAGTATTTATATCTATACAATAAACTACATATATGATATATGAATTTTCCTTAAATAACCGTACCCGCACTTTTTTTTTGAAAAATCCCCGCTTCCAGTTTCGAAATCGCTAGACGATCGTCTCCAAATCGCCTTGAAATCGATCTAAAATCGCCTCAAAATCGCGGAAGCTTCAAAAAAGGAAGAAACGGAGAGAAAGGAAAATTTAAAATTCAAACTGGAAAGTATGTAAATTAGTTAATTGGTAGTTGTGGGGACCGCTTACAGTTATGGCAGTTAATGGGGAATGAATTAAGTGTGGGTACGATGCGGGTACTCAACTGTGGGTACTAAAATAATTATTCTATAATTAAACCCTGAAATTAATTAGAGAAATGATCAAATGGTAAATCATTTACATATTCAAATGTGTGCACTTAAGAAAATAGATTTGCACATGGTTCAACATAGTTAATTACGAACCATGAATACTTTTAAGTATTTAATTGTTTAAACATAATTGATAGTTGTTAAGTGTAAACTTACGAAAAATTTATTAAAAATGAATACTGTATAAATTTAAATTTATGTAGAGTTCACATTTGTAGATATTTCGTGAATATAAGAACTTCATAATAGCACATTAAAATCTGCTCTCGCAAAACATAAATGATAATATCATAATATCTTGAACTATTATTAACTGATTTATTTTTTTTTTTAAAGGGGTAATTTCTAGTGTGTCCATACAAACTTTCAAAATAGTCAATTTTCCTATCAAAATATCATAATATTAAATATTTTCACAATTATTTTTAAGAAGAAAAAATGTGAAGTTTTGGTGAGGATACTAAATATTATGGTGTTTCGATAGAAAAATTGATTATTTTCAAAGTTTGTATATATGGGCACGCTAAAAATTCTCCTAAGAAAAAAGGTAAGATAGTAATTACGGAGAAATTTTGTTGAAATTTTTGTAAGAGAACGAAGTTTTAAAATTTACAGAACTTGTATTAAGAGGGTCAGAAAATAAAATTAAAGTACTGACCATGTACAATACTATTGCTTATAAATTTGAACAATTTGAGCCAAAGTAATCTTGTAAGAACAGAGAATTTTCAATGAATATCAAATCAAATTTAATTTAATTGTATCCATTAAGTTTGTGTTGAAATTCATACTAACATATTTAAATTCAAACAATTTAGATTAGACATCGACCAACTTAGTGCTTATCGTAATCCCCATTTTCTTTTGAGACTTGGTCCACGATTATCGGGGGAAATGAACCTGTCTTGGAGTGCTTGCGTCAGGCTAAAAGTATACTATCTGTTGCGGCGGAGTATGCTCTCAAATACGAACCATATAGAATACTCACAGCCGGATCAAAATCAATTCAGTTCCTATTTAAAACAGGGGGGGGTTTCATTTTGAGATTTGTGCCAGTTTAAAACCGACAACTCAAATTTCATTATAAATTGTTAGGTATTGCACTGGATACAATTTTTTTAATATTGTGGCTTTCATTGGTTTTTCTCTGTTTTTTTTGGACGAGAGATAGTTAAGATTTTTGTGGAGGATAGACAAAAATATTCAGAAGCAAGCAATATGTTTTGAGTGAGTCTATGGTACTATGAATAGCACGGATTGGTCCGTACTACAGATTAATATTTTTGTTTTCAAAATTCTAACAGTCGATCCGAACTGTTCAACATGATTTTTATATGAGAATATACTTGTGAGCTAAATTTTTTATATTTTATAATTTTTTTTACTATTTTTTTAGATAGATAGAAAATCACTGTTTCTTAGACAGATAGACAATCTATATTCCAATATAGGATTTATACTGATTTTTCAAATTTAAAAATAGACAGTTACCTACCATGTGTGAGGGGCTCATTTGTTGGTTCCCGGTGCCACTAGATGTTCAAGCTATGAAATTTGACCGATATTTTTTATACATCACGGATTTGTCATAAGAACACTATACGAGAGATGAGTGTACTGAAGCAATACATTAATTTTTTCTTAGACCATGTTAAATAATTTGAAATAATCTTGTTCTCTCTATTGTTTTCTTTTAATATTTTTGGTTTTAGGTTGTCCTTTTAAAAAAATTAAAAAAGAAAACAAAAATGCAAAGCGAGTAATGCTTATAATAAATTGCTACGATCAAACCTACAATAAGAATCTTTCACTATATGCGAAAATAAAAATAACAGTGTTGATATTATTGCGGATACTGTTGATAATAACAATACTCTCAAAAATAATATTTTTTATTAATTTATTCTAAATAATAATTATTTTTTTACTCTCGCGTATAATGAGAGATTTTTATAGTACCCAACGCAATGAACATTTCATTAAATCATAAAATGGCATAGCACAAACACGGTATAAACACTAATTCACATGGACCAAAACCACGGACATTTTGAAACCGTACTTTTGAATTGACGACACCAAAATAGAGTCAACTAAAAGGTCAAACCTTAGGAACTTGTAAATGAAATTAAGCCACTAAAACCAGACGGTTCGGATCAAATTCAACGCTTAAACTTGACCACAGTGTATTGGGACTTTGTGATGGGACCCACACACTTTGTGGTCTATGGCATTCCTACCTTGATTATACCAGCCTATCTAACCTGACCTATAACACTTCTAATTTATTTATTCATCTATAGCTTTTTACTCACCTTGTTTGGATGGAGAGCAGAGGAAGAAAAGCCGACATTTTTATTAATATCCAAAGTTTAATAGGAATTATTATTTATGCTCAGATTTACAATTTTTCGTCAAATCCAAGACGGTCACAAAATGGCCGGCTTACTCCCCCTAAACCGGCCATTTTGTGGCCGGTTTACCCCTTTTTTTTTTTTTAAACCCGAATTATTTTCTTCTTGTATATAGTATAATTTTATTTTGTTATTGTCTTGTAATATTATTTTCTTAACTATTTTTCTCGGTACTTATGTCAGTCACACCGACTCAATGTAATTCGGGATGCGCCAATTGGTGTGCCTTTAATCTTTAAAGTTTATTTTTGCTGTTTAACGTGCTTATTCAATTGTTTTAAATATTTTTCTGTTTATTTTTTATAATATTTTCTGTTTAGCATTATCATGATAATTTATTTTATCTGTAAAATATAAAAATAGTACCATAAAAGCACACATACAAAAGAACCGAAATATGGGATAATCCAAATATACCAAACATAAATAGTATATCAAATATAAATAGTACAAAACTAGCAAAAATACAACTAAAACTGAGAGGGGGTATATCGCTGAGGCGGTACTCCGACGTTCGGCCGGCGCCAACGCGGCCAGGCTCTATCTCTCTCGGCCTCATCGGCGGACCTCAGTATCTGCTCGGCGGTATCCCATCTGGCATCGCCCGTGGAGATTGGATGTATTGGCGGATGTGTACTGAAGATAAATGCGGCGAACTCAGTCCCAAAGGCAGGCTGAGTATGAGACCCGCTACCACTAGCATCTCCATCATGCGGCATCTCTGTGCCATATTGGGGTACTGCCGGTGCCGACATGAAATCCTCATCGAATACCCCAAAGTCATAGAGACTGTACGAGAGGGACTCGAAATCAGAAGTATTGGTCTCCGCAGGTGGTGGTTATGGCGTCATCTCTGCTAGACCCTGCAATCATACACATAATTTAGTCTTGATATGAATGAAGAAATTTATTAAAACCTGACAGATACTGAAGTATGACATACCTGAGTCTGCACCGGACGTCCATGCTCATCGTACCATGCCGTCCACCCAGTTGTACGGCGACGGCTGCTCAATATCTGTCAGCAGCTGGAGATACATCATCGGCATCTGGTCACCGCTGAAATCAGAAAACATGACAGAACCAAAAAGGTCCATCACGTAGCCCCGTGTATATCTGCAATACAAAACATATAAAAATTATAATAGAAACAATTTGTAGTAAATGTAATAGAATCCTCGTATTGGAAATTAATTAATAGAAACAAATTATAGATTTTACCTCTAAATCTCCAGCTCGGTGGAATCTGCCGAGAGACCCGAGCTGAAGTGCTCCCGTAATCTCGTCGTCCGCATATGGAATTTGGACCTCCCATTTTTCCCAATGATATAGAAAGGATCAACTCCCAACAACTCGCTGACATCACCTATAAATCTGGTGCTGTCAGATACGCCGCCAACGGATGTGCCACGGATAGGCAAACCCCAAAGGGCACTAACATCCTGGAGAGTCACTGTGAAATGTGTGCGTCTCGGGACGCCATCGCTCCACCAGTCCTGCGATGAGAGATGCATTGATGATGTTTCTCTCTGCCCACAGGATGTCCTGATCAGAGTCAAAATAATGATGATTTACGTAGGGTTTTGGCTTAGGTTTTGCATATTTTCTCACACTTATGTTTAATTTATTAGAGAAAAAGGCTACTGTCACCCTTCTTTGTGTTTTATTGCAGAAAACAGGTTTTGGGACTATTTTACACCAAATGGAGCTTGAATCGGGTCAATCGGATCAGCGACGCTCATCGACTAAGTCCCTGTTACGGCCAGTATTGACCAATACGGACCAGGCCTAGCACAGACCAGAAGATAGTGCTGGAAGCACTTAAACCCTAACTGCCAAGGTCCTAATACGGACCGTATCACCTGATACGGCCCGTATCCGAAGGCGTCTCTTGGGGAATAACTGCTGACAGCTGTTTCCAGATCAGTTCCTTAGCCCCTACTCAACCTCTACACGTCCCTACACTCCTATATAAGGCCCCTGGGCAGAATGATTAGTTATCTTTGTAATTAGGGTTAGATTTGATTAAAGTGAGAAGAGAGGAGTGCTTGTAACCATGCTGTTCCGCGGCTAAGTTCCTTTTCTTAGGGCTAGGCAGTAAACCTTGTTACTCTTGTGTTTTGATATATATATTTCTGTTGATTATGATTTCTTGTTGTTGAAACAAAATGCTTTTGTGATTTACTATCTCTTCATCTAATTTCAATGATCTAGTTTGAGTCCGTTAGGGTAGTGACAGTACTTTAATGGTAAGAGAAACTATTTGTATGAGTTAGCCTCGTTGAGATCTATTAGGTTTATGTGAAGAAAACCTTAGCGGGGAAACCATAAACCAGACCAACAAAACGCGTACCAAATTCCATCATTTGCGTAAAGTAAATCGCAGTGATCTATGTAGTAATTTGGGGTATTTGAGAGATCAGACATTTGCGTAAGGTAAATCGCAGTGTCCTATGTAGAATCTCGGTGAAAGATCTGTCATTCTCGCGTAACATAAATCGCAGTGACCTATGTGGTATCTTTCATTAAACAACAACAGGAAATCAGACGCAACAGGAATATATTGTCAAGGCGGATTGAGTGGCAATGGTGTGCCGAAACCCTAGGAACTCTCATCTCTATCTTTATTTTAATTACTTTTAATTGCTTCCTAATTTACATTGATCAAAACAACATCTCTCAATTTTCAGATTTCGTCTAGCCTTTCGAAAGATTGTGATTCGAACGCTCAAAGCATTGAACCAATATTCCCTGTGGATCGACCTCGAATATACTACTCGATAGGATTGTGCGCTTGCAGTCCGAACCGATAGCACTTCCGAGTTTATAAATATTAAAAGAAACATTGCTCTCTTTTGAGTGATCATGTCCACAACCTGGTAGAGACCTAGGTTGATGAGGTACGGGTCCATCATCTCGTAGTACTGCATGTGAGGGAACCGCAACTTCACATTTAAAAGAAACGTGTCCTGCGTTGAAAAAAGTAATTCGCATAGTGTTAACATAATAAAATTTAAACTCAACAAAATTTAAAGAAAACCTAAAAAAAGATACGTACCTCACGAGAAGCCAGTGAGACTCGGTGAGCGTTGTGGGGAATCCACAAGAGAGGACTGATGTGCTCCGTGCTGCTGGTACTGATCGGCTCGTCCACTACTGAACGACGGGTAGACCATGCTCTAGGCATCCTGATGTCTAAAATAACCTAAAATAGGCCAATTGCCGTTAAAACATGCTAAAACAGGCTACAATAACCTAATTTCGGTAAAATATACTAAAAACGACCAAAATAGGCTTAATTCTGTTTAAACATGCTAAAATAGGTCAATTGCGGTTACAATAACCTAAAATATGCTATAACAGGCTTCAGTAACCTAATTTTGGTAAAATATGCTAAAAACGACCAAAATAGGCTTAATTCTGCTTAAACATGCTACAATAGGTCAACTGCTGTTACAATAACCTAAAACATACTAAAACAGGCTACAATAACCTAATTTCGGTAAAATATGCTAACAAGGGACAAAAATGCTACAATAGAGCTTAAAAATGCTAAAATGGGTCAAATTGCGTCTAAAAAAACCTAATTGCGCCTAAAATAACCTTATATATGCTACAATAGCCTAATTTCGGTAAAATATGATCAAATGATCTAATTTTCCTAATTATGATACATTCGGCTAAATTACGCTTAATTAGCCTAATTATGTTAAAAAAGGCCAAAATACCCTAAATATTGGTCAACTATGCTAATTACACTAAATTACAACAAATTACTCTAAATCCTAACCCCTAAACCCTAAATCCTAAATTAAATAAATTAAAATTTAAATTAGATAAAAAGAAATTACCTCAAAGAAGAGATCAAATTCGGTTGAGAGATGAGGGAGTTGTGAGGAGGAGAGAGAAAAGGGGTATTTATAGAGTGAAATGCGAGTTTAAAAAATAAAAAAAAATAAAAAGGGTAAGCCGGCCACAAAATGGCCGCTTAGGGGGGAGTAAGCTGGCCATTTTGTGGCCGGCTTGGGCATTTTTCGCGAAAAGCTCAGAATCTGGACATAAATAATAATTTCTATTAAACTTTGGATATTAATAAAAATGTCGGGAAGAGAAGGAAAGTGAAGAATAGAATGAAAGGAAATAGAATAAAAAGGAAGATTAATATATTTAATCTTTTCATGTTTGAATGATTAACAAGGAAAAATAAATTTAACTTTTTTTCATATTTTATTTCTTATTTGGTTAAAAATTTAGAAGATAAATGAGAAATTTGTTAGTTGTTGTAGGTTTATGAGAAAAAACTCGGATAATAATTATATAGGTAAGATATAGAATTGAACATTTGTGTTATTTTTTTGAAAATATTTGTAACAAAATTTCTTTTCATCTCTTACACTCCAAATCGAAAGGAAAATTAATTATATTGATTATAAACATGCAAAATTAAATTTTTCATCTCGTATGCCCTTCACCTCCAATACAATTTTATCAACCAAATAAGATTCGATAGAAAGTTTTCTTTTCTTTGCATTCCTCTCTTTCTCAACTCTCCATCCAAACAAAATGTTAGACTGCCTTTTCTTTTATTTATATGCACCCAACAGACAAAATCTTGTTTTGTAGGTACTGACAGTTGCTGCAAACTTTTTTTAAATTTATTTATTGTTGCAAACTTCTGGTACGGATTGAGTTATTGGAGTTGTTATAAATTAAACGCCTGTTTACAGATAAATATTATGATATTCAAGTGGTTTTGAAAATGTTAAGTTTTTACATTTCTTACATTTTTTTTATGGCCTGAAATGAAATGAATTGGTAAAGATAAAGATGGTGAAGTCTTAGTATTCACGGTTTTTAAAGATTAGAAGCCTAACATTTAGACATTTACTCTAATGAACCGGCTACCATTAATAGAAGATTTGACTGTTTATTTTTATTCTTGAAATACCTCGTCAACTATGCTTCATCGCAATTTTATGAAATTACAACCCCTTTTTTTATCGTATGTGGTCCTAACTGTGCATTATTCTAATGCATCAATTTGCGTGGCTATGAAGATAGACAAAAATAGACGAATACGGTCAGCAAGTGTGACTAGATATTAAAGTACAAAATTTATTCTTTTAAGGTATATTTTTTATCAAATATATTTGAGCTTTCTTCTTAGAGAAAAAAATGGCTAATTATTAATAAAGAGTCCAGCTAGTATGATATCGGTGTCTGACACCAACTACAAAATTGATTGGATAGACTTCAAACGACTAATCTGAACCGTTCAAACCGATTTACTTTATGAGTGATGCGTTTATATGCAAAAAAATTATATTTTCTAGTTATTTTAGTATCAAATCAAGCGGTCAAAAATGTTGAAAAATGAATGCATTAAAATTAACTTAAAAAATCACACATTTGACCGCTTGACTTGATACTAAATAAATTCGAAAAATTATAAATTTTGCATGTAAACACACAACTAATGAAATATATCGGTTTGAACGGTTTGGATTCACCGTTTGAAGTTGATTGGATAGGTTTTGGAGTTGGTGTTATATAGACTGAAATGACATTGATGTCATACTAGCCAAACTCATTAATAAATGTCCATCTTTCTAGAGGTGTTTAGAAGATTAGACATATTATTTATTCTGTTAAGACAGAAAATTATGACGATTACTCTTTTAGTATAGCAACCAAGTTTTTAAATATTATTTATTTTAATCTATAAAAAAATTTCCCAACAGATTTACTGATGAATTTAAAATTTTTTAATCTCTAAATTTTTTCCCAACCCATGACAAATGGATTTGAACTTTGACAAATTAATGCTATTTATATTATATTATTAGAAAAGATTACGAACTTTTTTTTGTTAAGAATAATATCATTATCTTGATTTTGATTTATATGATTAAAATAACGAATTATTTTTAAATTATACTCGTGAATTTTAAACCTGATCAATATTATTTTCTAATCACCGGATTGTTACCATGCGAGTAGCTTTAATCAGTAACTCACACACCATTAGTAACATCGAATACTAGTCACATTTAATCTGTATTCACGACAAGAGTAATGATACACCTGCCAGCCTTTAGAAGTTTAACATTCCCATTCTCCCATTCCTCGTAAAACAACAATTAATTATTACATAACAGTTCACCTTTTTTACATGCTTTTTCTTCTTCATTCTCTCTCCTTCCTACTTCTCCCCATTCCCCAAGTAGAATGTAGGCTATATAGCTATACACAAATTACAAAGTACCAGCACAGCCTCCATGTTTTAAATTTTTATCTCTGTAAAGAAGAGTATTAACTCCGGCCGCATGCACAAGCAATATGATTATAAGTGATAACACCCCCTCATTATATTATTATTCCTCACTTCTCAACTCCCATAATTTAATAGATTAAAATAAATTAAAGCAAATAGCAAAAAAAATATAACGCTATCTCTAATCCACCATTTGCTAATTTATATATATAAGAAACGAACACCTCACTCTCTCCACACCCTACCGCACAATTACAGAAAGAGATTGTACATGTAGAGAGAGAGTTTGTACATGTAGAGAGAGAAAAACATCTTCATATACCATCACACACACACACAGACAGCAAGAAGCGCATGAGCTACTGATAAGCGTGCCCCAACTGGCTTCCTCTATTCCTATTCTTCATCATCCTATTCCTCTTTTTTGGAATAACCATCCCATACTCCCGTCCCTCCGTGCTCTTATCGATGAGAAGAAGCATAGGATCTCTCCTGCGCCGGTACCGCCACGCGCTGTTACCTCAGGACCCAAGTTCTCAGAGGCAATTTGACAAACAGATAGTGGGCATAATGGGTGCAACTGGCACAGGCAAGACCCGCCTCTCCATCGACATAGCCCGTCAGTTCTCAGGCGAGGTGGTAAACTCGGACAAGATCCAGCTCTACACAGGCCTTGACATAACCACCAACAAAGTACCCGTACCGGAACGGCTCGGTGTACCACATCACCTCCTTGGGTCAGTTCCAGCCGCCTCAGGCGAACTCTCTCAAGAGAGTTACCGTCAACTAGCAACCACTGCAATCTCCTCCATCTCCAACCGATACAAACTTCCAGTGATTGCTGGAGGGTCTAACTCCCTCATCCATGCCCTCTTATCGGATCCATATCGACCAGGATATAACCCGTTTGATCAGAGAATGACCTTTCATAGACCTGGGTTGAGGTACAACTGTTGTATGATATGGGTTGATGTAGAAAAGGAGGTATTAATGGAGTATTTGGATAAGAGAGTAGATGAGATGATAGATATAGGTATGGTGGAAGAGTTAAGAGAGTACTTCAAGAAGGAGAGGAGAGAGAGGGAGATGAATAAGGGATTGGAGATGGCGATTGGCGTGCCAGAGCTGGAGCGGTATTTTAATGGTACAAGGAGTTTAGGAGATGCATTAGAAGAAATAAAGGATAACACGAGAGAACTCGCCATGGTACAGGTGGGGAAGATAGAGAAGATGAGAAGCGAATGGAGATGGCCTATTAGGAGAGTTGATGCAACGGATGTGGTTCGAGCGAAGCTCAGAAGAGAAGGGAAACAAGTCGAGTCTGAAAGGTGGGACCGCCTCGTTCTTCGGCCGTGCTCGGAGTCCGTACGGGATTTTCTTCGTGACGCAGCGGCGGAGGAAGAAAGAAGAGAGATTGATAGCCACACTTGGAGCAAGGTCGTGCATGATACACCGATGGCAATGAAGAGCGGGGCCCATGGCTGAGGTGAGAGGAGAGGTGATTCTTGGTGGGAACTAACGGGGTGCTCCTGCCACGTGGAATGGGGCCAGAGGAAGGTTGGAAGTTGGTTTTTGAAAATTAAAATTAGAAAGCTCTGTTCTTCTGAAATTGGGACGCAGAGAATTGAAAGAAAAAAAAAGAGGGGAAAGAAGTGCTGGGAATTTGACAAAAGGTCGTGACCTTTTCCTCTTTTCTTATTTTCTTCTGATTTTGTCTTTTTATAGGTTTTTGTTTTGTAGTTCTTCAAAAATTTTGAGGCGTGAGTACAGAAACAGTGAACAGCAGAGAGGTTTTCCTTTTCTTTGTTTTTTCTTCCTTTTTTTTTTTGAGGAAGTCAGGTTGAAGAATAAATAAAAAGGGCGGAAAAGAAAGCCATTGGTGGGGGATTTTGTATGTAGAATTTTTCTTCAGCCAATAAATTTTGTTTGATGAAAAAGTGAAAAGGGTACAAAAATACTATGGAATAGAAAAGTAAGAAAAGGCAATTGAATTCATTTATGATTTTTCTTGCGTTCTGTTTTTTTGTCTTCAATTCGTTCAATTTTTAAATATGCTTATGAGCTTCTCATTGGATTGTTGAAACAATCAATTGCAAATGCCGAGGTTTTTTAAACTTTCTTTCTTTGCTCATGTTTTGAGTGTGACCCTTCAAAGAAGATTTTAATTAGTGGATTATGGGCCGGGTCTCATGCTAGCAAGTTGCGTGTGATTTTATTTGAAACAAATTCAAGTCTTAATGAAACTCGAAACTAACTATTCTTACTTGGATTCAAATTCAGGAACTTTTCTCTTACTTGTTTGGGCAATCATTTTAGAATGAAACATCGCAAACCAATTTATACTCTAGTAATGAATTTTTATGTTGTTTTAAGAATTATTTTATCAGTATTTCTCTTGTATATCATGTATACAAAAATCTCATTTGATTGGAAAACATTTGCTCACTATACCAGAAACAGGAATAGGATCCCTTCAATTGGTCGTGTTACTCAAGTTTTTTTTTCATGATAAGTTCACTGAACACATTCTTGACATTCAAATTTTATTTACTTGAGCAACAGTGCATCAATCAATGTTTCATACCACTGTTTATTCACAAAAATGCTACATAATAAAAAATTTAATTGAAAAAAAAAAATTGCGTGAACAGTAAAAAGGAATAATACACGAAGACTACAGTCTAAAGTCACGCCTGTCTTGGATTCTTCTAAGGATAGCTGTTTCAGTTACTGGGCCGAAATTAAGCCGCTATTGTGTATGGGCCTTGTTCGGATCCTCTCCAATTATAATAATAAGTTGATCTTTTGTAAACAGATCGGGACCGCATATCTCGAACAACTGAGGAGCTTTCGAGTTCTGATCAAGTAATGCCTAAGAGCATCTACATCCCTGAAACTATCAGAGTTTCTAATCTGATGTGGCAGTTTCTAAATCAGTTTCAGGGATGTAGATCAGTTTCTTATTTAGCAACTGTGCTCAAGAATTTCTTAATAAGAAATCGTTTATAAACTGTGAGTTGGCAAAATGATTGGCCGGTGTTCGCTTAATTTTTTTCTTTATTTTATTTTATTGCTGATGTGTCATTTTAGAAACTCTTAAATTAGTTTTAGGGATGTGAACCCTTAGAAACTCCATAGCCTATAATTTCTAAAAATTAGTTAGTAGTTACTTAGAAACTCTAAGAGTTTTAGGGATGTAGATGCTCTAAGGTGCGTCGTTGCCTAATGAGCTACATATATTCAGTTGGAGAGGAGCCGTCACAGTAGAGTCCTAGTATTCTTCTGCTTTCTGACTCTCAAAAGTATTTGTTCCGGTGCGGCTCTTGCAATGTAAGTTGTTCTGGAGTTGTATACACAAAACTGTGATATATACGACCACACGCTTCTCTACAGGAGATATACTACAAGTAATCACTCATATTTTATGTGTCTATGGTCATTTCACTGTTTGAGATTAATTGGGGTGGTTACGAGTTACGACAATAAATCCTATTCACCGTCGTCTCCTGGCCTGGGACTGGGACAGTATTGGAGCTGTTAGTTAGACTAGCTGTTAGTTAGACTAGAGTTAGTTAGTGTCAATAATTATAATTAGAAAGAAGTAGTAGATGTGGCAGTTGCTTATAAATACTCCACTATTCCTGTGTAATAGTGATTAACACAATAACAAAGATTACATTCTAGATTCATCTTTTCTCTTCCCTTTTATGGTATCATAGCCATGGAGGCTGATCTGAACTCTAATCCTTCTCAAGATTCTACTCTCTCTCATTCTAATGGCACTCAAGAAAATCAACTTGTGATGCTCACTCTCCCTATCTCTACCAAACTTGATCGCAACAACTATCTCTCGTGGCAATCTCAGATCATCCCTCTTCTTCACGCCTACGGCTTGTACCGGTTTCTTGAGACCAATCCGCCTTCATCAACCATCACTGGTACTGCTGGAGCTGTGCAAATCAACCCGAATTACCTACCTTGGTACAAGCAGGACCAAATGCTACTCGGATGGCTCCGGTCATCGCTAACTCGAGAGATTCTTGCCCAGGTTGTTTCCGCCAAAACCTCGGCTGAGCTGTGGGAGTCTCTCCGCCAGTCTTTTTCCGCTACCTCCAGAGCTCGGTTGTCAGAACTCCGTCGCCTACTTCAGAACACCACTAAAGGAGGATCTTCGTGCTTAGAATACATTACAAAGCTCCGTTCCGTCGCTGACGAGCTCGCCTTCATTGGTGAACCCCTTACTGACGAGGATCTGCAGATGCACATCCTTCAAGGTCTAGGTGCCGAGTTTGATTCTCTGGTGGTCGCCGTTCAAACCGCGCCGTCGCGTTCCATCTCTGACCTCACAGCTCTCATCTACAGCCACGAGGCCCTGCTTCTCTCTTGCCACAGTAACGGATCCTCTTCTCTCCCTTCTTCTGATAATCCCGTTGCCTTTTACACCTCCAAGTCGGGTTCAAGAAATTCAAGATCCAATAGAGGTGCCTCCCAGCAGGGTCAATACCACCAGCGTTCTCATTTTTCTCAACAGGGCCAAGGCCGCCCGAACTTCTCTTCTCCAGGGTTGCTTCCCAGGCCCTCTTTCTCTCAACAAGGCCCACGGCCCCCTTATACTCCCAGGCCTTCTGGACCGAATCCAGACAAACTGGTCACTTGCCAGATATGTTACAAGAAAGGCCATCAGGCCCGAGCCTGTTGGTACAGATCTGACCTTGTCAACTATCCAGAGCCTCCTCAGCCTACATTTCAAGCTCATTTGGCCCAGCCTGCTGCATTTCAGGTCAACAGTGCTCACACCCCAAATCTAGCTTCGGGTCCCGAATGGTTTCTCGACTCGGGTGCTACTCACCATGTGACGAATGATTTGAACAATCTCTCCTCCTTTTTGCCATATGAAGGTGTCGATCAACTTCACATTGGTAGTGGTGCGGGTATGCCTATAAGTCACATTGGTTCTTCTCTTTTACATTTTTCGAATTAACAATCTCATTGAATGATGTCTTATTTGTTCCCTCTTTTACCAAAAATCTTGTAAGTTTATCCAAACTCTTACAAGATAATTCGATCCTTATTGAATTTTTCTCTCATTTTTGTGTCATTAAGGACCGCCACACTATGATGCCTCTTCTTCAAGCCAAGGTTGATAATGGTCTCTATCCTCTCCCTTTTCAACCTAAGCCTCAAGCTTTCTTTGGTGAACGAATTTCTATCGACTTGTGGCATGCTCGCCTAGGCCATCCTTCTTCAAAGACCACTCACAAAATTTTAAATTCCATTTCATTACCTTGTCCTAGAAATAAGATGTCTTTGTGTCATGATTGCCTTGTAGCCAAATCACATCGATTACCTTTTATTTCTAGTTCTTCTTCTTCTTTATTTCCTCTTGAGATTGTATATTCGGATGTATGGGGACCCGCACCATTGAAATCAAATAACGGTTTTCGTTACTATATTGTGTTCATTGATGATTACTCACGATACACATGGATTTATTTTTTGCACTCTAAAGATGAGGTTTTGCAAGTGTTTTCTTCATTTAAGAGTCAAGTGGAAAATTTGCTCCAACATTCCATTAAAATCCTTTGCACGGATGGTGGTACGGAGTATAAGCCCATCTCTCGCTCTTTTCCTTCTCTCATTCACCAAACAACTTGCCCATACACCCCACAACAAAACGGGGTGTCGGAACGCAAACATCGACATGTGGTTGAACTCGCACTTGCCAATATGGTGCATGCTTCTATTCCCGAACGCTTTTGGGACGATATTTTTGCAAGTGTTGTCTATTTAATTAATAGACAACCCTCCACAAGTGACTCCTCCTCTCCTTTCTTCAAGCTTTTCATAAACAACCCGACTTCTCTTTCTTGCGGGTTTTGGGTTGCTTGTGCTTTCCTTATACAAGGCCCTACAATGCTCATAAACTCCAACCTAGGTCTCAACCGTGTATTTTTCTTGGTTATCCGATTGCTCAAAAGGGTTACAAATGCTTGCATCTAGAATCTAACAAAAATTTTGTGTCTCGTCACGTAATTTTTGATGAGACCCAATTTCGTTTCAAGCATAACAGGTCAGGAGCTATTTCGGTTGACAACTCCCAGCTTCAGCCAACACAGTGGCTTCCCCTGTTAGTTGCACCTGATGGTGTTGGCAACATGCAACATTCTAGCACTGCACAACTGTCCTCAGTGGATCCGAACCACTTTCCAGCGCCTCAACCTCTCACTGGCTCCCTCTCTTTTTCGGATGCTCCCTCCACTGGAGCGGATCCCACCCAAGATCTGCCTTTAGCGCCGACACCTCTCATTGGTCCCTCTATTTCTTCGGGTCCAACCACAGTTGCACCAGATCCCACCTCATCCAGTCCGAGCCAACCCAGTGGTATTTTGCCCAGTTCGGATACTCCTCCCATTGCAGCTGATCCGAAGCAACTTCAAACTTACTCTAAGCGCGCCAAACATGTTTCTCACAGAGAGCAGCTCAAATTCGATATTCACCAATTTTCTTCCTCTCAGCCTTCTCAATCTAATTCAACTCACCCTATGATCACCCGAAGCCGCAAAATCAACCCTCCACCTGATCGGGTTGCCTTAATTACCGAGACCTACATTCACACCGAGCCTAAGACCTTCAACCAAGCAAAATCTCACTCTCATTGGGTCGAGGCCATGACTAAGGAGCATGATGCGCTTATTTTTAATCACACCTAGGATTTAGTTGCCCCGTCTCCTAATCAAAATGTGATCGGTTGCAAGTGGGTTTACAAAATTAAAAGACGTGCCGATGGCTCTCTCGAACGGTACAAAACCCGACTTGTGGCTAAAGGCTTTCTTCAAGAAGAAGGTCTTGATTATTTCGAAACCTATAGTCCCGTTGTGCGCCCAACCACGATTCGCCTCGTTCTTACCATTGCTCTCACACGGGGTTGGCCTCTTCGCCAACTTGATGTTCAAAATGCGTTTCTACACGGCAACCTTCAAGAAACGGTCTTTATGCAACAACCTCCCGGGTTTGTCGACTCTTCAAAACCTCACCACGTGTGCCGCCTTTCCAAAGCCATTTATGGTTTGAAACAAAGCCCACGAGCATGGTTCAATGCTCTAAGCAATGCTCTTCTCTCTCAAGGTTTCAAGGCTTCTCGATATGATCCCTCTCTCTTTATCTTTTCTTCCAAAGGACTTACCCTCATTGTTCTTGTTTATGTTGACGACATTATCGTCACCGGTTCCAGTTTGGATGTGATTACCTCTCTTATTCACACTCTTCAAAAGAAATTTCCAATCAAAGACCTTGGCCGATTGCACTTCTTCCTTGGCATTGAGGTTACACCGCTTTCTATTGGGTTGCATCTCTCTCAAACCAAGTACCTCAAAGAGGTTCTAGGCCATGCTAACATGCTTCACTCAAATCCTTTGCCTTCTCCCATGGTACCCAATCTTTCTCTTTCAAAGTTTGATGGTGATCCATTCGATGATCCGCATCTCTATCGCTCGATTGTTGGGGCCCTTCAATATGCCACCCTCACCCGACCCGACATTGCCTTTGTGGTCAACAAGGTGTCGCAATTCATGCAATCGCCTACATCCGCTCATTGGGCAGTCGTCAAGCGTATTCTTCGCTTTCTCAATGGCACTTTATCTCATGGCATCACACTCCAACCGGCCTCCTCTCTTTCTCTCCATGCCTATTGTGACGCGGATTGAGCCGGTTCCGTTGACGATCGCAAGTCCACTTCCGGCTTTTGTATCTACTTGGGTGCTAATCTCATTTCTTGGGGGTCAAAGAAACAACCCATAGTGGCTCGATCTAGTACCGAAGCGGAGTACAAATCCCTAGCCACTACTAGTGCCGAACTAGCTTGGCTTCAATTTTTATTGGCCGAATTGCATGTGCACCTTCCTTCTCCTCCCACACTATGGTGTGATAACATAGGAGCTACATTTTTGGCTTCTAATCCTATGGTGCACGCTCGAACTAAGCACGTTGAAATCGATTACCACTTTGTACGTGAAAGGGTGGCGAACAAATCTCTCCATATTCGGTTTATTTCTTCTAAGGATCAAATTGCGGATGTCTTCACAAAGCCTCTAGCTTCTCCTCGTTTCAGCCACTTATCTTCCAAGCTTACCCTTTGTTCCCTCGGTTCAGCTTGCGGGGGGAGTATTGGAGCTGTTAGTTAGACTAGCAGTTAGTTAGACTAGAGTTAGTTAGTGGCAATAATTGTAATTAGAAAGAAGTAGTAGATGTGGCAGTTGCTTATAAATACTCCACTATTCCTGTGTAATAGTGATTAACACAATAACAAAGATTACATTCTAGATTCATCTTTTCTCTTCCCTTTTAGACAGTTTACATCTATGGACCCATGCACTAGGATCTGTGTTGTTGGTGTTCGTCTCTTTCGTTATTTTTGGGAATATATGTTGCTATTGTACGTGTACGTCTCTTAAGCTCTTTCCTCTTATTGAAAAAAAAAAGTTCAAATTTTCTATTAAAAAATTATGTGATATAAATTATATTTAGTGATTGATTCAAAGATTTAACGCAAGTATGAATACAAAATTGATGATAGACATTTTCTTTCTCAATAAAAAAAAATTGTCTAGACAGATTTAACGTTGAGGAGAGATCACATCACAATATCTATTTTGACAATTTTAACAATTTTAACAATAATTTTAAAAAATAAAATGTAAAACGTAAATTTATAATTATGTTAAGGGACATATAGATAGTCTAACAATTAGATTGATTTTATGTAAGGGACATATAGATAGTCTAACAATTAGATTGATTTGATGTAATTTAAGTATTGTTTATCAAAACTTGTTTTTTTTACTGACAAAAATTGTTATGCGCAAGAGATAGATAAGGAGCCATAACAACGTGACAGATCGATCTCTCAGAGCATATACTATTTTTTTTACATCGTTTAAATCATAATAGTAACAGTTACACAATTTTATGCGAATGAATGGTTGCATAGGTTTTTTTGAGAAAAAATATGGGTCTATGCCCATATTTGCTTCCATTCACAATGGTAAAGTTACAAGAGGTTTATAACAATTTTAAAAATAGAATTGAAGACCGCTCAAACATCTGAGCGGATTAAATTTGAAAAGATAAAATAAAGATGCAGTTGAAAACCAAATTGAAGACCAAATGTGGCCTTTCTGCAGCCAGAGCGGTCTGTTGTGCGCAATCTGTTTTTAGCCGATACCTGTTCTACTCTCCTGTTCCGGCCTTGATGCCCCCGTTGTACCGGTTACTGTACCAGCCGGCACGCGCCCCTGTTGTATTCCAGCGGTTATCCCAAATCCCCGGGGTTGCCTGTGAGCAGGCGCCCCACTGTGTGAGTGGACCACAGAATCCCTTGATCGTCGGACCCGGCCTGTACCATTTTCGTTGCCGGTATGATGGTCGGTACCAGCCGCAGCTAGTAACGTTGCTGACCGCCTCGGGTTGTGCCGGTTCTGTGCGGTGGTATAGTATTTCATTTGCATTATGATCTCTTCTAGCAAACGATCGGTATCCTTATTTGCGTCATTGAAGCATCTAGCGCATTGTTCTCTCCATAACACAAATTGCATTATGAGAACCACTATTTGTTGTTTGTCAGTGAATGTGCCCGCGACATCCTTTCTGGTCACGTGAATCGTAGGCCTTGTGGGCCATCTCCCCAATTGTGTGAGTGTTTGAAGTCTGACATATAGTGTTTGTGTAAATAGACATTCTTCGAACAAGTGTGTAACCGTCTCTACGTGAGACCTGCATAGAGAGCATCTGCTGACCAATTCCCATCCCCTTTTCTGTAAGTTGTCGTGCATAAGGATCTTGTTCTGAATCGCCAACCATGCGAAAATCTTGATTCTAGGTGGAGCACTGACCCTCCAAATGCGCGATACCTGTTTGACAACTCTCGGCCTTGTTTTGACATAGGTGTATGCTGACTTAACCGTAAAGTTTCCCATGGCGGTCCATTTCCAAGCAATAGTATCACGAGCATGTGGATTCAGGACAATCGACGCCAAATTTTGCCGGAGAGCCACCAATTCCTGACGGGCCTCTAGAGACAGATTGTGTCTGAATAGGATTGAGATGTTTCTTGCCCTGATTGCATTGTTGACTGTGATGTCGGCCTCAAGAGTGTACGAGTACAGAGTGGGAAGCTCACTCCGCAATATACCCTTGCCCCAGTCGTGATGCCATAGAGTGGTTGTCGATCCGTCCCCCAGGATCTACTTGGAGGAGGCATTGAAAAAGGATGTAATGTGGGTTGGAACCGCCGAGAAGATGAGAGCATTCGGCAGACCCTGTGAGGTATGAGTTGTTTGGGCCAAAAGGCACTTCCATATCCTGGTGTGAGTTGTATACCAAGACCAGTGCCATTTTAACAGCAAGGCGAAATTAAACATTTGCATATCCAATACCCCCAATCCTCCAATGGATTTCGGCTCGCAAACTACATCCCAGCTGATGAGGCTATACCCTTTTTGTTGTTCCGAAGCTCCGTGCCAAAGAAATCGGCGCCTGATTTTATCTATTTGGTTTATTACCCACCGTGGTAATTTCAGAACCGACATGATGTAGACCGGTAAGGCGGATAAGATTGAGTTCAGTAACACTAGTCGTCCCACAATGGAGAGGAGTCTTGCTGCCCATCCGCCCAACCTGGTGTTGAGCTTCTGAATTAGTGGTAGGAACGCAATTTTGGGTAGTCGGCTGTCTGAGAGCGGGATGCCGAGGTAGGTGAAAGGAAAGGATGCCCGCTTACAGCCCAGTACCGTGGCGAGTTGGTCTGCCTGTGAGCGGGGCACATGGAGCGCAATAATTTCTGACTTCTCTAAGTTTATCGCAAGCCCCGAGACCTCTTGAAAAACGAGTAGTGCCACTTTAATTGCCCTTGCCTGATTGGAATCCGGTTTAAGGAATAGTAATGCATCATCCGCATATAAGAGGCACGGTCTCATTTGTGGGTACGGCAGTTGTATTGCCCCCGTGATTGTGAGTTTCTGGAAGTATCTTGCCAAGAAATCCATCGCGATTATGAACAGGGACGGGGATAACGGGTCTCCCTGTCATACCCCTCTTCGCAAATTTATTCTTTTCCCTAACAATCCGTTGATTATGACTTGAGAGCTGCCTTGCAATACCGCCTGTTTGACCCAAGCAATCCATTTGGCTGGAAACCCCAGGCTGGTCATTACTTGTAGCAGGAAGGTCCAACTCACCGTATCGAAGGCCTTCCGAATGTCTAGCTTCAGTAGTCCCAGAGGTGTCTTCCCATTTTTGGCCATGCTGATTACATGTTGCACATAGACATAGCTTTTAGTGATGTGCCTATTTTTCTGGAATCCTGTTTGTGTATCTCCAATGACAAGGTGTATGTATGACTGCAGTCTATTGGCCAACACTTTGGAGAAATTTTTTTGAACTCCATTGAGCAAGCTAATAGGTCTAAAATCCCCCGGTAGCTGCGGGCAGTCCTTTTTTGGAATGAGGACAATGTACGAGCTATTCAACGGGTACAGATCCCCTTCAGTGGTCATAACGTGCGTGAATGTAGCGATGAGGTCGTCGGATAGCATGTCTGCGAATGCCTTGTAAAATTCCCCCGAGAAGCCGTCCAGCCCGAGGCTCTTATTATTTGGCCATTGCCGCAGGGCCACCAATTCTCCGGCTTTGTGATTGGGTCAGCAAGGTGGGCTAGATCGGCTGGGTCCGGATATAGATTCTGCCAGTGGATGTCGGGGGTTGGCGGTGCATCCGATCCTATGAGTTTGCTGAAAAATTCGAAAAAAACTCTTGCTTTGGTAGCCTGATCTGAATGTAGAGTCGAATTGTGTTGAACCTGAGTTATTAAGTTTGCTCTCTTTGAGCGGGAAGCAATTGCATGAAAAAATCTTGTGCCACGGTCACCCTGTAGTTCCCACTTTGTGCGCGCTTGTTGATGCCATACATCCTCCTCGAGGACCGATAAGGTGGTGTGTCTTTGCTTGAGTAGAGCCGTGACGAGCTTTTCCAGACCTGTGGTCGCCCTAACCTCTCTTGCCTTGTCAATCCAAGCAAGGAAGTCCCTGCAAGTGGTAATCTGAGCTCTGATATTCCCAACCTTAAGTTTTGCCCATTCCTTTATTTCTTTCTGTAGGTGATCCATTTTCATATGTAGCTGGAGTGGCGTAGTCGCCCTTTCCTATGATGCCCACGTAGTTGCAACCATCTTGTGGAAATCATCAAATCGAAGCCACACATTTTCGAACCGAAAAAATCTGGACCGTTTGAAATTTGTCATGGCCGTGAGCATGATGGGACAATGGTCAGAACTAGTGTTGGGCAATGCCTTCTGCATTGAATTCGGGTAGGTGGCATTCCAATGGGCATTGATCAAGAACCGGTCAAGGCGCGCCATGTGCGGCCTTGACTGGCCGTTGCTCCATGTATAGCGCTGGCCGGGCAGTGCTAGATTTAGCAACTCCAATTCGGCTATCAAATCTGCGAACGCAAGGGTTGACCGCCAAGTGTTTGCGTTATTGTTTCGATCCTATAGTGATATCGTGACATTAAAGTCTCCTCCAAGTAGCCAGGGAATTTGGTTTGACGGCTTGGATTGTCTGATTTCTCGGAAAAAATCTGGTCTGTCTAGTTGCGATGTCGGGCCATAGACTGCCGTGAAGGCAAAAATTGACCCGTCGAGATGGTGCTTGAAGTGTATCGTCACCGAAAAGCAGTTGAGCTGCACCTGTATCTTATCATATAGCTTCTGATTCCACGCGATTATGATTCCCCCCCTTGTTGCTTGAGCCGGCAACATTTGGAAGGTCTCCAACCTTCTTCCGCATATCTCCCTGATCAATGTTTGATCAATGACCGCCAATTTTGTTTCCTGTAGGGTAACTATGTCCGGTTTATCCACAAGCATAGCTTGTCTTACCGCCAGCCGTTTCGATCGGTCGTTTAGGCCGCGAACATTCCAAGAGAGAATTTTGATTTTAATTTTCTGATTCATATGGACACAAAATAATCTCCAATTTCTTTTGATGAGACTGCTTAATACACCAGGACAAAACAACAATAGCATTTCCAACCCCACTGCTAACCCCGTTGATCTTTTCCACCTCCCAATTGAAAGAAATAAAAGAACTAAATATGGTAAGGATAGGCCCACCACTACTGATACATAGGATGTAAGTAAACATAAGTAAGGTGTAGTCTACGCTAGCAGCTCATCCATTGACTTGAATTAATTGTTGGCAGAACCCAGTGCCTCTTCCTGTGCACTCACCACCTCCGCCTTCAATTTTGCCAGTAGATCAGTACTTAATTCGATTCCCGCCGTGGATACTACAGCCTCTGCGCGGTTCAGGGTTGAGCCATTTATTACCGTGGATACCACAGCCTCTGCGCGGTTCATAAGTTTGATACGACGTCCCTAAAATATTAGTTTTCTGATGTAATCATTGTTGAGCCATTTATTTAGCATACTTATTTTTGTATATGCCAGGGAGTGGTGTAGGGTTCAAAGAGTATAAATTTAAATTTAGATTTTAGTATAATGTTCTCTTTTAGTAAATACAGAAACTAATGAATCTTACTGTAATCGTTTTATTTTCCAAATTTTATAATAATGTTAATGACAGCAATTTTAATATAATATATTATCTGTATTAAATGCTAAATTATTGTGGATTATTTTTGGAGCATGATAATAGTTCTTCTAGCAAAATTTCTCAGAAATCTCTTGAACTCTAACTATTGTCCGGGATAGTTATGTCACAAGTGCCTACGTTTGGATTTAAGTCACGTAATAGCAAGTGCCCGCTCAAACTTTGGGCCTCTTTGGGACCGGGACGACCAGTGCTCGCGCAAGTGCCAGCTCAAGGGCTTGAACGTATTAATATCGAATACTTGAAGTATTTATATATCGTTAAGAAAGTGCAAATAATTCATTTGTCAACTGTTTTTAACTAACAAATTCTATCAATTTTTTTTTTTTTACATATGGCGCTGGCTGGCAATTAAACGTAGTAATATCGAATACTGCAAGTATATATAGCTTGTCATTAAAGTGTAAACAACTCATTTGTCAACTGTTTTTAATTAACAAATTCTATCCAATTTTAATTTTTTAACATATGGTGTTGGTTGCTGCTTGAACGTATTAATATCAAAAATACTTTAAGTACTCATGGCTCGTCAAGAAAATCTAAATAGTTCATTTGTCAATTATTTTTAACTAACAGATTCTATTAAATTTTAACTTTTTTTATATATGACGCTAACGAGTCTGAACGTATTAATATCAAGTTATCAACGCTTGCCGATATTTATATATACTAATTGTATATAATATATACTAAATAATACTTGTTACAAGTGTTTAAACTTCATTAAAATCCTTAATATGTCAATTCCATAACAAACACTATATATCAGTCAAATCCATACTTGATAAAAAAAAAAACGTCATACTACATACTAGTCAAAGTACTATTATCACATTTACCACAATTTACACCACGATGTCTCAGTTTCTACATATCAAAAACATTCATCACAGTTTGTATATACATATGACAATTTCCATCAACAGTTACCTAACCCATTTGCTAGCAATCCTATCATGAATAAGAAGTTTATATGCACCTTGTTTATGACATCTACAATTTTTAAAACAAAAATATGATTATTTAAAACAAGTATATATATCAATTATTTATATCTCACAAATTAAACATGTACGCATAAAACATAAAGTCTTATATATAGCATATCATTTCTTTGTATTGAAAAAGGATTATATACATAAGAGATTAAACCTTGAGTGAGGCTACGGTACTATGCATAGCACGGTTTGGTCCGTGCTACGGTTCAATATTTGAGTTTTCAAAATTCTAATAGTCGATCCGAACTGTTCAACATGATTATAAAATGAATATGTACTTGCAAACCAAATTTTACATTTTTTCGAATTTTTTTACTATTTGTTTAGATAGGCAGAAAATCACTTGATCTGAAAATTCTGGACCATCCAAAAACGGTGATTTTTTACCTATCTAAAAAAATAGTAAAAAAATTCAAAAAAATGTAAAATTTGATTTGCAAGTACATATTCATTTTGTAATCATGTTGAACGGTTCGGATCGACCGTTAGAGTTTTGAAAACTCAAATATTGAGCCGTAGCACGGCTCAATCCGTGCTATGCATAGCACCGTAGCCTCACTCTTAAACCTTTATATCAAACATATCAAGAACTTGTACCGAACAGAACAAGCATTTATTCCTAACTGATCAAATATTTTGCCTCCCAAATCAGATATTAAACAAGTGTATATACATAACAAAATAAAACCATTATACCAACCATATTAATTAAGTATTTATATATACATCATGTATCACATATATAACTAGCACATCAAGTAAAACCACATTGTGAAAAAGCAATCACATGATCAAATCCATACAAAATCAAGAATTATATCTAAAATTATGCTTAGAGAAATTATCTAGTACATAATTAAACCACATCTCAGCATATCTAGTAAGTATTTATATATCAAGGAACAACATAGAGCAGTTTTCATTCCACTTTGTCACTGTTAGGTGAAAATTTAAATCAATTGGAATTAATTTAAGCAAATATTAAGAGCAAGCAGAAATATTAAGTAGAAAAGTAGAAAACGATATGATCTCTCATCTCCAATCTTCAATAGAAAAATAAACTAGAAAACCACATTGTGAAAAGCAAAATGTTACCTGACAAGGAGGCGGGATTGATGAACGGAGAGATAGATGCAGTGCAAGATCGGAGAAGAATAGGCGAGGTGATTGAAGAGCGCGATTAGAGAGGAATACAGACACAAGTTGAGAAGAGAGAGATCGGGGAAGAAATCCCCTAAAATTCAATATAAGAAGGCAGCGCGAAAGAAGGAAGGTTCAATTATGTAATTAGTTAATAAGTTGTTAGCGTCGCTGACTTGTAGTCGAGAGATTTTTGGAAGACGAGATAGGATAATACAATTTCTCAATAATTTTTTACAAGAATAACAATATAGCAATGCTATTTTAATTTTCAATCACACTTTCTGTAAATCTTACCGAAATTAACATTAAAGTAGGAAATGACAAAATTAATCTTAAAGCTTCAGTTATTATTATTTTTCTCGTCGTGCTGTTATCGATATTACTGTGACCGGTTCTGAAATATAGCCATATTAAAGCAAATATGAAATATCAAATGTAGTAACAATATCCCTTTTATATAGAAAACAGGAACTTATATTTTGAAGGATTGTGTTTATTCGCTGTTGCTAATGCAATCAGGTAATGATACCATTTAGATTGGGCATTTTTCTTTTTCTTTGTGATATTCTGATAAAGCAATATACGATATTGAACTATGAAATTCTTTTATCTTGGTAAGAGAAAGGGATGGGTCGGAGACATGGAGTCGTTGGATTAATCACAAGCTGCAAGCATCTTTCTCTCTTACAATGTGACACACACTCGCTCTCGTATATATATATATATACAGATCAAAATTAGATTTTGACTTTGGCAATTGGAATTTTAATTGACTTTGACTTGTGGAGATATGGATCTAATTCTAGAATTCGGAAATAAGATTTTAGAGTGAAAAAAAGGAATAAGATATATATTGTCTTCTCATCGTGCCTAAATCCATTTTGGGGACTGATTCAAGAGAATAAAATATAAGAATGGCCCGGACCCCGGATAGAGAACATGAAATGGTAACCTACTTGCAAACAGAGCGGCAAATATACCTGCTTTTAGAGTTACAGAGGATCAAGAAGTAAAATAATAGTAATATGATGAGGAAGGATCTTAAGAATTATTATTTTACCATAGTTATTCAATAAAAAAATAAATTGAAAAATTGAAAAGTTATTATATATATGTTATTAGGGACAGAGATTGTCTAACAATAGAATAAAATTAAGTGTTGCTTAATGAAGTATCAAGGATCATTAATTCCATATTGTCGAAATTTCAAGTCACTTGATCTATAATTAAACATATACCGAATCTTATCCCATTTTATCGACAATTAATATATGTGGATAATATGAATCATGCCTATTGATATTGATTTTAAATTCAAAATTTATTAAAGAATTGTCTAATTTATCAAAGTAAATAATTGCCAAATAATCTCTCCTCTAATTAATTTGTCTACTAATTATTTTTAATGTCATATAAAGAAAGCATAAGCATAAATTCATAGAATGCAACTAGCTAGGGGTGTTCATCGGTTCGCTTCGGTTGAAACCAAACCGAACTAGACAAACCAAAGTAATAATTCGGTTTCTAAAATAGAACCGAACCGAACCGATTTAGCATTGCAACCGAACCGAACCTAACCAAAGTTTTATTTCGGTTTGTTCGGTTTGTTCGGTTCAAACCAAAATATATTAATTTTTTTATTTAAAGCAATTGATTTATAATAAACCGAAGTATATAAGAAATAAACCGGAGTATTAAGAAATAAACCGGGGTGGTCCGGACCAAATTCATAATATATAAAAGTTCGGTCGTTTGGTTATTTCGGTTTTGAAAATTTCCAAACCAAACTGAACCGAAATTATAATTCGATTTTAAAAAGCAAACCAAACCGAACCGAACCATTATATCAAAAAAATCAAACCGTTTAATTCAAACTAATTCGGTTCGGTTCAAAATCGACTAAACCGGACCCAATGAACACCCCTAAATGCAACAGACTCTTTTAATAGCAACCAAAGCAAATCCAAACAAGCCAAGGGGCTGTATTTTGATAAAAATAATATTCAGCATGTTATAATTTACAGCGAAGCATATTTGTTGTTTTAATTAAATTAACTAATCTTGACAAATAAGTTTAGATTCAAACTAATCTTACTTTCAATATGTCAAATTCAAATTTTGCACAAATATAAATTAGTCTGTCTAATTGACCAGCTCTGTCAACTATCATCATTAAGTTCATTGTGTGAAGCATAATCATTCTCTTGTGGATATGGCTACTAATTGATGCATTTCATTAGCTCAACATATATATGCATGTATGAACGTACAAAAGTTTTATGTAATAAACATCTTAGTAGAACTGAGAAGTGGTAAAGACATGTTCTCTGATGTGGATGGTTATGAATTCAAAATTCAGATGAGAGAAATCATTTGTTGTAATAACAAGAATTTAAAAAGAGTATTGGGTGGCTTGATCTTCAACTCTCTCATTAAAAAAAAAAAAAATTCAGTGAGAAATTTCAAATATTTAAAAAAAGTGTTGGATGACTTGATCTCCAACTCTCTCATTAAAAAAAAATATTTTAGCGAGAAATTCCAAAGATTTGAAATAAACTTGTTCGAGAAGTTGAGTATTTGCACAATCAATATACTCCAAACACTGTTGAATAATTTTTCTCTTTTTTATTTATTTTATTTTGAGAACAATAATTTAATATTGGGATATCAGAAATATGTTTTCTGTGGTATACCTAATATGCCCTTCTCTTTAATACCTTACGAGCAATTAATGGATGACTAATACAAATATAAATCAAATCTCACATATTTTTCTTCTCCTTCAAATCTTCCTTCTGATTTGAACTCTTAACTTCTCTCTGCATATATAGAATGAAAACAGAAAAATCAGCTTGAAAATTAAAGCAAATTGTGTAATTGTTTTTTTAAATTCAAATTGTGTAATTTTCAAGTAGTGTCAAATTTTCAGCATCAGCATCAAATAAAAAATGCCGAAATTTTTATTATATCCAAAAAAATTTCAAAATTTCAAAATTTGCACCCATTTTCAACTTATTTCCATATTTGCCAAAACCGGAGAATTATTTTCTGGATCCAGCATCTCTTTCCGGAAAATAATTCTCCAGATTCAAAGGCTCCCTTTCCGGGAAATAATTCTCCGGTTTTGGGTTTTTTTAATTAAATAGAAAATGTAATGATTTATTTATTTTTTGTATTATAATATGAGATGGGCTATTGTGCTTCGCGAAGTAAATGGGGGGTTTACTTCGGGTCATATTTTCATTTTTGAAAATCCAAACAACCGATCCTAACCGTTCAACATGTTCTAAATATTGAAATGTGCTTGGAGACTAAATTTTACATTTTTTGGAATTTGTTTACTATTTATTAAGCCACTTTGAAAATCGCTGATCCACTGTGAACAGTAAAAAACAGTAAAATTTTCTGGACCACCGGATCAGCGATTTTCAAAGTGGCTTAATAAATAGTAAAAAAATTCCAAAAAATATAAAATATAGTCTCCAAGCACATTTCAATATTTAGAACATGTTGAACGGTTCAGATCGGTTGTTTGGATTTTCAAAAATGAAAATATGGCCCGAAGTAAACCCCTCATTTACTTCGCGAAGCACAATAGCCCATCTCTTATAATATTAGAAATATTTTTATATTTTTTTGAAAATAGATAGAATACTATATAATTAAATTTATTAGAAAGACTGCGACAAATAACCTGGATCAATATTTTTCAAGCTAAATTTTTTGCGGCCGTAAGAAAAATTAAAATTATATAAACACTGGTTAAAAAATTTCTTTATAATTAATTTTTTTCATGTTATTTTCTGTTAGGATGATAGCAAATTCTTTTATTTTCTGTTCCTTCATCATGACTCAACTTTTAGATTTTCGAATAACATTTTTTATAAAATTATATATCAAAATAAAATAGTTAGATTTATTAATATTATATTCTCTATGGGTGTGTTTGGATGAAGGCTTGGGTTAGTGAGAATAGTGAGCTAACTGAAATTTGAGATAGTCAGCTAACCCAACTTTTGATTGAATTAGTAGAATAGCATGCTAATTAACTCACAAAAGACAAGCAAAGAATAGTCACTTTTTACTAACCCAAACGCATCCAAAGATAGAATAGTAGTTCGAAATAGTTGCTAATCCGGATTAGCATTATTCTTTGCCTCATCCAAACACACCCTATATAAACATAAAAAAAAAAAATCATTTTTTATTTTGTTAATAATGTGAACCAATAAGTTGTCAAATTAATGTCCATAATTATTCACGTCGTTGTATTTTTGCAAACTCTTGATAACAATTAAAACATAGTTGAAATATCATAACCATTTACCAATGCATTGAAAAAAATAATTTTAATTATATCTAACGGTTTTTATTTTAATATTTAAACTTTAAACTTAATAAATTTAAAAATGAAGGCATAGACACTTAAAGTGAAGATATTTGAAGCGTCTTATAAAATTATTACACTTAAAATAATATTTGTTTATTTTGATCAAATAGCTCATATATTTTATTTCTCTTTTCATTTGAAAATGCAAAACTTACACAGCTAGTTACTCTGCAATCAAGTATGTATTATATAATTGTTAAATATATCTTATAAAATTTATGAAAATTCCATGAAAATTGTTTTGGAGGTGAGTTTATGAAAATAATTTTCAGCTCTGAAATGGAAAAGGCAGAACTATGCGCATCTACAGATCTACTTCATTGTGAATTAATTAATGAAAACAATAACCATCAGAGAACTGATGGTGACAGTTAAGATAAGACATTTAGATGGTTACATCGACCTAAGACATAATTCGTACCAATGCAAAAATATCGGCAGATTTAAGATAAATTTTAAAATATAATAAAACAAGATGACTTCATGGGGGTTTATAAATTAACATGATCAACTATAAAGGTCCTTATCGCCTTCGTGAGCAAGGAGATATATTAATTACAATTCGTCTGAGGTCATTGATTTAATGTTTGCTAATTGTAAATGTGACCAATAAACTGGGCTATATTGGGCCTTAAAATTTAATTGTTGAAATAGAGAGTTAGCAGATTGCCAGAACTATTCTTAGATCTTAACCCGATCATAGCGACCTTACTTTTCTCGTATGGAGTCTTCCATGGAACTTTTCAACCAGCTCAAGGTAACTTCCCCTCCATCATAGGCCTGCTTTTTTTTTTTTTTTTTTTTTTCTGGATTTTGCTAAAGAAACAAACGAAACTCACTGTGGCATTGTCTCGAACATCTTGCTTGCGTCGAAACCAGGATTTTTCTTTTGGTGATGCAAAAAACATTTCCACAAATAAGCGCAAAATGTAATATTTATATGTGGTTTAAATTATATGACAGATACAGATTCGTACAGACGGGTAGGTATTGGTATCAGGCGAGCTTTACACGCTACAAAATCGCTAATGTATTTTACTAGTTCACTCTCACAGTAGCCAAATATGAATTTCAGCACACCCTTCTATACTATTTCGTTGAAACCCTTAATTTAAGCTATCTAAACAATTCAGTAGCTCACTGTCACTGTGGTTTGCATAAATTAATGCACATCCTTCTATTTAGTTCAGCCTCTTAATTTTAGTTTTTTTTTAAATATCCCACTAGCTCACTCTCACTGTGATCCACATGAATTTCAGCACATCCTTCTATAAACCTATTAAAAAATAATTTTTAACTTTTTTCACATTCATCTGTGTGAAACCTTAAACAGGCAGCAGAGCCATTTTTCTTACTGGCAGGGCCCAATGTCATTGAATCTGAGCAACATGTTCTCAAGATGGCTGGTCATATTAAACGCGTGGCAGCCAAGTAAGAAATTAAAATAATTAAGGCTAAATTAGTCTTACTTGATGCGTCATTGCACAATTGAGGGTTCATTGTAGTGAATGTCAAATGGGTTGCCGAAGGGTTAAATGGGCTTAATTGCAAAATTGCAATTCCTTTTGATCTCTTGTATTAAATACAAGAGATAAATAAAAGTAAATTTGTTCTTAACTTTTGAAATTAACAGGCTTGGCTTGCCACTTGTATTCAAGTGTAGCTTTGATAAAGCAAACCGCACTTCTTCGAAGTCATTTCGTGGGCCTGGCATGGAAGAAGGCTTGAAGGTAAGGTTACTCACTGCACATGAACCATACATATTTTATATTTTCTTTGTATCATTTTATGATGAAAACATACATAATGTGCTTGTACTAACAAGTTAATTTATTTCCAGATACTGGAGAAAGTTAAATTGACACATGGTCTCCCAATAGTTACTGATGTACATGAAAGTTGGCAGGTATGCTGGTGCAGTATTGTTAAATATTTTATTTTTCAAGCTTTACATGATTAACCTTTGATATTATATTATGAATGATTCATACAGAAGAGTAATGATTTTTAAAATTAACATGCTTTGGTTTATTAATTGTTTTCTTGTTATATTTGTGGTTTTTTCTTTGCATAGATTACTAATTATGCTTTGGTGGGTTCTGAATAAATTGATATTAAATTATTACCAGTGTGAAGCTGTTGGCAGAGTGGCTGATATTATCCAAATTCCAGCTTTCTTGTGTCGCCAGGTACTCCCTTTTAAGTTGCATGTCTTCTTGAGAAAGAAAAAAAAAGGGAATTTAGGGTCTCATTTGCAGAGGGCGCTTGATGTTTTACTATGCTTGTAAATATGATCAGACATTCTAGTGTTGGAGTCTTACACATAATGGCCTTTGAGCTATTTGCAAATGATTTCATACCACCAAGACTAAAGTTCAGCCTGCTGCATGGATATGAGCAGGGAAACCTTACACATAACGATCTTTTAACTCAGATTAAAGGTTGTAAGGTGACATATAAATTCATCAGGCTTCAGTTTAGTAGAATCTGGTCATTTGTATTAAAGCTGGCAAGACTATGGTCAAAATTGTAACATTTAACTTCATGTGTTTTTTCCATGACATTTATGGTAAGGTTTGGTAGCTTGCAGCTTTCTGGAACCGTTTTTCTTTTTCTTTTTTCCTGTCAAATCTTGCTTCGTGTGCTCACTGTTCTAATATTTCAGACTGACCTTCTAGTTGCTGCCGCAAAAACAGGAAAAATAATTAATATAAAGAAAGGCCAAATGTGTGCTGCATCTGTAAGTTATTCCCTTTTTTCCAGAACATATTTTTTTTTCCATTTTTTAAAATATAGTTTAGTTTATCTTATTACCTGTTAGTCTGGTTTCAGTGAATTATGAATGCTAGATTAGATCTAATATCAGCTTAAATATTTCGGATTTTCTATGAAGGTAATGGAAGCTTCGGCCGAAAAAATTAGGCTAGCTGGAAATCCCAAAGTGATGGTTTGTGAACGTGGCACCATGCACGGCTATAGTATGTTTTTTCATCCTCTGTACCTCTCTCAGACATTATGGAGGAATGATTAATAGCATACAATTGTCATACTTTTGTAGATGATCTTATTGTTGATCCAAGAAACTTGGAGTGGCTGAGAGAAGCTAATTGCCCAGTGGTAAAGGACTTGTTTCTGACATCTTTCAAAAGTTCAAAACTTGAAGAATATACATTATTTTTTCTTAAGGCTCTAGCATGTTGTTTATTATTGCTTAATGGAAACCAAAAGTTTGTTTTCTCTTCTTATTTCAGGTTGCTGACATTACTCATTCACTACAACAACCTGCTGGAAGAAAGGTTGGATTATTCAATTTCATACACTGTTGCATAATTAATTATTTGCTTTTTATTAGCTAATTCTGCTCATATGCTAGATTTTTTTCTAGGTATGACAACTAGGCCTGAAAACAGATCCAGTAATATCCGTCCGAATCCACTCCGAATTTGTTTCGGATCTGAATAAGGATAAACGGATCGGATAATTTGCCGGATCCGGATTTGGATATTTGTGAAATATAGATAACACATCCGGATTCAAATATGAATATATTTTATTAATCCGTAAACAGAACGGAATATGCAATATCCGGATAGATATCCTAGCGAATCGAAGCGGGTATACCCGAATCCGCTTTCCTTTGAGCGCTTTTTACTTTCCCGAAACGAATATCCGGCTCTTCAGTCTTCACATGGAAATTCAATTTGAGAGGAGGTTCTACTATATAAAGGCTTCACCTTATCTATTGATTCCCTTTGTGGGACTGATGTTAGCTCCAAACTGGAGCAACATTTTTTTTTCTTTGTTTGCATTACTAAAAAAATCTATTTTGATTATAATACTTGTATTATATTATTTGAGTGGATTATTCATATTACTCAATTATCTGATAATTATTTGTTTCGTATTCGTATTCGTAGATTATCCGCTCCGTCCGTATCTGTTTAAGGCGGATTTGGTTTTAAATTTTGACATCTGTTTACTATCCGTATTCGTATTCGTATCCGCTCATTGAAAGGAAGATACAAATTTGATTTAGCATTATCCACTCCGTTTTCACCCCTAATGACAACCTATCATGACTTTTGAGGAATATGTTTGGCCTATAC
Organism: Carex myosuroides; assembly: GCA_028015225.1. NCBI lineage: Eukaryota > Viridiplantae > Streptophyta > Magnoliopsida > Poales > Cyperaceae > Carex > Carex myosuroides. Next base: position 6,008,927 of record CM051481.1, read on the forward strand.
GAATCTATAATAAGTGAATGCTGCTATATTAAACGTTTGAAATATATTTGAATGCAATTGAATATAGCATAATTTTTTTTAGCTTGAATGTGGAGGTGTTGCAAGTGGGGGTTTACGTGAACTGATACCATGTATTGCGCGTACTTGTGTTGCAGCAGGTGTTGATGGTATCTTTATGGAGGTATGGTTTATGATTGTTATTAAATTGGTGACAAATTTTAGTGCAAACTTGAAGTTGATATTTTCTGTCTGTTTAAATGCTGCTTAGGTACATGATGATCCCCTAAACGCACCAGTTGATGGCCCCACACAATGGGTGAGACTATTTAACTTTTCCTTTATAATTTTGGGTTCATTAATTTCATAATTTAAATCCAGTTTTCTGATTATGGAATTACTGAGTGTTGACTGTTGATTCTACAATAGTTTTTAATTTTGTGTACTGATGTTTGTGACATGTGCAGCCACTACGACATTTGGAGGAGTTGCTAGAGGAGTTGATCGCCATAGGAGTATGTTTCAGTATTCCTTGATTTTTGGACAGTTTATTGCAGAGTTGCCATGCCAAATTACTATAACAACCACTATGGACTGACCATTTTAACAAATTCTAAAGCCCCTTCTCCTTTTCCTTTTTGCTATCGTGTCCAGTTTATTAAATGCAAAAGTAAAATTTAGGTAAGACTGGGTTAAATTGAACCTTGCACCCTTTGATGGCTAAGTTGGGTCTTAAACAGACCATACCAATCTGGTACTGTATAGCCTACTGCTGGTTTGACTGACCAAAGTTATCCTACATCTCTGATCTGTCTGAAGCCTTTTCTTCTGTTTATTTTATTAATTTCTTCTTCTTCTTTTTTGGCTAAAGAGGGTAAGCAAGGGAAAGAAACCCTTCAATATTGATCTTTCGCCATACAAAGAATGAGTTATAAAATGTCTATCAGAACTTCTGTGACGTGATATGGAATAAAATGTCTACAGGCTCGTCAGTTTGCAAAAAAAAAAAAAGGGTTGATTTGAATAAATAATTTATGTTCAAATTGGAGAAGAGCAATATGCCTCATTTCCTTCCTCTTTGTCAGTCTTTATTTTAAATTTTTGTGTGTTCTTTTGCAAAACCCAAAATTTCATCAAAATTTCCCACTATTAGCCAGAGTAATCTGATAGCCAGATTGCTTGCAATTTACTAGTATTTTCTTGCTTGTGTGCAGAGTTGATCTTATGTATGGTCTTATTAACAGTTTTATTTCTTAAATTTTGAAGAAAAATATTTTTACTGGTCAAAAAAGATCTCATGGATCCTTTGATTTTAATTATTTCCAAGCGACCATCTCCGTCATCCTCTATGAGGTGAAAATCAAATTGGAGAAACGGAAAAAAAAAAAGGAAGTTGCATGGTTTGTAATACAAATTAATCGAATTGCGAAAACAGCTAATTTCATAGCCTCTAAATTATTTACAAACAACTATCAGGCTACTAAAATCATAGGTTATGCTCCATCTTGAAATCAGCTACAGGTTTGAACTCCAGTGGTGTATCATGCCAGCAGTGGTGTATCAGCTATTAGGCTTGCGTTCGAAACCAGGATTTTAGAGTGATGTTTTTATGGACTAAGTGATGCTTCTATGGACTAAAATTTTTATTAGAATTTTGATCGGAATCAACTACTGCTGTTGATTCATTAACGAGTAAAATGGTATATGTCTTCAGCGAAAAAAAAGCATTGACACACTCCACTGGAGATGTCCCTCTCGCGATCCAGCCCCCAATGCAGCCCTCTCCTCTGGTTGTCTAGCCCCTTGTCTTCTTCTCCCTCCCGCTTTCTTACTCTCCACCAGCCCCTCGTCTCTCTCGCTCCAGCACATCCCTCCGCCACCCCCTACTCTCTCTCGATCCACAATTCTGCCTCCGCCAGTGCCTCGCGCCTCTCTCTCCGACACCAGCGCCTCAAGGTCAATAACATATATAGTTTTTTTTTTTTTTTTCTGAATGACAGTGTTCTAGTGTTACTGATGTTATGTATAAGAGAAAAAAAATATAAGTTCTATATACCTCAATTAGCTAATAAATTCAAAACATCATCTCTCTAATCTCTCTAATAGGCTGATAGCTAATTTCATACCCTTAAATTATTTACAAACAACTATCAGGCTACTAAAATCAGAGGTTATGCTCCATCTTGAAATCAGCTACAGGTTTGAACTCCAGTGGTGTATCGTGCCAGCAGTGGTGTATCAGCTATCAGGCTTGCGTTCGAAATTTGGATTTTAGAGTGATACTTCCATGGACTAAAAATTTTAGAGTGATGCTTTTATGGACTAAAAATTTTATTAGAATTTTGATCGGAATCAACTACCGCCGTTGATTCGTTAAAGGGTAAAATGGTATATGTCTTCAGCGAAAAAAAAAACGCTGACATACTCCACTGGAGGCGTCCCTCTTGCGATCCAGCCCCCTAATGCAGCCCTCTCCTCCGCGACCCCAGCCCCTCGTCTCTCTCGCTCCAGCACCTCCCTCCGCCACCCCCTACTCTCTCTCGCTCCACCATTCTGCCTCCGCCAGTGCCTCGCGCCTCTCTCTCCGACACTAACACCTCAAGGTCAGTAACATATATAGTTTTTTTTTTTTTTTCTAAATGACAGTGAGAAAAATCTCACTGATGTTTTGTATAAGAGAAAAAATGTAAGTTCTACACACCTCAATCAGCTAATAAATTCAAAACATCCCCTCTCTAATAGGCTGATAGCTAATTTCATACCCCTAAATTATTAACAAACAGTTATCAGGCTACTAAAATCAGAGGTTAGGCTCCATCTTGAAATTAGCTACATGTTTGAACTCCAGTGGTGTATCGTGCCAGCAGTTTCTCTTGCCAACTGCGCAACAGTTTTGGTCTCTGCCGAGAGTGTTCGTCTATTCCGCTCACACCATAAGTGCCACATACCAGCTGCCAAACAGTATCCTAACCCGGTTGCATATGATGCCCTCTAGCATTGTCTAGCTACATTTCCATCACTTTTTGGTCATTCCTCAGATATTATCCATCCGGATCTGTATTTGAAATTTTGCAAATTCGGATAGTCAGATACTGATAATTTGTGAATACAGATATAAATTTGTGAATCGGATACGGATTGATACGTATTTTTCATATTACGGATATCCATGAAAAACTCGGCGACAAAAATTTGTATTGCGCTTCCTACCGAATTATATCCGTATTTGTTTAATATCTATTTGTATTCGTATCCGTTTAATATCTTATCCGTATTTGTATCCGTTTAATATCTGATCCGTACCGTATTTAAAAAATAAAAGCAAATACAAAATAAAAACGAATACATATATGATTTCACCACTATCTGATTCGTATCTGATCCGTTTGCCCCCTATAACAAATCCAAGCTGGAAAAACGAACGCTGTGCCAAATAAAACCAAGCATTTCGAAGGCCAAAAGCAATTTAACCAAAGGTAAATTCTCTTTTTTTTTTTTTTTTGCACTCTTTTTTTTCTCCAATCATTCTTTTTATTTTCAACGACCTAACGCTTTCGGCTTATGTAATTTTCACTTTTTTTTAGAGGATTACAAACTGTTGTCGAGAACAAGGCTTGGACCATACTAATTCAGATTCTCTGTGGCAACTATTATTTAAATCATTCTATGCTAAAGTGTCATTGGCCCACAATTATAGAAAATTTTACAATAATACCCTTCATATGACTCGCTTCGAACTATACTAGGCAAACATTTCATCAATAATGAAGCTAATAGAATATTAGCACTTTAAATCAATTTTAGTCAGCACGTTTTATTTTATGATTAATATTTCAGAAAGTGAGTTACATGACACTGTCAGTTTAAGTTGTTAATAAGTCCATAATTAAATGAACTGAGAATTTATAATTATAGAGATAACAGTTAATGCTTGTTTCTTGATAAATGAAAGTAAAAACTTGATTATTTCTGCAACTATCATTTAAAATAGCTATAACTTGAGTGAGCCCTCTCTAGACAAGTCAAAGTCTTTCATCTTTGAGACAATTCATAAATTGTTCTATCTTTCAAAGTTTCACACAAAATATTTATCTTCTAAAATTATTTATAAAATATCTTTATAGATTCTCATTTCCCTTTCCCTTTTCCTCCCTCTTCCCTTATCTCCTTTTTATTTATTTTTAAGTCTAGCCTCTTACTCATTTAAAACTCAAATAACTTTTTTTTTTCAGATTTACGGCAATTATGTTTTAATTTCTTTTGAGCGAATGCAAGAAAAGAAAAGGAAATGTAGGAAGAAGACGATAAAGCGAGCCTAAAGAGCAGTAATAATTTGAGAATTTCTATATTTTTTCAAATTGACGCCTGCTCTGATTTTAGTCTTATTGACCATAAAATTTTGTTACTTAATTATTCTTTCTTCTATAAGTTAGAAAGTGAATGCTTTTACATAGGTTTTTCACTAATTAAATTTTGAAGTTGAACTAATAGAAACGATGATGAATGAAGGTTTAAAATTTTAATCAGAATTTAACATGTAAACAAGTTACTACATCTTGAGCAAAATAACAATTTTTAATTTCAAACAACACATTTACACAGAATTGATTTCATACAAATTTTTGTTTGAAAAGCCTCTAGAAGATATACACATCTACATTATTTAAAGTAATTCAAATGGTGTAAATTACATGACTTAAAACTGAATATTAATATAGCTCAAAACTTATAAGGCTTAATAAAAAGAGGCCGACGTCTGACATGTGAAGTTTGGCTCGGAAAGATTAATATGCAAAGTTTGTTATAATTCATCATAACTATTTGTCTAAAAGAATTAAAAAAAATCACGTAAAAATAAAAATAATTTCAGTCAGAAATTAAATTATGGGAGTAAACAGGAGGTAGGGAGGAGGGGACGAGATAGGAAAATAAGGACCTCACATGAATACGTTGTTAGTAATTTTAGAAGAGTGATCTTTTATTGAAAATTTTAAAAAATAGGACAATTTATAAAATTTATGTTTATCTTTTCTCTTTAAATTTATTAACATGTTTGGCTTTGAATAATTGTTTTTCATATCAAGTATAATTATTTTGTATGTCAAGAGTAACCATTTCATGTATCTTAAAGTTGGTAATACGGATATGAGAATAAAGAATCAGTCACATTAATTGATGAGTGGTGTACACTTTTTTCTCAAAAATAAAAATACAAAGGAGAGGTAAATTTTTCATTTTGGGTCAAGAAGACTACTCGTTGGCGTTGCACAGAAAGGGATATTTTAAGTTATCCTGCATTTAATCAAACCGCTCAATAAAATAAGTTATCCTGCATTTTAATCAAACCACTCAATAATTTTGTTCGGCCTACGGTCGTGCAAGATTGCAAAAAAAGAAAAAGAAAATGTTTTGAAACATTTTTAAATGAAAAAATTCGTTTTGACCAAGTCAAATTGACCGGTCAACGTATGTTCATTGTTACTATGGTTTTCCTCGACGAATCTAGGACAGCAAGTTATAATTAATATAATCAATAATTGAATTACTTTAATGCTAATCCGTTATCATCTTTTATGTACAGTGTACTTCATTCTTTTCAATTTGTCATGTGTTTTCTCGTTTTGCAACAGGAGCGCAAAGTAGGTTGGATGAACTTTAGATCTACTTTTTAGTTTGATGAGTACTGGAGTCGTCTGATGCAATTTAAAGTTCATGTGTACAGATCTCAAAGTGCGTGGTGCACGAATCTTAAAGCACATTGGATAATTTCGATATTCATTGAATTCAAAAATAGATGCAAAAGTCTATCAAAAATACATTTTTCTTCTTCAAACAAAATACGGAAGTTAAAAGAAAAGAACATAGAGAACCAGCTTTTGGTGGGCAAAGACAACTCTCTTCATATGAGGAGTCATAGTCTCACTTCGAAATAACGAAAAAAAACAATTATTTATAAATATTAAATAATTAAATAACTTGACTTCTAATTTTCACCGAGAAAAACAGACAAAATATAAATACTTTCCTTCGTTGACAATAGGAACCTGGCCAACCTTTCCATGCATAAGAGATGACGTGTCGAGTTCCCATTGCAATTGATTAAAGTATTCGTAACATTGAAGGAACATGTGCTGACTTGATTCCAAGTTTCTAACCATGTACTATTTCAAATTACAGTAAATAAAATAAATTGCTTGTATTGAGTATATTTTACTTGCAAGCTTTACATGAGTATATATAGGCCAACTAGCCATTAGAGTTTCCTAATCTAATTTCTTGCTGTTTGTATTGCTTGATTACAATAGATTTACACCAGCTGGAATTGCCTAATTTACAGTGTTATAATTGTAAAGTGAGAGTTGTCAGGATCCTAATTGAATCAGATTGGATTTGTTATTTTTAACATTTCTCCTCAAGTTGGGTTCGAATAAGTTGAAAGAACCCAACTTGCTTGTAATCGCGTTAAAAGTATTTCCATTGAGTGCTTTGGTGAAGATGTCTGCAAGTTGGTCTTTGCTATTTACATACGGGGTTTCGATTTCCTTTGATTGAACCTTCTCCCGTATAAAATGGCAGTCAACTTCTATGTGTTTTGTTCTTTCATGAAAAACTGGATTTGATGCAATGTGCCTTGCCGCATTGTTATCACAATACATCTTCATGGGGCGCTTGACTTGTATTCCCATGTCTTGCAACAATTGCTTCAACCATGTGAGTTCGCTTGCTGTGGATGCCATCGCTCGATATTCAGCTTCTGCGCTGGATCGTGCCACAACATTTTGTTTCTTGCTTTTCCAGGTTACTAAGTTGCCTCCAACAAACGTGCAATATCCAGTTGTAGACCTTCTATCAGCACTGTCTGCCCAGTCTGCATCAGAGTAACCAAGAATAGTGTTATCATTGTTTTTTGTCATGCAAATTCCCATTCCAGGTGAACCTTTTAAATAACATAGAATTCGATTGACTGCATTTAAGTGACTTGTTCTAGGACTATGCATGAATTGACTAACTACACTAACTACATATGTAATGTCGGGTCTTGTAACAGTTAGGTAGATTAGTTTACCAACAAGTCTTTGAAATTGGCCTATGTCTTTTAAGGGTTCACCGTCTATAGGGTTTAATTTGCAATTCATCTCCATTGGTGTGGTAACCGGTTTGGAACCTAGTTTACCTGTTTCATTTAGTAGATCTAAGGTATATTTTCTTTGGCATAAAAAGAGACCTTTACTTGAGTGTGCAACCTCAATTCCAAGAAAATATTTTAATCTTCCTAAATCTTTGATATCAAACTTTTCTTTTAAGTGATTTTGTATTACCCGAATTTCATGATTCATGTTTCCAGTAATGATTATGTCATCTACATACACCAATACAATGATTGTTGAATTATTTGATTGTTTAGTGAACATGGATGAGTCTGCAGAGCTTTTTGTAAATCCAAGTTTTGACAAGGCCCAACTTAGTTTGGAATACCATGCACGAGGTGATTGTTTTAAACCATAGATAGATTTATGCAAACGACATGCAAGAGTTTTATTAAACTCACTAGGATGACCAGGTGGTAAGTCCATATATACTTCTTCCTCTAAGTTTTCTTGGAGAAATGCATTTTTGACATCCATTTGAAATAAATCCCAACTTTTGTTTACTGCTATTGATAATAAAACTCTAACAGTACTCATCTTGGCTACTGGTGCAAAAGTTTCGGTGTAATCTATGCCATATGTTTGGGTAAAACCTTTGGCCACCAATCTAGCTTTATACCTTTCAATAGTACCATCACTATTATACTTGATCTTATAGATCCATTTGCATCCTACAGGTTTTTTTCCGTTAGGTAGATCTACAATGGTCCAAGTTTTATTTTTCTCGAGGGCTTGAAGTTCTTCATTCATTGCCTTTTTCCATACAGGATTTGTTTGGGCTTCTTGATAGGTTGATGGTTCGGTTTTATTTGATATAGAGCTTAGAAAGGCTTGGTAATGTGGGGAAACATTTTCATAAGTAAGATGGTTTTGGATAGGGTATAAGGAAGTATGATATGTAACAAAATCTTGTAACCTACTAGGTGGTCTAGTGGAACAAACTGACCTGCGTATGTAGGTTTGATTTGTATCACCTGTGGCATGACTTGTGTCATTTTGAGAAGTACCTTCCGTACCAGGTTGTTGATCATGACTCCTTTCAAGAAGTTCATTTTGTCCTGAAATGGTTAGCATAGGACGTGGTTGTTCTATTTGGGTACTACCAGACTGACTTTCAACTCTAGTCTCAGAATTAATTTCTTTAAAGTATGGTTCCATTTCATGAAAAGTTACATCTCTAGATATATGCATTTTTCTTTTACTAAAGTCATAACATTTATACCCCTTTTTTAGTGATGAATATCCTAAGAAAATCCCTTTAATTGCTCTTTTTTCTAATTTATCCCTATATTTTTTTTGTACACGTACAAAGCAGGTACACCCAAATACTCTTAAGTGATCTAAGTTTATCTTTTTATTATTTAAAACTTCCAACGGTGATTTATCTTCTAAGATGTAGCTAGGAGTCCTATTAATTAAATATGTTGCAGTGAGAACCGCTTCAGACCAAAAATGTTTAGGTACATTTGTTTGAAATAATAATGCTCTTGTGACTTCAAGTAAGTGTCTATTTTTCCTTTCTGAAATTCCGTTTTGTTGAGGTGTTCCAACACAAGATGTTTGATGTAAAATTCCATATTCTTTGAGAAAATTTGAAAATTCCTTATTAATATATTCGGTACCATTGTCGGATCTTAGGATTTTAATTTTTGAGTTGAATTGATTTGAAATCATATTTGAAAATTCCTTGAATGTTGAAAAAACTTCACTTTTAGATTTAAGTAAATATAACCATGTAGTACGTGAAAAATCGTCAATAAATGTTACAAAATATTTATAACCATTAAAAGACTCTATGGGAGCAGGGCCCCATACGTCAGAATGAATAATTTCAAAAGGTTCAAGAGTTTTGCTAGTTGAAATACTAAATGGTTTTCTAATTTGTTTAGCATATCGACACGTATCACAATTATTAGAATTTAAATTCAAAGATGGCATAAGTTTCTTTAAGGTTCCGTCTGTAGGATGACCTAATCTATGATGCCATAATTCATTATTGTTACTACTGAGAAAAGCATGGTTGGTTGACTCGAAAACATAAAGTCCATTTTCTAATTTCCCTTTACCAATTTTTTTTCCAGTTAATCGGTCTTGAAATATAACATTATTTGGTGAGAAAGTTGCATTGCAATTTAATTCATTAGTTATTTTACTAACATAAAGTAAATTTGAGGTGAACGTGGGCATGTACAACACATTTGAAATATTTTTTGACAATAACGTGGTTTGTCCTATGCCTTTAATTTGTACCTCATTTCCATTAGCAACACAAACATGTGGTGATATTTCATTTTTAACTAGATTTTGAATATTTCTAATATTTCCAGACATATGATCAGTTGCTCCCAAATCTATGATCCATTTATCTTTGTTTATAGCTAAATATGTGCTGGAATTATGTATATTTTGCTCTGGAACAAGATTTTGGACAGTTTCAGGGTCTGATTTACAAAATTCCCTCTGTTCTGGCAGGGTGCCAATATATTGGATAACTTCTTGGTCCGAACTATAAATTTTATTGGGTTTATTGAGTTCGCTGTTATTTGGCTCAATTTCAGGGGTTTTTTTAGAACATTTCCCATCCATGAGTTCAGCGTTATCCCTTCTTCCCCAATAACTAATGTCCGATTTGAAATTACCTGCTGCGCGGTGATCGCCGCTCATCTCCTGTCCACCACTTGAGTTTGCACCGAACGCTTGAATCAGCTGCCCGATTTGTTGGAGAAGGAGAGAACTGGATGCCTCATGTCCCAATCCGCTCGCTTGCGCAGTAGTCGCGTGCAGAATGCCTCCCGTCTTCTCCTTCTTCGTTGGTCGCAGGTCGGGGTACAGGAACCAACAAGATTTTTTAGCGTGTCCCTTTCGGTGGCAGTGATCGCACCTGACACCCGAATTTGCTCCAAATTTTTCTCTCCCCCTGCTGTCATCACTCGGGCCGCCATTAGAGGTTGTTTGATTGACATTGGGCTTACTGGTGAGGTTTTGGACTACTGCCCCTGTGTTGCCAGACATCTTAGATGTCGCCTCGCCAACAATTGTGGTTTGGTTTTCACTCATCGCGATGATTTTGACTTCTCTCTGAGCAGATCCGGTATTGCTAGAATTCTTATTGCTCTGATACCATATTTCAAATTACTGTAAATAAAATAAATTGCTTGTATTGAGTATATTTTACTTACAAGCTTTACATGAGTATATATAGGCCAACTAACCGTTAGAGTTTCCTAATCTAATTTCTTACTGTTTGTATTGCTTGATTACAATAGATTTACACCAGCTGGAATTGCCTAATTTACAGTGTTATAATTGTAAAGTGAGAGCTGTCAGGATCCTAATTGAATCAGATTGGATTTGATATTTTTAACATGTACAAAAGGAGTATTTAGCAGCGTGGATTTTTTTAAAATAAGGTCAATTTTAAGGTGATAAGCTTCAATTTAATCTATATTATTTTATTTACAAAATTATTATAATTAGTGTTTAATTTGATACAAAACTATTTTATTTTTTTTAATAGTAGCCATAGTCAAAACTAAAATTAATAATAATTGATGGTTACAGGCTAACAAGCATAGACAAAATTGCTCGAGAGAATAAAAAGTGCCCTGACAAATGTCGCTGCCCTGCACAGGTCTTTTTTTTTGCCTTTTTCTCTCTCTTATCAATAGATAACAAATCACTTGTTTAAATTCAACCCGTATAATTTAGCTTTGGATCTTTTTTAATTGTGAATTGATAAAGCATTAATGGTTTGATCCATCCATGAAATTGATTAGTAATTTCAAACAACGGTCCAAGAATATAGAGGAATTAATTTCAAACTTAATTTCATAACTTTAACATTTATGACACTTAACAATCGAGTAGGTCTTTTTTACCTCATCAAATCAAAGCAAATGGAAGTGCAACTTCCGAGTGAGAGATAGCCACGGAGAGAAGAAGATGGCGAACACCTAGGCGAACACCCATGCGATTCTCCAAAACCCTCCACCACTACCAGCCCTCCGCCACTCCCCACAAGAAGAGGGTTGGCAGATTGTATGCCGCCGGAAGAGATACCCCACCCTCACCCCCTTGCCGCTGCCTCTGGAACACTCCAAGTTTAAACCATACACTCCTTACATGATCACCACCTCCTATGCCCAGATCCTCCTCTCACCAGCCAACACCTCACCCATCTCCTCCCCCAAATCGACCTCCAACTCCTTCAGTGCTGCTTCCAGACCTTCCTCCCCCCCCACACCACCTGGCACCCAGTATTTCATCTCTCCACACAGCCCCTCTAGGCTAAGATTTCCTTCAATGGCCAGCTACCCGGAGTGGCGAGGTAGATGCTTCAACTGCTGTCACTATGGTCACACCGCGGTCATGTGCCGAAACCCTAAAAAATGCAGTAAATGCTGGTTAGACGGCCATATCGCCAGCGCGTGCCCAAAGCAGATCCTCACCCCTGCAGCCCATCCTACTAGGTCCTCGAGGCAAACTTCCAGGTCGCCGGGAGAAGAACCTCTTTTTGAGGAATTACTAAACCCGGGGAACAACCCATCGATCCACACAGATCTTCCTGCCGAGATTACTAAGATCAAGAAGGTACATTCATATGTGGACCGGGATGCTGAATACTTCGCAGAGCTGGCCAGTCTGACCAATGCGGTTGTAGCCTACACTGAAGGGCTGGTTCCACCTGTTGTCCCTTAGGCACCACTAATTTCGAAAATAAAGAAATAATTGCAAATAAAATAAAGTAGATGAGTTTAGAGAGATTTGACACAAGGAGTGATAACGGAGTTCGGCTTAAAATGCCTACGTCTCCGGGGCGTCGCAACCGCTTCTCGGTGCGCCTTTCTATTGCCCAAAGAAGAAAGGTTACAACTTGTGAACCGGTGAGCCCTTACAACTAATGGGAAGTCACACGGCCAACTTGAATCGAGAACGAAGTCTCTAAGTTTGAAATCTCAAGATGAACACTCAAGAACTCACTCTAACCTAATCTAACGTAAGATTAGTGAAGTGGATTTGAGGTTGTTTGAGGGATATTGAAGTTTTTGTTCTCACAACAATGGAGGAACTTGAGCTCCCAGAAAATTGCTTTTGAAATGATTAGGGTCGGCTGTATTATTTTGAGGAGAACCCTAAGGTTCTATTTATAGTGGCAGCTTTGAAATGAGTTTTCTGCCATAAAACGTCCCAACGTTTTGTAAAACGTAGAAAACGTTTTACTTTAATTTAGTTCAAAAATTCAAATTTCTGTGAGAATTCCTAAAACGTTGCCAACGATTAAAAAACGTTGCAAGACGTTTTTGTCTGGAAATTTATCGACTAAAATGCTATTTTGAAGTCTGAAAAATGAATTAAAACGTCCAGACGTTTTGACAAACGTCCAAAACGTTTTAGAGTATTTTTCAGCCTAATTTGAAGTCTGAGAAGAGAATTAAAACGTCCAGACGTTTTGACAAACGTCTGCAACGTTTTAGAGCATTTTTCAGCTTTTAATCGATCAATTTCTAGATCTTTTACACGAGGTAAAACGTCTGAACGTTTTGTTAACCGTTCCAACGTTTTGTCCCTGTGAATCAACATCAAAGCTACTTTACCAACTATAATTTTACAGTTTAAATTCTTGATAAATAACTTGATGATTCTTCAGTTCAAGCACTTTGTATATTGCAATTCCTATCGTCTTGAACCTGCATTCTTTCTAAAATATAGAAAATCGTAAAATTCAATCATTGTATGTTTTGCAAATTAGTCAAATAAACTAAAAGAGAATTGCTTGAAACAACAATCTCCCCCTTTTGACGATTTGCAAAACATACAACGCAAGTAAGTGCATAAATCGATTTTTCCCAAATAAAAAAATTAATCTCCCAATTAATCGATTAAAATTAATCTCCCAATTAATCGGTTTTTGCATGTCTTGCATTTTCTCCCCCTTTTGGAAATCGACGAAAGGGAGACCAAAAGTCATTAAATAGCACAATCAATAGTGCTCCCCCTCAAAATATGCACTCCCCCTCAATTTGATAATATATGACTAATAAAATTTGAAAGTTATGCATAACATCATAAATAGGATTGGCATGTAAGATAGTAAATTTATAAATAATCATGCAACCATTATGCAAACATTCATATCAATACCATAAATCAAAGAGTCATAATAATATCATAAATATTCTTGAGCAAAAGAGAATCAATTCATGCAAGATAAGGAGCAAAATAAAACAAGTTTAAGGGATAGCATAACATAGCAACCATTTAGTGAATTTTAATTTAAAAACTAGAGAAGTTTAGAATGAGGGGTCATCTTCGTCATCTCCACCATCTTCAACATCATCCTCATCATCATCTTCGGACGGAATATAAGGAGCACTAGAGGTCGCACCACTAGAAGCACCGTATTTTTGCACAAAGCGCCGAGCAAGTTCGGAGGTAGTGATATCGACATCATGAATGGCTTTGGCGTTTTTGAGACCTCGGTTTCGGATTTTGCGCGAATCTTCCTTCAAGACTTTAAGATCATTCTTAATCGCGGTAAATTCATTGGTATTGGTTAATTGGTATTGTTGCATGTGTTGAATAATCCAAGCCAATTGATTTTCCGCTCCTTGAGGATCTCACCTTGAGCCATTGGTGGTACCGGTGGTGGTTCATTGTGTACCGGTGATTCTTCTTCATACGGATCCTAATATTGGTTCGGTTGGGCATTGGGAGCATTGATCCAATCATTGATAGGCCATCCATCGGGTCTAAGCATTGGTAAGCCCGAGTCCGAATGACCTTTGATCCAACCATGTTTGGGTAAAACATCAACTAAATGAAGTGGTGCGTTAGCAATGAGATGACTTGGGACGGTTATGCCACTTTGACGAATTAGGCGATGAATCACATGAGCGAAAGGTAAAGTGGCAACGGAGCTAGTGAAGCAAACAATCATGTGGCGGAGAATTATGTAGGGAATGTTGAACCGTTTTTCATCCATGGAAATGAGATGTCGCATGTAGTACATTGGACCCCACTCTATGTTTGATTTGATTGTTGCTTTGGGTACGAGAATGTTGTTGACTAGGAGAAAAAGCAAGCGATGTAGGGATGGAAGATGTGATGCATAGAAGGGTCCACCGCCATGGTTACGGCGATCAAACCAGGTTTTGTAGTGATCGGCGGATTCTAAAGCTTGATCGGGCCAATTCCGAAGGAGATATGTTTCTTCACCCTCATTTGACAAACCAAGCCAATTGGCTACATTCTCCAAAGATAGGACAATTTCTTGCCCGCATACATAGGATTTTACTAGAAAGGGGTCTTCGGTGAATGTTAAGTTGGAGTAGAAAACTTTGGTGATTAGTTCGCTATAGGGTTCATCACAAGTGAGCAAGGATTCCCATGGCCAATGGTTGATATACCCGATAATTTTGTCATCCTCGGGATATCGAAAGGTAACCGAGGCTTTGTTAAAATAGTAGCAATTGGATAACTTCCGATTTGTAAATTGGCCCGTGAAATTGGTGTGAGCAATTTGATTCCGGAATAGGTAAGTGTTAGATCGAAAAGGGTTGGTATCCGGGGCAATTTCAGTTCTACTTGATTGACCCGCTTCGGTTCGGGCCCTTTTCTTTCTAAGTGCATTCATTTTGGCAAGTTTTGGAGCCATTGGTTTGAGAGAGAAATTTAAAGTTACCGATTGAAGAATGAATCACAAATCCGTGAAGAGAACGGCTCTACAAGCACAATGGTGAAGACGGATCGTTGATTGAGCGGTCGGATCGCCGGATTTGAAAAGGTGGCGAAAGTTAGGGTTTTGGTAGAGAGAGAAGGAGGGAGAGAAACTTGGTTTTGAAACAAGAAATGGGAAGAGGGTTGAGAGGAGAGAAGAAATCACTTTAGAATAGGTGAGTTGGTGGTTTGTTGAGGCTAAAATGGAAGAGGAGGAGGTAAGGTGGCGGAGAGAGAAAGAGAAGGAGAGAGAGAGACGGGTTAAGAAGGAAAAGGAAATGAGGAGGCGTCGGTTCGCAGGAGGGTTTTAGAGGCGGCGGCGAAAACGTCTGGGACGTTTACAAAACGTCGTGCAACGTTTTTCTCTGGGTTTTCTGAGATGAAAAGTTGAGATTTTGAATTTTAATTTTACTGAAAAACGTTACGACGGTTAAGGAAACGTCTAAAACGTTTTGGCTGAATTTTTGAAGATGAAATATTTCGTCAGTTTAGGAATTTATGATCGAGAAAACGTTAAGACGTTTATCCAACCGTCCATGACGATTTGATTGTTTTCCGAGTTGTGAAAATTTAGTAGTCTAGGACACAGAGAAACGTTCAAACGTTTCCTAAAACGTTGAGACGTTTGAAGATATTTTGCATATTAGAAGATTGAACATTTTCGGACAGGAAGAATAAGAAAAACGTTTCAACGTTTTACATAACATTCCAGACGATTTGCTTCTTTTCTCAGATATGAATTTTCGAAGTTTTAGGATTGAGAAAATCGTCCAGACGATTTATAAAACGTTGGTGACGTTTTAGGTCATTTTGGTAAGTGTTGAAGTGATGTTCACAAACGTTCTAACGTTTCCAGAAACGTTTTGTAACGTTTTTCTCTGGCATTTTTGTCCTAAAATGAACTAATTGATTGCTATGCTCCCAATTGATATTAGATGTGTATGAGATTGAAATATTTCAGTCCTTAAATTCAAGCATGCCTAACTTAAACCTCAATTCATTGTGTTGTTGAGTATTTAAGGGCTTGGTAAAAATATCGGCAATTTGATTTTTGGTATCAATATGAATTAGTTGGACTTCACCTTTCTCAACATGATCTCTAATAAAATGATGCCTTATTTCTATGTGCTTAGTTCTAGAATGGAGAACCGGATTTTTGGATATCATAATGGCACTGGTATTGTCACACATAATTGGTACGTTGCGGAAGCGAATTTCATAATCATGTAAGGTTTGGATCATCCATAAAATTTGTGTGGAACAACTACCGGCCGCAACATACTCGGCTTCCGCGGTGGAAAGCGCAACCGAGGTTTGTTTACGACTCGACCATGAGACAAGTGATCCGCCAAGAAATTGACATGTACCACTTGTACTTTTTCTATCCATTCGGTCTCCGGCAAAATCGGCATCGGTATATTATCAAATCTAATTCCGATTGTTTGCCATACCACAATCCCACATTTAGAGTGCCTTTGACATATTTAACAATTCTTTTAACGGCTTTCAAATGCAACTCTTTGGGATTAGATTGAAACCTAGCACATAGACATACCGCAAACATAATATCGGGTCTACTCGCAGTTAAATAAAGTAGACTACCTATTATAGCTCGGTATTGGGTGATGTCCACGGGTGTGCCGCTTGGATCCGAGTCAAGATTAGCATTGATAGCCATTGGTGTTGGACTCGTCTTGCTCTCGGTCATTCCAAACTTCTTCACCAACTCCTTGGCATACTTGGTTTGGCTCACAAAGGTGCCATCCGAGAGTTGCTTGATTTGTAGCCCCAAGAAGAAATTTAATTCACCCATCATGCTCATCTCGAACTCACTACTCATAAGAGAAGAAAATTCCCTGGCAAGTGCCGCATTTGGTGAACCAAAAATGATATCATCGACATAAATTTGTACTATTAGAATTGAATCATTTCTCTTCTTTGTAAAAAGAGTTGTGTTATTCTTTCCTCTTGTAAATTCATTTTCAATTAGAAAGGAACTAAGCCTACCGTACCATGCTCTAGGAGCTTGTTTAAGACCATAAAGTGCTTTGGTGAGTCTATAGACATGATTAGGAAATGCCGGGTCAACAAAACCGGGTGGTTGATTTACATATACTTCTTCATCTATGAATCCATTCAAAAATGCACTTTTAACATCCATTTGAAATAGAGTGAAGTTTTTATTTGAGGCATATGCTAAAAGCATTCGAATAGATTCTAGACGAGCTACGGGTGCGAAGGTTTCTTCAAAGTCAATACCCTCTTGTTGTTTATACCCTTGAGCTACTACCTAGCCTTGTTCCGAACGACATTTCCATTTTCATCTTTCTTATTCCTAAAGACCCATTTAGTTCCAATAATCATCCGTTCTCTTGGCTTAGGTACTAGTATCCAAACTTTGTTCCTTTCAAATTGAGCAAGTTCTTCTTGCATGGCACAAATCCAATTTGAATCCCCATTGGCATCTTTAAAGTTTTTGGGTTCAACATTTGATACAAATGCACAATGGGCAATCATTTGATTTAACCCCGATCTAGTCCTAACCCCTTCCCTAGGATTTCCAATCACATTAGAAAGAGGGTGAGAGGAAACTTCCCTTAGATCTTCGGGAGGTTGATATATACATTGTGGAGATTGTGCTTCCTCGGTTTGCATTGACTCGTTCAATGGATTTTCTTCGGGTTGCTCTTGCTCGAGTGGTTGCTCAATGTTGTTGTTTGTATTTTCGACCTCATTAATCTCGAGCTCGGCATCTTCAACACCTACAATTTGAATACCTTTCTCGGCCTTTTGATTAGTAGCTTCATCAAATTTGACATGTACGGACTCAATTACAATTTGATGAGATGCGATGTAGATTCTATAGGCTTTACTTGTCAAAGAGTACCCCACAAATGTTCCTTCAATGGATTTAGAGTCGAATTTTGTAATTTTTGGTGATTCGTTAAGCACGAAGCATTTCGATCCGAATACTCTAAGATGAGATATTTTTGGCTTATACCCCTTCCATAGCTCATAAGGTGTTTTCTTCAATGTCGACCTTATACTAACGCGATTGATCACGTAGCAAGCCGTATTGACCGCCTCGGCCCAAAGGTGTTTGGGTAAAGGGTATTCGTTTAGCATGGTTCGGGCAAGCTCTTGCAATGTTCGGTTTTTCCTCTCAACAACCCCATTTTGTTGAGGTGTGCGAGGAGCCGAATATTCATGTTTATATCCTCTTTTAGAGCATACTTCATCAAATTTTGCATTTTCAAATTCACCCCCATGATCACTTCGAATACGAATGATTTTTGTGCCTTTTTCATTTTCAACCCGATTGCAAAATCTAATGAAGTTTTCTATTGCTTCATCCTTATGTTGCAAAAATATAACCCAAGTAAAGCGACTATAGTCATCTACAATTACATATGCATATTTCTTTCTAGCCAAACTTGGTACACTAATTGGTCCAAATAAGTCCATATGTAGTAATTGCAATGGTTGATCGGTTGAGACCATATCTTTGGACTTAAAGCAATTTTTAGTTTGTTTGCCTTGGACACATGCATCACACAATCCTACGATTTCTAATTTGTGTGTTGGTAAACCGCGGACTAGGTCTAATTTAACCAACTTTTTAATGGAGTCAATTGAAATGTGACCTAGTCTACGATGCCATAACCTAGAGCCGGTTGTAATGGCATTCAAACATATTTCACCGGATTCGAAATGATTAAAATATAAGTAGTAAACATTTTTCTTTCTCTTACCGGTGTAGACTAAAGAATCATCGGATTCTCTAAACAAAAGACAAGCATTAGTATTGAATTTAACGTAATAGCCGGCTTCACATAATTTACTCACGCTAAGTAAATTATAGTTCAAGCCGTCAACAAGGTAGACATCCGATATGGTTAAGTTTTGGTTGCCAACCGTACCTAATCCGATTATCGAACTCTTTCTTTGGTTACTACCGAAAGTAACCGACCCACCTTCATATGGTTCTAAAGATTTGAAATTAGATTTATCACCGGTCATGTGGTGTGAACATCCACTATCAATGATCCAAGCATTTTCTTTATGTGTTGTAATCAAACATACCTACAAGAGTATATATATATTTGCAATTAATATATACCTTGTTTTAATCTCCCCCTTTCCCCCCTTTTTTTTTTGTTTTAGGTTGGGGAGATTTCAATTACAACTTTAAGCTAGTTTAGCTTTAGGAATCCAAACAACATTTGATTTGTTGCTTCCTTTCCTAAAGTTACACTCTAATGAGGTGTGGCCAATTTTACAACAATAGTTACAAAATGTGACCGATTGCTTGACATTTGTTGAGCCATGCTTGAAAGTGGCTTGAAATTTATCTTTCACTCCTTGAATTTGATTCCTATGATTTGTAACTTTAGATGAATAAGACTTATTTTTGTTTGAATCAAATTTGTTGGTATGTTGGGGAACATCTCTCGTCAAACCATTTCTTTGGTTTTTGTTTTGGAAAATATTTTTGTTGTTGATTTCATAAAACCATCCATCCGGTCCTTTGAAATATGTTTTGTTTGACCTTTTTGGATTAAAAGTGTTCCTATCACTATTTTGACATTTGTTTTCATTTTTGTAATTTTTGTTAGAAAATTTGTATCTAAATGCATGATTTTGTTTTGACTTTTTGGTTTGAGGAGTTATCCCTTTATTTGACTCCTTTGTCAAGGGTGTTTTACCATGTTTGGAGTGAAATTGGTAATCAAAATATTCTTTGCAATTGAACTTGAATTTATTTAAATTTTGAGTAAGTTCCCCATTTTCTTTTGGGCTTTGTGAATAATTTGATTCAAATGAGGATTGACCCTTCTTGTATCCAATGCCCATTGTACCGATTTTTCGATTCAAATTGGCATTGATCAAATTATCTACATAGTAGGGATCGAGACTAGTGACATTTGAGAATTCACTAGGAGATCTTAAAGCCCTATTTTCGGTCTCTAAAGTTTGAATTTTTACTTTTAACATCTCTATATCCCCTATGTGTGATTGACAAGAATGTAATGTAAATAGTTCCAATTCTAAGTTTTTTATTTTGGATTCAAATTCAAGAAGTTGTGATTGCAATTTTTGTATGGTACCTTCCTTTTCAAGCACGGCCTTTTTGGATTCCTCAAGCAACCTAGGTGCATTATAATTCATTAGAGTTTCATCCATGAACGTGCTTGTCTCATTTGTCTCTATATAATTCTCATTCATGTCAATTTTGGATTCATCTTTCCTAACTCGGTAACCGTTTGAAGGGTAGTCGGGGTTGGTCGAGTCAATGGGAGACATGTACCGGCTAGGAAAAGAAATAAGATGTACCTCATTTAAGGAGTATGTTACATCTTCTATAGATACATCATCTACCTCAATGATGGTGTTAGTTGAGGCTTCGATGGGACCAACCTCAATCTCAATGGTAGAGCTTGTGGAGGCTTTGGTAGAATCCTCCGACTCCTTGTTGTTTTTTTGAGTTGGCGAGATCTTTGAGGAATTCAATAGTGGTCTCGTCGGTTATGTTTTTGTTTGCAATGATTGTATCCACGTCAATCATTGCCGAACCCTCATCTACTATTGCCATAAGAGCGAGGTTGATCTCTTGTTCATCGCCCGACTCCGAGTCGGATTCTTCTCTATCACTCTCATCGGAGTCGATGCAAAATAGAGCTTGCATTGCCTTGGCCTTCTTCTTGCTTTTGTACCCGTCGTACTTTTGCTTAGGCCTTCGGTCATTTTGCCCTACACTATCCTTGTTCTTCAAGTTGGGAAATAGCTTGAAGCATGTTTGAATGGTATGGCCTTCTCTTTCACATGCAAAGCAAATGACCCGTTTGTTTCCTTCTTCACGTTCTTTGTTGTATTTGAGTTCGAAGTTCAGCATGGCTTGAAACATTTTGGTTAAGTAAACGACATCATTTGAGGTGTCATGTCCTAGTTGGTTTATGAAAGAGTCACTTGATGGACGATTATTTGAGGAGCTAGGGTGGTTTCGGTGGTTTTGAGCTGGAAAAGCCACGGTTTTTGTTTTTGGCTCTTGTTTGAGATCACCGGCTTGTATTAGCTTTTCTTCAAAACTCCGAAAATGGGCATAGAGTTCATCCGGTGTGAATGATTTTTGCGTCCCATGAATTGCTTCTAGGGCACTCACCAATCCGTCCCACCTAGGCCTCCTAAGCATTACTCGGAGGAGCTTTCCTACAATTTTATCGTTAGAAAGCGGTTCTCCTAATTCAATGAATTCATTTTGAATATGCATAAGTCTATTATACATATCCTCAACATTTTCACCATTTTCAACTTTAAAAGTTTCAAATTTGGTTTCTAGACCGGCTATTTTGGTTCGTTTGATTTGGGTGTTACCCTCGTACCGGTTAACGAGAGCATCCCACATTTCTTTTGCATTGGTTGTGTTACCGAAAATTAATGCAACCGATTCACTTACCGCATTGTATATTGCATTAACGGCAAGGTCATTTACTTTCTTTAATTCGGTAGATGGAAATGTTTCAGTTTTAGCCTCATTACCGGTAGGATTGGTGTATACCGCTTCATACCCTTTTTCAATTACATTCCAAACTTCAAGGATGTTTAGATAGTTCATCATGGTTCTTTTCCAATGACTAAAATTTTTGGTAGTACTACCAAAGGTTGGAGGTTCTATCACATATCTAGTGGGTGCCATTTTAGATCGGTAAGCTCGAATTAAGTGAGTCTATTGAGTAACGCGCTCTGATACCACTTTGTTGATGAGTTTAGAGAGATTTGACACAAGGAGTGATAACGGAGTTCGGCTTAAAATGCCTACGTCTCCGGGGCGTCGCAACCGCTTCTCGGTGCGCCTTTCTATTACCCAAAGAAGAAAGGTTACAACTTGTGAACCGGTGAGCCCTTACAACCAATGGGAAGTCACACGGCCAACTTGAATCGAGAACGAAGTCTCTAAGTTTGAAATCTCAAGATGAACACTCAAGAACTCACTCTAACCTAATCTAACGTAAGATTAGTGAAGTGGATTTGAGGTTGTTTGAGGGATATTGAAGTTTTTGTTCTCACAACAATGGAGGAACTTGAGCTCACAGAAAATTGCTTTTGAAATGATTAGGGTCGGCTGTATTATTTTGAGGAGAACCCTAAGGTTCTATTTATAGTGGCAGCTTTGAAATGAGTTTTCTGCCATAAAACGTCCCAACGTTTTGTAAAACGTAGAAAACGTTTTACTTTAATTTAGTTCAAAAATTCAAATTTCTGTGAGAATTCCTAAAACGTTGCCAACGATTATAAAACGTTGCAAGACGTTTTTGTCTGGAAATTTATCGACTAAAATGCTATTTTGAAGTCTGAAAAATGAATTAAAACGTCCAGACGTTTTGACAAACGTCCAAAACGTTTTAGAGTATTTTTCAGCCTAATTTGAAGTCTGAGAAGAGAATTAAAACGTCCAGACGTTTTGACAAACGTCTGCAACGTTTTAGAGCATTTTTCAGCTTTTAATCGATCAATTTCTAGATCTTTTACACGAGGTAAAACGTCTGAACGTTTTGTTAACCGTTCCAACGTTTTGTCCCTGTGAATCAACATCAAAGCTACTTTACCAACTATAATTTTACAGTTTAAATTCTTGATAAATAACTTGATGATTCTTCAGTTCAAGCACTTTGTATATTGCAATTCCTATCGTCTTGAACCTGCATTCTTTCTAAAATATAGAAAATCGTAAAATTCAATCATTGTATGTTTTGCAAATTAGTCAAATAAACTAAAAGAGAATTGCTTGAAACAACAATCTCCCCCTTTTGACGATTTGCAAAACATACAACGCAAGTAAGTGCATAAATCGATTTTTCCCAAATAAAAAAATTAATCTCCCAATTAATCGATTAAAATTAATCTCCCAATTAATCGGTTTTTGCATGTCTTGCATTTTCTCCCCCTTTTGGAAATCGACGAAAGGGAGACCAAAAGTCATTAAATAGCACAATCAATAGTGCTCCCCCTCAAAATATGCACTCCCCCTCAATTTGATAATATATGACTAATAAAATTTGAAAGTTATGCATAACATCATAAATAGGATTGGCATGTAAGATAGTAAATTTATAAATAATCATGCAACCATTATGCAAACATTCATATCAATACCATAAATCAAAGAGTCATAATAATATCATAAATATTCTTGAGCAAAAGAGAATCAATTCATGCAAGATAAGGAGCAAAATAAAACAAGTTTAAGGGATAGCATAACATAGCAACCATTTAGTGAATTTTAATTTAAAAACTAGAGAAGTTTAGAATGAGGGGTCATCTTCGTCATCTCCACCATCTTCAACATCATCCTCGTCATCATCTTCGGACGGAATATAAGGAGCACTAGAGGTCGCACCACTAGAAGCACCGTATTTTTGCACAAAGCGCCGAGCAAGTTCGGAGGTAGTGATATCGACATCATGAATGGCTTTGGCGTTTTTGAGACCTCGGTTTCGGATTTTGCGCGAATCTTCCTTCAAGACTTTAAGATCATTCTTAATCGCGGTAAATTCATTGGTATTGGTTAATTGGTATTGTTGCATGTGTTGAATAATCCAAGCCAATTGATTTTCCGCTCCTTGAGGATCTCACCTTGAGCCATTGGTGGTACCGGTGGTGGTTCATTGTGTACCGGTGATTCTTCTTCATACGGATCCTAATATTGGTTCGGTTGGGCATTGGGAGCATTGATCCAATCATTGATAGGCCGTCCATCGGGTCTAAGCATTGGTAAGCCCGAGTCCGAATGACCTTTGATCCAACCATGTTTGGGTAAAACATCAACTAAATGAAGTGGTGCGTTAGCAATGAGATGACTTGGGACGGTTATGCCACTTTGACGAATTAGGCGATGAATCACATGAGCGAAAGGTAAAGTGGCAACGGAGCTAGTGAAGCAAACAATCATGTGGCGGAGAATTATGTAGGGAATGTTGAACCGTTTTTCATCCATGGAAATGGGATGTCGCATGTAGTACATTGGACCCCACTCTATGTTTGATTTGATTGTTGCTTTGGGTACGAGAATGTTGTTGACTAGGAGAAAAAGCAAGCGATGTAGGGATGGAAGATGTGATGCATAGAAGGGTCCACCGCCATGGTTACGGCGATCAAACCAGGTTTTGTAGTGATCGGCGGATTCTAAAGCTTGATCGGGCCAATTCCGAAGGAGATATGTTTCTTCACCCTCATTTGACAAACCAAGCCAATTGGCTACATTCTCCAAAGATAGGACAATTTCTTGCCCGCATACATAGGATTTTACTAGAAAGGGGTCTTCGGTGAATGTTAAGTTGGAGTAGAAAACTTTGGTGATTAGTTCGCTATAGGGTTCATCACAAGTGAGCAAGGATTCCCATGGCCAATGGTTGATATACCCGATAATTTTGTCATCCTTGGGATATCGAAAGGTAACCGAGGCTTTGTTAAAATAGTAGCAATTGGATAACTTCCGATTTGTAAATTGGCCCGTGAAATTGGTGTGAGCAATTTGATTCCGGAATAGGTAAGTGTTAGATCGAAAAGGGTTGGTATCCGGGGCAATTTCAGTTCTACTTGATTGACCCGCTTCGGTTCGGGCCCTTTTCTTTCTAAGTGCATTCATTTTGGCAAGTTTTGGAGCCATTGGTTTGAGAGAGAAATTTAAAGTTACCGATTGAAGAATGAATCACAAATCCGTGAAGAGAACGGCTCTACAAGCACAATGGTGAAGACGGATCGTTGATTGAGCGGTCGGATCGCCGGATTTGAAAAGGTGGCGAAAGTTAGGGTTTTGGTAGAGAGAGAAGGAGGGAGAGAAACTTGGTTTTGAAACAAGAAATGGGAAGAGGGTTGAGAGGAGAGAAGAAATCACTTTAGAATAGGTGAGTTGGTGGTTTGTTGAGGCTAAAATGGAAGAGGAGGAGGTAAGGTGGCGGAGAGAGAAAGAGAAGGAGAGAGAGAGACGGGTTAAGAAGGAAAAGGAAATGAGGAGGCGTCTGTTCGCAGGAGGGTTTTAGAGGCGGCGGCGAAAACGTCTGGGACGTTTACAAAACGTCGTGCAACGTTTTTCTCTGGGTTTTCTGAGATGAAAAGTTGAGATTTTGAATTTTAATTTTACTGAAAAACGTTACGACGGTTAAGGAAACGTCTAAAACGTTTTGGCTGAATTTTTGAAGATGAAATATTTCGTCAGTTTAGGAATTTATGATCGAGAAAACGTTAAGACGTTTATCCAACCGTCCATGACGATTTGATTGTTTTCCGAGTTGTGAAAATTTAGTAGTCTAGGACACAGAGAAACGTTCAAACGTTTCCTAAAACGTTGAGACGTTTGAAGATATTTTGCATATTAGAAGATTGAACATTTTCGGACAGGAAGAATAAGAAAAACGTTTCAACGTTTTACATAACATTCCAGACGATTTGCTTCTTTTCTCAGATATGAATTTTCGAAGTTTTAGGATTGAGAAAATCGTCCAGACGATTTATAAAACGTTGGTGACGTTTTAGGTCATTTTGGTAAGTGTTGAAGTGATGTTCACAAACGTTCTAACGTTTCCAGAAACGTTTTGTAACGTTTTTCTCTGGCATTTTTGTCCTAAAATGAACTAATTGATTGCTATGCTCCCAATTGATATTAGATGTGTATGAGATTGAAATATTTCAGTCCTTAAATTCAAGCATGCCTAACTTAAACCTCAATTCATTGTGTTGTTGAGTATTTAAGGGCTTGGTAAAAATATCGGCAATTTGATTTTTGGTATCAATATGAATTAGTTGGACTTCACCTTTCTCAACATGATCTCTAATAAAATGATGCCTTATTTCTATGTGCTTAGTTCTAGAATGGAGAACCGGATTTTTGGATATCATAATGGCACTGGTATTGTCACACATAATTGGTACGTTGCGGAAGCGAATTTCATAATCATGTAAGGTTTGGATCATCCATAAAATTTGTGTGGAACAACTACCGGCCGCAACATACTCGGCTTCCGCGGTGGAAAGCGCAACCGAGGTTTGTTTACGACTCGACCATGAGACAAGTGATCCGCCAAGAAATTGACATGTACCACTTGTACTTTTTCTATCCATTCGGTCTCCGGCAAAATCGGCATCGGTATATTATCAAATCTAATTCCGATTGTTTGCCATACCACAATCCCACATTTAGAGTGCCTTTGACATATTTAACAATTCTTTTAACGGCTTTCAAATGCAACTCTTTGGGATTAGATTGAAACCTAGCACATAGACATACCGCAAACATAATATCGGGTCTACTCGCAGTTAAATAAAGTAGACTACCTATTATAGCTCGGTATTGGGTGATGTCCACGGGTGTGCCGCTTGGATCCGAGTCAAGATTAGCATTGATAGCCATTGGTGTTGGACTCGTCTTGCTCTCGGTCATTCCAAACTTCTTCACCAACTCCTTGGCATACTTGGTTTGGCTCACAAAGGTGCCATCCGAGAGTTGCTTGATTTGTAGCACCAAGAAGAAATTTAATTCACCCATCATGCTCATCTCGAACTCACTACTCATAAGAGAAGAAAATTCCCTGGCAAGTGCCGCATTTGGTGAACCAAAAATGATATCATCGACATAAATTTGTACTATTAGAATTGAATCATTTCTCTTCTTTGTAAAAAGAGTTGTGTTATTCTTTCCTCTTGTAAATTCATTTTCAATTAGAAAGGAACTAAGCCTACCGTACCATGCTCTAGGAGCTTGTTTAAGACCATAAAGTGCTTTGGTGAGTCTATAGACATGATTAGGAAATGCCGGGTCAACAAAACCGGGTGGTTGATTTACATATACTTCTTCATCTATGAATCCATTCAAAAATGCACTTTTAACATCCATTTGAAATAGAGTGAAGTTTTTATTTGAGGCATATGCTAAAAGCATTCGAATAGATTCTAGACGAGCTACGGGTGCGAAGGTTTCTTCAAAGTCAATACCCTCTTGTTGTTTATACCCTTGAGCTACTACCTAGCCTTGTTCCGAACGACATTTCCATTTTCATCTTTCTTATTCCTAAAGACCCATTTAGTTCCAATAATCATCCGTTCTCTTGGCTTAGGTACTAGTATCCAAACTTTGTTCCTTTCAAATTGAGCAAGTTCTTCTTGCATGGCACAAATCCAATTTGAATCCCCATTGGCATCTTTAAAGTTTTTGGGTTCAACATTTGATACAAATGCACAATGGGCAATCATTTGATTTAACCCCGATCTAGTCCTAACCCCTTCCCTAGGATTTCCAATCACATTAGAAAGAGGGTGAGAGGAAACTTCCCTTAGATCTTCGGGAGGTTGATATATACATTGTGGAGATTGTGCTTCCTCGGTTTGCATTGACTCGTTCAATGGATTTTCTTCGGGTTGCTCTTGCTCGAGTGGTTGCTCAATGTTGTTGTTTGTATTTTCGACCTCATTAATCTCGAGCTCGGCATCTTCAACACCTACAATTTGAATACCTTTCTCGGCCTTTTGATTAGTAGCTTCATCAAATTTGACATGTACGGACTCAATTACAATTTGATGAGATGCGATGTAGATTCTATAGGCTTTACTTGTCAAAGAGTACCCCACAAATGTTCCTTCAATGGATTTAGAGTCGAATTTTGTAATTTTTGGTGATTCGTTAAGCACGAAGCATTTCGATCCGAATACTCTAAGATGAGATATTTTTGGCTTATACCCCTTCCATAGCTCATAAGGTGTTTTCTTCAATGTCGACCTTATACTACGCGATTGATCACGTAGCAAGCCGTATTGACCGCCTCGGCCCAAAGGTGTTTGGGTAAAGGGTATTCGTTTAGCATGGTTCGGGCAAGCTCTTGCAATGTTCGGTTTTTCCTCTCAACAACCCCATTTTGTTGAGGTGTGCGAGGAGCCGAATATTCATGTTTATATCCTCTTTTAGAGCATACTTCATCAAATTTTGCATTTTCAAATTCACCCCCATGATCACTTCGAATACGAATGATTTTTGTGCCTTTTTCATTTTCAACCCGATTGCAAAATCTAATGAAGTTTTCTATTGCTTCATCCTTATGTTGCAAAAATATAACCCAAGTAAAGCGACTATAGTCATCTACAATTACATATGCATATTTCTTTCTAGCCAAACTTGGTACACTAATTGGTCCAAATAAGTCCATATGTAGTAATTGCAATGGTTGATCGGTTGAGACCATATCTTTGGACTTAAAGCAATTTTTAGTTTGTTTGCCTTGGACACATGCATCACACAATCCTACGATTTCTAATTTGTGTGTTGGTAAACCGCGGACTAGGTCTAATTTAACCAACTTTTTAATGGAGTCAATTGAAATGTGACCTAGTCTACGATGCCATAACCTAGAGCCGGTTGTAATGGCATTCAAACATATTTCACCGGATTCGAAATGATTAAAATATAAGTAGTAAACATTTTTCTTTCTCTTACCGGTGTAGACTAAAGAATCATCGGATTCTCTAAACAAAAGACAAGCATTAGTATTGAATTTAACGTAATAGCCGGCTTCACATAATTTACTCACGCTAAGTAAATTATAGTTCAAGCCGTCAACAAGGTAGACATCCGATATGGTTAAGTTTTGGTTGCCAACCGTACCTAATCCGATTATCGAACTCTTTCTTTGGTTACTACCGAAAGTAACCGACCCACCTTCATATGGTTCTAAAGATTTGAAATTAGATTTATCACCGGTCATGTGGTGTGAACATCCACTATCAATGATCCAAGCATTTTCTTTATGTGTTGTAATCAAACATACCTACAAGAGTATATATATATTTGCAATTAATATATACCTTGTTTTAATCTCCCCCTTTCCCCCCTTTTTTTTTTGTTTTAGGTTGGGGAGATTTCAATTACAACTTTAAGCTAGTTTAGCTTTAGGAATCCAAACAACATTTGATTTGTTGCTTCCTTTCCTAAAGTTACACTCTAATGAGGTGTGGCCAATTTTACAACAATAGTTACAAAATGTGACCGATTGCTTGACATTTGTTGAGCCATGCTTGAAAGTGGCTTGAAATTTATCTTTCACTCCTTGAATTTGATTCCTATGATTTGTAACTTTAGATGAATAAGACTTATTTTTGTTTGAATCAAATTTGTTGGTATGTTGGGGAACATCTCTCGTCAAACCATTTCTTTGGTTTTTGTTTTGGAAAATATTTTTGTTGTTGATTTCATAAAACCATCCATCCGGTCCTTTGAAATATGTTTTGTTTGACCTTTTTGGATTAAAAGTGTTCCTATCACTATTTTGACATTTGTTTTCATTTTTGTAATTTTTGTTAGAAAATTTGTATCTAAATGCATGATTTTGTTTTGACTTTTTGGTTTGAGGAGTTATCCCTTTATTTGACTCCTTTGTCAAGGGTGTTTTACCATGTTTGGAGTGAAATTGGTAATCAAAATATTCTTTGCAATTGAACTTGAATTTATTTAAATTTTGAGTAAGTTCCCCATTTTCTTTTGGGCTTTGTGAATAATTTGATTCAAATGAGGATTGACCCTTCTTGTATCCAATGC
This sequence comes from Carex myosuroides, assembly GCA_028015225.1. NCBI lineage: Eukaryota > Viridiplantae > Streptophyta > Magnoliopsida > Poales > Cyperaceae > Carex > Carex myosuroides. The sequence continues at coordinate 6,038,363 of CM051481.1, forward strand.
CCATTGTACCGATTTTTCGATTCAAATTGGCATTGATCAAATTATCTACATAGTAGGGATCGAGACTAGTGACATTTGAGAATTCACTAGGAGATCTTAAAGCCCTATTTTCGGTCTCTAAAGTTTGAATTTTTACTTTTAACATCTCTATATCCCCTATGTGTGATTGACAAGAATGTAATGTAAATAGTTCCAATTCTAAGTTTTTTATTTTGGATTCAAATTCAAGAAGTTGTGATTGCAATTTTTGTATGGTACCTTCCTTTTCAAGCACGGCCTTTTTGGATTCCTCAAGCAACCTAGGTGCATTATAATTCATTAGAGTTTCATCCATGAACGTGCTTGTCTCATTTGTCTCTATATAATTCTCATTCATGTCAATTTTGGATTCATCTTTCCTAACTCGGTAACCGTTTGAAGGGTAGTCGGGGTTGGTCGAGTCAATGGGAGACATGTACCGGCTAGGAAAAGAAATAAGATGTACCTCATTTAAGGAGTATGTTACATCTTCTATAGATACATCATCTACCTCAATGATGGTGTTAGTTGAGGCTTCGATGGGACCAACCTCAATCTCAATGGTAGAGCTTGTGGAGGCTTTGGTAGAATCCTCCGACTCCTTGTTGTTTTTTTGAGTTGGCGAGATCTTTGAGGAATTCAATAGTGGTCTCGTCGGTTATGTTTTTGTTTGCAATGATTGTATCCACGTCAATCATTGCCGAACCCTCATCTACTATTGCCATAAGAGCGAGGTTGATCTCTTGTTCATCGCCCGACTCCGAGTCGGATTCTTCTCTATCACTCTCATCGGAGTCGATGCAAAATAGAGCTTGCATTGCCTTGGCCTTCTTCTTGCTTTTGTACCCGTCGTACTTTTGCTTAGGCCTTCGGTCATTTTGCCCTACACTATCCTTGTTCTTCAAGTTGGGAAATAGCTTGAAGCATGTTTGAATGGTATGGCCTTCTCTTTCACATGCAAAGCAAATGACCCGTTTGTTTCCTTCTTCACGTTCTTTGTTGTATTTGAGTTCGAAGTTCAGCATGGCTTGAAACATTTTGGTTAAGTAAACGACATCATTTGAGGTGTCATGTCCTAGTTGGTTTATGAAAGAGTCACTTGATGGACGATTATTTGAGGAGCTAGGGTGGTTTCGGTGGTTTTGAGCTGGAAAAGCCACGGTTTTTGTTTTTGGCTCTTGTTTGAGATCATCGGCTTGTATTAGCTTTTCTTCAAAACTCCGAAAATGGGCATAGAGTTCATCCGGTGTGAATGATTTTTGCGTCCCATGAATTGCTTCTAGGGCACTCACCAATCCGTCCCACCTAGGCCTCCTAAGCATTACTCGGAGGAGCTTTCCTACAATTTTATCGTTAGAAAGCGGTTCTCCTAATTCAATGAATTCATTTTGAATATGCATAAGTCTATTATACATATCCTCAACATTTTCACCATTTTCAACTTTAAAAGTTTCAAATTTGGTTTCTAGACCGGCTATTTTGGTTCGTTTGATTTGGGTGTTACCCTCGTACCGGTTAACGAGAGCATCCCACATTTCTTTTGCATTGGTTGTGTTACCGAAAATTAATGCAACCGATTCACTTACCGCATTGTATATTGCATTAACGGCAAGGTCATTTACTTTCTTTAATTCGGTAGATGGAAATGTTTCAGTTTTAGCCTCATTACCGGTAGGATTGGTGTATACCGCTTCATACCCTTTTTCAATTACATTCCAAACTTCAAGGATGTTTAGATAGTTCATCATGGTTCTTTTCCAATGACTAAAATTTTTGGTAGTACTACCAAAGGTTGGAGGTTCTATCACATATCTAGTGGGTGCCATTTTAGATCGGTAAGCTCGAATTAAGTGAGTCTATTGAGTAACGCGCTCTGATACCACTTTGTTGATGAGTTTAGAGAGATTTGACACAAGGAGTGATAACGGAGTTCGGCTTAAAATGCCTACGTCTCCGGGGCGTCGCAACCGCTTCTCGGTGCGCCTTTCTATTACCCAAAGAAGAAAGGTTACAACTTGTGAACCGGTGAGCCCTTACAACCAATGGGAAGTCACACGGCCAACTTGAATCGAGAACGAAGTCTCTAAGTTTGAAATCTCAAGATGAACACTCAAGAACTCACTCTAACCTAATCTAACGTAAGATTAGTGAAGTGGATTTGAGGTTGTTTGAGGGATATTGAAGTTTTTGTTCTCACAACAATGGAGGAACTTGAGCTCACAGAAAATTGCTTTTGAAATGATTAGGGTCGGCTGTATTATTTTGAGGAGAACCCTAAGGTTCTATTTATAGTGGCAGCTTTGAAATGAGTTTTCTGCCATAAAACGTCCCAACGTTTTGTAAAACGTAGAAAACGTTTTACTTTAATTTAGTTCAAAAATTCAAATTTCTGTGAGAATTCCTAAAACGTTGCCAACGATTATAAAACGTTGCAAGACGTTTTTGTCTGGAAATTTATCGACTAAAATGCTATTTTGAAGTCTGAAAAATGAATTAAAACGTCCAGACGTTTTGACAAACGTCCAAAACGTTTTAGAGTATTTTTCAGCCTAATTTGAAGTCTGAGAAGAGAATTAAAACGTCCAGACGTTTTGACAAACGTCTGCAACGTTTTAGAGCATTTTTCAGCTTTTAATCGATCAATTTCTAGATCTTTTACACGAGGTAAAACGTCTGAACGTTTTGTTAACCGTTCCAACGTTTTGTCCCTGTGAATCAACATCAAAGCTACTTTACCAACTATAATTTTACAGTTTAAATTCTTGATAAATAACTTGATGATTCTTCAGTTCAAGCACTTTGTATATTGCAATTCCTATCGTCTTGAACCTGCATTCTTTCTAAAATATAGAAAATCGTAAAATTCAATCATTGTATGTTTTGCAAATTAGTCAAATAAACTAAAAGAGAATTGCTTGAAACAACAATCTCCCCCTTTTGACGATTTGCAAAACATACAACGCAAGTAAGTGCATAAATCGATTTTTCCCAAATAAAAAAATTAATCTCCCAATTAATCGATTAAAATTAATCTCCCAATTAATCGGTTTTTGCATGTCTTGCATTTTCTCCCCCTTTTGGAAATCGACGAAAGGGAGACCAAAAGTCATTAAATAGCACAATCAATAGTGCTCCCCCTCAAAATATGCACTCCCCCTCAATTTGATAATATATGACTAATAAAATTTGAAAGTTATGCATAACATCATAAATAGGATTGGCATGTAAGATAGTAAATTTATAAATAATCATGCAACCATTATGCAAACATTCATATCAATACCATAAATCAAAGAGTCATAATAATATCATAAATATTCTTGAGCAAAAGAGAATCAATTCATGCAAGATAAGGAGCAAAATAAAACAAGTTTAAGGGATAGCATAACATAGCAACCATTTAGTGAATTTTAATTTAAAAACTAGAGAAGTTTAGAATGAGGGGTCATCTTCGTCATCTCCACCATCTTCAACATCATCCTCGTCATCATCTTCGGACGGAATATAAGGAGCACTAGAGGTCGCACCACTAGAAGCACCGTATTTTTGCACAAAGCGCCGAGCAAGTTCGGAGGTAGTGATATCGACATCATGAATGGCTTTGGCGTTTTTGAGACCTCGGTTTCGGATTTTGCGCGAATCTTCCTTCAAGACTTTAAGATCATTCTTAATCGCGGTAAATTCATTGGTATTGGTTAATTGGTATTGTTGCATGTGTTGAATAATCCAAGCCAATTGATTTTCCGCTCCTTGAGGATCTCACCTTGAGCCATTGGTGGTACCGGTGGTGGTTCATTGTGTACCGGTGATTCTTCTTCATACGGATCCTAATATTGGTTCGGTTGGGCATTGGGAGCATTGATCCAATCATTGATAGGCCGTCCATCGGGTCTAAGCATTGGTAAGCCCGAGTCCGAATGACCTTTGATCCAACCATGTTTGGGTAAAACATCAACTAAATGAAGTGGTGCGTTAGCAATGAGATGACTTGGGACGGTTATGCCACTTTGACGAATTAGGCGATGAATCACATGAGCGAAAGGTAAAGTGGCAACGGAGCTAGTGAAGCAAACAATCATGTGGCGGAGAATTATGTAGGGAATGTTGAACCGTTTTTCATCCATGGAAATGAGATGTCGCATGTAGTACATTGGACCCCACTCTATGTTTGATTTGATTGTTGCTTTGGGTACGAGAATGTTGTTGACTAGGAGAAAAAGCAAGCGATGTAGGGATGGAAGATGTGATGCATAGAAGGGTCCACCGCCATGGTTACGGCGATCAAACCAGGTTTTGTAGTGATCGGCGGATTCTAAAGCTTGATCGGGCCAATTCCGAAGGAGATATGTTTCTTCACCCTCATTTGACAAACCAAGCCAATTGGCTACATTCTCCAAAGATAGGACAATTTCTTGCCCGCATACATAGGATTTTACTAGAAAGGGGTCTTCGGTGAATGTTAAGTTGGAGTAGAAAACTTTGGTGATTAGTTCGCTATAGGGTTCATCACAAGTGAGCAAGGATTCCCATGGCCAATGGTTGATATACCCGATAATTTTGTCATCCTCGGGATATCGAAAGGTAACCGAGGCTTTGTTAAAATAGTAGCAATTGGATAACTTCCGATTTGTAAATTGGCCCGTGAAATTGGTGTGAGCAATTTGATTCCGGAATAGGTAAGTGTTAGATCGAAAAGGGTTGGTATCCGGGGCAATTTCAGTTCTACTTGATTGACCCGCTTCGGTTCGGGCCCTTTTCTTTCTAAGTGCATTCATTTTGGCAAGTTTTGGAGCCATTGGTTTGAGAGAGAAATTTAAAGTTACCGATTGAAGAATGAATCACAAATCCGTGAAGAGAACGGCTCTACAAGCACAATGGTGAAGACGGATCGTTGATTGAGCGGTCGGATCGCCGGATTTGAAAAGGTGGCGAAAGTTAGGGTTTTGGTAGAGAGAGAAGGAGGGAGAGAAACTTGGTTTTGAAACAAGAAATGGGAAGAGGGTTGAGAGGAGAGAAGAAATCACTTTAGAATAGGTGAGTTGGTGGTTTGTTGAGGCTAAAATGGAAGAGGAGGAGGTAAGGTGGCGGAGAGAGAAAGAGAAGGAGAGAGAGAGACGGGTTAAGAAGGAAAAGGAAATGAGGAGGCGTCTGTTCGCAGGAGGGTTTTAGAGGCGGCGGCGAAAACGTCTGGGACGTTTACAAAACGTCGTGCAACGTTTTTCTCTGGGTTTTCTGAGATGAAAAGTTGAGATTTTGAATTTTAATTTTACTGAAAAACGTTACGACGGTTAAGGAAACGTCTAAAACGTTTTGGCTGAATTTTTGAAGATGAAATATTTCGTCAGTTTAGGAATTTATGATCGAGAAAACGTTAAGACGTTTATCCAACCGTCCATGACGATTTGATTGTTTTCCGAGTTGTGAAAATTTAGTAGTCTAGGACACAGAGAAACGTTCAAACGTTTCCTAAAACGTTGAGACGTTTGAAGATATTTTGCATATTAGAAGATTGAACATTTTCGGACAGGAAGAATAAGAAAAACGTTTCAACGTTTTACATAACATTCCAGACGATTTGCTTCTTTTCTCAGATATGAATTTTCGAAGTTTTAGGATTGAGAAAATCGTCCAGACGATTTATAAAACGTTGGTGACGTTTTAGGTCATTTTGGTAAGTGTTGAAGTGATGTTCACAAACGTTCTAACGTTTCCAGAAACGTTTTGTAACGTTTTTCTCTGGCATTTTTGTCCTAAAATGAACTAATTGATTGCTATGCTCCCAATTGATATTAGATGTGTATGAGATTGAAATATTTCAGTCCTTAAATTCAAGCATGCCTAACTTAAACCTCAATTCATTGTGTTGTTGAGTATTTAAGGGCTTGGTAAAAATATCGGCAATTTGATTTTTGGTATCAATATGAATTAGTTGGACTTCACCTTTCTCAACATGATCTCTAATAAAATGATGCCTTATTTCTATGTGCTTAGTTCTAGAATGGAGAACCGGATTTTTGGATATCATAATGGCACTGGTATTGTCACACATAATTGGTACGTTGCGGAAGCGAATTTCATAATCATGTAAGGTTTGGATCATCCATAAAATTTGTGTGGAACAACTACCGGCCGCAACATACTCGGCTTCCGCGGTGGAAAGCGCAACCGAGGTTTGTTTACGACTCGACCATGAGACAAGTGATCCGCCAAGAAATTGACATGTACCACTTGTACTTTTTCTATCCATTCGGTCTCCGGCAAAATCGGCATCGGTATATTATCAAATCTAATTCCGATTGTTTGCCATACCACAATCCCACATTTAGAGTGCCTTTGACATATTTAACAATTCTTTTAACGGCTTTCAAATGCAACTCTTTGGGATTAGATTGAAACCTAGCACATAGACATACCGCAAACATAATATCGGGTCTACTCGCAGTTAAATAAAGTAGACTACCTATTATAGCTCGGTATTGGGTGATGTCCACGGGTGTGCCGCTTGGATCCGAGTCAAGATTAGCATTGATAGCCATTGGTGTTGGACTCGTCTTGCTCTCGGTCATTCCAAACTTCTTCACCAACTCCTTGGCATACTTGGTTTGGCTCACAAAGGTGCCATCCGAGAGTTGCTTGATTTGTAGCACCAAGAAGAAATTTAATTCACCCATCATGCTCATCTCGAACTCACTACTCATAAGAGAAGAAAATTCCCTGGCAAGTGCCGCATTTGGTGAACCAAAAATGATATCATCGACATAAATTTGTACTATTAGAATTGAATCATTTCTCTTCTTTGTAAAAAGAGTTGTGTTATTCTTTCCTCTTGTAAATTCATTTTCAATTAGAAAGGAACTAAGCCTACCGTACCATGCTCTAGGAGCTTGTTTAAGACCATAAAGTGCTTTGGTGAGTCTATAGACATGATTAGGAAATGCCGGGTCAACAAAACCGGGTGGTTGATTTACATATACTTCTTCATCTATGAATCCATTCAAAAATGCACTTTTAACATCCATTTGAAATAGAGTGAAGTTTTTATTTGAGGCATATGCTAAAAGCATTCGAATAGATTCTAGACGAGCTACGGGTGCGAAGGTTTCTTCAAAGTCAATACCCTCTTGTTGTTTATACCCTTGAGCTACTACCTAGCCTTGTTCCGAACGACATTTCCATTTTCATCTTTCTTATTCCTAAAGACCCATTTAGTTCCAATAATCATCCGTTCTCTTGGCTTAGGTACTAGTATCCAAACTTTGTTCCTTTCAAATTGAGCAAGTTCTTCTTGCATGGCACAAATCCAATTTGAATCCCCATTGGCATCTTTAAAGTTTTTGGGTTCAACATTTGATACAAATGCACAATGGGCAATCATTTGATTTAACCCCGATCTAGTCCTAACCCCTTCCCTAGGATTTCCAATCACATTAGAAAGAGGGTGAGAGGAAACTTCCCTTAGATCTTCGGGAGGTTGATATATACATTGTGGAGATTGTGCTTCCTCGGTTTGCATTGACTCGTTCAATGGATTTTCTTCGGGTTGCTCTTGCTCGAGTGGTTGCTCAATGTTGTTGTTTGTATTTTCGACCTCATTAATCTCGAGCTCGGCATCTTCAACACCTACAATTTGAATACCTTTCTCGGCCTTTTGATTAGTAGCTTCATCAAATTTGACATGTACGGACTCAATTACAATTTGATGAGATGCGATGTAGATTCTATAGGCTTTACTTGTCAAAGAGTACCCCACAAATGTTCCTTCAATGGATTTAGAGTCGAATTTTGTAATTTTTGGTGATTCGTTAAGCACGAAGCATTTCGATCCGAATACTCTAAGATGAGATATTTTTGGCTTATACCCCTTCCATAGCTCATAAGGTGTTTTCTTCAATGTCGACCTTATACTAACGCGATTGATCACGTAGCAAGCCGTATTGACCGCCTCGGCCCAAAGGTGTTTGGGTAAAGGGTATTCGTTTAGCATGGTTCGGGCAAGCTCTTGCAATGTTCGGTTTTTCCTCTCAACAACCCCATTTTGTTGAGGTGTGCGAGGAGCCGAATATTCATGTTTATATCCTCTTTTAGAGCATACTTCATCAAATTTTGCATTTTCAAATTCACCCCCATGATCACTTCGAATACGAATGATTTTTGTGCCTTTTTCATTTTCAACCCGATTGCAAAATCTAATGAAGTTTTCTATTGCTTCATCCTTATGTTGCAAAAATATAACCCAAGTAAAGCGACTATAGTCATCTACAATTACATATGCATATTTCTTTCTAGCCAAACTTGGTACACTAATTGGTCCAAATAAGTCCATATGTAGTAATTGCAATGGTTGATCGGTTGAGACCATATCTTTGGACTTAAAGCAATTTTTAGTTTGTTTGCCTTGGACACATGCATCACACAATCCTACGATTTCTAATTTGTGTGTTGGTAAACCGCGGACTAGGTCTAATTTAACCAACTTTTTAATGGAGTCAATTGAAATGTGACCTAGTCTACGATGCCATAACCTAGAGCCGGTTGTAATGGCATTCAAACATATTTCACCGGATTCGAAATGATTAAAATATAAGTAGTAAACATTTTTCTTTCTCTTACCGGTGTAGACTAAAGAATCATCGGATTCTCTAAACAAAAGACAAGCATTAGTATTGAATTTAACGTAATAGCCGGCTTCACATAATTTACTCACGCTAAGTAAATTATAGTTCAAGCCGTCAACAAGGTAGACATCCGATATGGTTAAGTTTTGGTTGCCAACCGTACCTAATCCGATTATCGAACTCTTTCTTTGGTTACTACCGAAAGTAACCGACCCACCTTCATATGGTTCTAAAGATTTGAAATTAGATTTATCACCGGTCATGTGGTGTGAACATCCACTATCAATGATCCAAGCATTTTCTTTATGTGTTGTAATCAAACATACCTACAAGAGTATATATATATTTGCAATTAATATATACCTTGTTTTAATCTCCCCCTTTCCCCCCTTTTTTTTTTGTTTTAGGTTGGGGAGATTTCAATTACAACTTTAAGCTAGTTTAGCTTTAGGAATCCAAACAACATTTGATTTGTTGCTTCCTTTCCTAAAGTTACACTCTAATGAGGTGTGGCCAATTTTACAACAATAGTTACAAAATGTGACCGATTGCTTGACATTTGTTGAGCCATGCTTGAAAGTGGCTTGAAATTTATCTTTCACTCCTTGAATTTGATTCCTATGATTTGTAACTTTAGATGAATAAGACTTATTTTTGTTTGAATCAAATTTGTTGGTATGTTGGGGAACATCTCTCGTCAAACCATTTCTTTGGTTTTTGTTTTGGAAAATATTTTTGTTGTTGATTTCATAAAACCATCCATCCGGTCCTTTGAAATATGTTTTGTTTGACCTTTTTGGATTAAAAGTGTTCCTATCACTATTTTGACATTTGTTTTCATTTTTGTAATTTTTGTTAGAAAATTTGTATCTAAATGCATGATTTTGTTTTGACTTTTTGGTTTGAGGAGTTATCCCTTTATTTGACTCCTTTGTCAAGGGTGTTTTACCATGTTTGGAGTGAAATTGGTAATCAAAATATTCTTTGCAATTGAACTTGAATTTATTTAAATTTTGAGTAAGTTCCCCATTTTCTTTTGGGCTTTGTGAATAATTTGATTCAAATGAGGATTGACCCTTCTTGTATCCAATGCCCATTGTACCGATTTTTCGATTCAAATTGGCATTGATCAAATTATCTACATAGTAGGGATCGAGACTAGTGACATTTGAGAATTCACTAGGAGATCTTAAAGCCCTATTTTCGGTCTCTAAAGTTTGAATTTTTACTTTTAACATCTCTATATCCCCTATGTGTGATTGACAAGAATGTAATGTAAATAGTTCCAATTCTAAGTTTTTTATTTTGGATTCAAATTCAAGAAGTTGTGATTGCAATTTTTGTATGGTACCTTCCTTTTCAAGCACGGCCTTTTTGGATTCCTCAAGCAACCTAGGTGCATTATAATTCATTAGAGTTTCATCCATGAACGTGCTTGTCTCATTTGTCTCTATATAATTCTCATTCATGTCAATTTTGGATTCATCTTTCCTAACTCGGTAACCGTTTGAAGGGTAGTCGGGGTTGGTCGAGTCAATGGGAGACATGTACCGGCTAGGAAAAGAAATAAGATGTACCTCATTTAAGGAGTATGTTACATCTTCTATAGATACATCATCTACCTCAATGATGGTGTTAGTTGAGGCTTCGATGGGACCAACCTCAATCTCAATGGTAGAGCTTGTGGAGGCTTTGGTAGAATCCTCCGACTCCTTGTTGTTTTTTTGAGTTGGCGAGATCTTTGAGGAATTCAATAGTGGTCTCGTCGGTTATGTTTTTGTTTGCAATGATTGTATCCACGTCAATCATTGCCGAACCCTCATCTACTATTGCCATAAGAGCGAGGTTGATCTCTTGTTCATCGCCCGACTCCGAGTCGGATTCTTCTCTATCACTCTCATCGGAGTCGATGCAAAATAGAGCTTGCATTGCCTTGGCCTTCTTCTTGCTTTTGTACCCGTCGTACTTTTGCTTAGGCCTTCGGTCATTTTGCCCTACACTATCCTTGTTCTTCAAGTTGGGAAATAGCTTGAAGCATGTTTGAATGGTATGGCCTTCTCTTTCACATGCAAAGCAAATGACCCGTTTGTTTCCTTCTTCACGTTCTTTGTTGTATTTGAGTTCGAAGTTCAGCATGGCTTGAAACATTTTGGTTAAGTAAACGACATCATTTGAGGTGTCATGTCCTAGTTGGTTTATGAAAGAGTCACTTGATGGACGATTATTTGAGGAGCTAGGGTGGTTTCGGTGGTTTTGAGCTGGAAAAGCCACGGTTTTTGTTTTTGGCTCTTGTTTGAGATCATCGGCTTGTATTAGCTTTTCTTCAAAACTCCGAAAATGGGCATAGAGTTCATCCGGTGTGAATGATTTTTGCGTCCCATGAATTGCTTCTAGGGCACTCACCAATCCGTCCCACCTAGGCCTCCTAAGCATTACTCGGAGGAGCTTTCCTACAATTTTATCGTTAGAAAGCGGTTCTCCTAATTCAATGAATTCATTTTGAATATGCATAAGTCTATTATACATATCCTCAACATTTTCACCATTTTCAACTTTAAAAGTTTCAAATTTGGTTTCTAGACCGGCTATTTTGGTTCGTTTGATTTGGGTGTTACCCTCGTACCGGTTAACGAGAGCATCCCACATTTCTTTTGCATTGGTTGTGTTACCGAAAATTAATGCAACCGATTCACTTACCGCATTGTATATTGCATTAACGGCAAGGTCATTTACTTTCTTTAATTCGGTAGATGGAAATGTTTCAGTTTTAGCCTCATTACCGGTAGGATTGGTGTATACCGCTTCATACCCTTTTTCAATTACATTCCAAACTTCAAGGATGTTTAGATAGTTCATCATGGTTCTTTTCCAATGACTAAAATTTTTGGTAGTACTACCAAAGGTTGGAGGTTCTATCACATATCTAGTGGGTGCCATTTTAGATCGGTAAGCTCGAATTAAGTGAGTCTATTGAGTAACGCGCTCTGATACCACTTTGTTGATGAGTTTAGAGAGATTTGACACAAGGAGTGATAACGGAGTTCGGCTTAAAATGCCTACGTCTCCGGGGCGTCGCAACCGCTTCTCGGTGCGCCTTTCTATTACCCAAAGAAGAAAGGTTACAACTTGTGAACCGGTGAGCCCTTACAACCAATGGGAAGTCACACGGCCAACTTGAATCGAGAACGAAGTCTCTAAGTTTGAAATCTCAAGATGAACACTCAAGAACTCACTCTAACCTAATCTAACGTAAGATTAGTGAAGTGGATTTGAGGTTGTTTGAGGGATATTGAAGTTTTTGTTCTCACAACAATGGAGGAACTTGAGCTCACAGAAAATTGCTTTTGAAATGATTAGGGTCGGCTGTATTATTTTGAGGAGAACCCTAAGGTTCTATTTATAGTGGCAGCTTTGAAATGAGTTTTCTGCCATAAAACGTCCCAACGTTTTGTAAAACGTAGAAAACGTTTTACTTTAATTTAGTTCAAAAATTCAAATTTCTGTGAGAATTCCTAAAACGTTGCCAACAATTATAAAACGTTGCAAGACGTTTTTGTCTGGAAATTTATCGACTAAAATGCTATTTTGAAGTCTGAAAAATGAATTAAAACGTCCAGACGTTTTGACAAACGTCCAAAACGTTTTAGAGTATTTTTCAGCCTAATTTGAAGTCTGAGAAGAGAATTAAAACGTCCAGACGTTTTGACAAACGTCTGCAACGTTTTAGAGCATTTTTCAGCTTTTAATCGATCAATTTCTAGATCTTTTACACGAGGTAAAACGTCTGAACGTTTTGTTAACCGTTCCAACGTTTTGTCCCTGTGAATCAACATCAAAGCTACTTTACCAACTATAATTTTACAGTTTAAATTCTTGATAAATAACTTGATGATTCTTCAGTTCAAGCACTTTGTATATTGCAATTCCTATCGTCTTGAACCTGCATTCTTTCTAAAATATAGAAAATCGTAAAATTCAATCATTGTATGTTTTGCAAATTAGTCAAATAAACTAAAAGAGAATTGCTTGAAACAACAATCTCCCCCTTTTGACGATTTGCAAAACATACAACGCAAGTAAGTGCATAAATCGATTTTTCCCAAATAAAAAAATTAATCTCCCAATTAATCGATTAAAATTAATCTCCCAATTAATCGGTTTTTGCATGTCTTGCATTTTCTCCCCCTTTTGGAAATCGACGAAAGGGAGACCAAAAGTCATTAAATAGCACAATCAATAGTGCTCCCCCTCAAAATATGCACTCCCCCTCAATTTGATAATATATGACTAATAAAATTTGAAAGTTATGCATAACATCATAAATAGGATTGGCATGTAAGATAGTAAATTTATAAATAATCATGCAACCAATATGCAAACATTCATATCAATACCATAAATCAAAGAGTCATAATAATATCATAAATATTCTTGAGCAAAAGAGAATCAATTCATGCAAGATAAGGAGCAAAATAAAACAAGTTTAAGGGATAGCATAACATAGCAACCATTTAGTGAATTTTAATTTAAAAACTAGAGAAGTTTAGAATGAGGGGTCATCTTCGTCATCTCCACCATCTTCAACATCATCCTCGTCATCATCTTCGGACGGAATATAAGGAGCACTAGAGGTCGCACCACTAGAAGCACCGTATTGTTGCACAAAGCGCCGAGCAAGTTCGGAGGTAGTGATATCGACATCATGAATGGCTTTGGCGTTTTTGAGACCTCGGTTTCGGATTTTGCGCGAATCTTCCTTCAAGACTTTAAGATCATTCTTAATCGCGGTAAATTCATTGGTATTGGTTAATTGGTATTGTTGCATGTGTTGAATAATCCAAGCCAATTGATTTTCCGCTCCTTGAGGTATCTCACCTTGAGCCATTGGTGGTACCGGTGGTGGTTCATTGTGTACCGGTGATTCTTCTTCATACGGATCCCAATATTGGTTCGGTTGGGCATTGGGAGCATTGATCCAATCATTGATAGGCCGTCCATCGGGTCTAAGCATTGGTAAGCCCGAGTCCGAATGACCTTTGATCCAACCATGTTTGGGTAAAACATCAACTAAATGAAGTGGTGCGTTAGCAATGAGATGACTTGGGACGGTTATGCCACTTTGACGAATTAGGCGATGAATCACATGAGCGAAAGGTAAAGTGGCAACGGAGCTAGTGAAGCAAACAATCATGTGGCGGAGAATTATGTAGGGAATGTTGAACCGTTTTTCATCCATGGAAATGAGATGTCGCATGTAGTACATTGGACCCCACTCTATGTTTGATTTGATTGTTGCTTTGGGTACGAGAATGTTGTTGACTAGGAGAAAAAGCAAGCGATGTAGGGATGGAAGATGTGATGCATAGAAGGGTCCACTGCCATGGTTACGGCGATCAAACCAGGTTTTGTAGTGATCGGCGGATTCTAAAGCTTGATCGGGCCAATTCCGAAGGAGATATGTTTCTTCACCCTCATTTGACAAACCAAGCCAATTGGCTACATTCTCCAAAGATAGGACAATTTCTTGCCCGCATACATAGGATTTTACTAGAAAGGGGTCTTCGGTGAATGTTAAGTTGGAGTAGAAAACTTTGGTGATTAGTTCGCTATAGGGTTCATCACAAGTGAGCAAGGATTCCCATGGCCAATGGTTGATATACCCGATAATTTTGTCATCCTCGGGATATCGAAAGGTAACTGAGGCTTTGTTAAAATAGTAGCAATTGGATAACTTCTGATTTGTAAATTGGCCCGTGAAATTGGTGTGAGCAATTTGATTCCGGAATAGGTAAGTGTTAGATCGAAAAGGGTTGGTATCCGGGGCAATTTCAGTTCTACTTGATTGACCCGCTTCGGTTCGGGCCCTTTTCTTTCTAAGTGCATTCATTTTGGCAAGTTTTGGAGCCATTGGTTTGAGAGAGAAATTTAAAGTTACCGATTGAAGAATGAATCACAAATCCGTGAAGAGAACGGCTCTACAAGCACAATGGTGAAGACGGATCGTTGATTGAGCGGTCGGATCGCCGGATTTGAAAAGGTGGCGAAAGTTAGGGTTTTGGTAGAGAGAGAAGGAGGGAGAGAAACTTGGTTTTGAAACAAGAAATGGGAAGAGGGTTGAGAGGAGAGAAGAAATCACTTTAGAATAGGTGAGTTGGTGGTTTGTTGAGGCTAAAATGGAAGAGGAGGAGGTAAGGTGGCGGAGAGAGAAAGAGAAGGAGAGAGAGAGACGGGTTAAGAAGGAAAAGGAAATGATGAGGCGTCGGTTCGCATGAGGGTTTTAGAGGCGGCGGCGAAAACGTCTGGGACGTTTACAAAACGTCGTGCAACGTTTTTCTCTGGGTTTTCTGAGATGAAAAGTTGAGATTTTGAGTTTTAATTTTACTGAAAAACGTTACGACGGTTAAGGAAACGTCTAAAACGTTTTGGCTGAATTTTTTAAGATGAAATATTTCGTCAGTTTAGGAATTTATGATCGAGAAAACGTTAAGACGTTTATCCAACCGTCCATGACGATTGGATTGTTTTCCGAGTTGTGAAAATTTAGTAGTCTAGGACACAGAGAAACGTTCAAACGTTTCCTAAAACGTTGAGACGTTTGAAGATATTTTGCCACAGACGATCAATCCTTGCCGGAGCAAAAACAATGGCACCTTACATGCGACACCATCAATCCTTTGCCACAGACGATCAACCGCAGGGTATCTTCTGCAAAGAGAATTAGAACTTTCAGAGTCAGGACAGTTCTGAATGTCAGGCCCTTGCAATTAACACATCTCAAACCTCAGCGGCCGTTGATCTTCCTGTGGCGAGTCATTCGCACAGCAAACCCCAGTCCGCCAACCCACCGACTACACAGGAATACCCACACCAGATCCAAATGCAGAGGCAAGATGACCGTTGTTCCACTCCCAAACAAATTCCAGCTGGGGGACACCACGTGGCCGCCCCAACAAAAACTGCACAGGGATCCACCAGTGGTAGTGTGCAGCGGGTCAAAACGGGTTATAAACCACCCTACAATGCGGCAACTACACCAAAAGCCATTATGCTCAGACCACAACTAATTGTGCATTGCCCAACAGCACGCCCTTCTAAGGGGGAGGAACCTTCTGAGAGATAGCCACGTGCCCAGCGCTTACTCAAAGAGGCAGGTTCGGCTTCCATTTTGAGGGATAAAGACAAGAGCACTGCAGCAACCTCTATTCACTCTAGGACAAAAGGGAAGGCGGTCCCCAGACAAGAAAACCTCAGAGAAATTAGAGGCGGCGTGCGTCTTAAAAAGAAACCTTTACTCAAGGGCCGCTAGGAGGGAGCTGGGCCCTCTAAGCGAGCCTCACCAATTAAAAACAAATTTAATTCCAAGCAGGCCGAAAATGTTCAAGTGCAATTGGATACAGAGGGCTTTTACAAGGTCCAGGTCAATTACTCACATTGTGCTGCAATAGCTAAGGCTGCGGGCCTGCACCCTGAAGATGTAATTCAAACCATCCATGAAGATAACTCCGAAAGGGTTCTGCTTTCAGAGCATCAGGAGGATCTCGACCACACAAATGAGGAGGAAGGTCTTGATCAGATCCAGTTCCCATTAACGGATGAGGATTTAGACTCCGATGAAGACTTACTGGAGTAGTTTGGCCGTTGGTGGCTATATAAAGTTGTTTGTTGTTATTTTGTTTATTTATGAATAGAATTAAAAGAATAAAGGTGGTGTCCTGGAACACGAGAGGTCTGGGAAACCAAGAAAAATGTAGTGTAGTTAGAGATTTACTTAGATCCTCTAGATGTGACGTGTGTTGTTTGCAACAAACTAAATGGAATTCCTTTGACTATTCTTACATTGGCAGGGTACTTCCTTCTTTTTTCGAAGAAATTGTGTCACTTTAAATGCTACCCACTCTTTGGGTGGCCTACTTATCTCTTGGAAAAGAAACTACTCATTAATAAACAGTTGGGTAACTCCTCATACATGTTCGGCCTTGCTCGTTCAGGTCGCAACAGGGTGTCATTTCTTAATCACAAATGTCTATGGCCCATCGATAGAGGCCAAAAAGTTAGAATTTCTACAGGAGTTTGAAAACCTAGGGGGTCTGGTGCATGTGCCATGGATGCTTATGGGGGATTTTAATGTTGTCAGGTGGATGATAGACCGATCTGGTGGTACTCGCAATTTTCTGCACATGGACCGGTTCAACCAAGTTCTTGACAGTTTACAGTTGCTGGAAGCTCCCTTGAAAAATTGGGATTTCACATGGTCCAGTAAGAGGCCGGCACCGATTTTTTCTAAGCTGGACCGTCTCTTCCTGAGCACTGAGTGGTCATCAAATTTCCCCTCTATAACCCTCCGGGCGTTAGAAATGTCAGTATCTGACCATGTCCCTCTTCTTCTAATTTGCAAGCAACTGCAACCGACTCCTAGAATTTACAGGATTGAAAGAGGATGGTTCCAGTACCCTAAACTTGGTGAGGTAGTGCAAAGACTATGGCAGGATGATCTCCCACCGAATCTGCATACCTTTCAAAGAAGATGCGGGCTCATGCACAAAGAAATGCGAAACTGGAATTTCGAAAATTTTGGGATCCTTAACTAAGGCTATACTGTTTTTTGATCGCATTGAGGAGAAGAGAAAACTCGACCAGCGTGAGTCTCGATTGCGGGTTAAACTCCGTGAGCGGGTTTTCGAATTGGCAAACATGGAGGAGATGAGATGGTTTTAAAGATCTCGAAATAAATGGCTAAAACTTGGAGACCGTAACACGGCATATTTCCACCAATTTGCTTCGGCCAGGGCAAGGAGAAATATGGTCATAGAAATTCACCATGATGGATCGGTGCTCAGGGAAGACAATAGTATTCGGCAGGCATTCTTCCAGGAAATGCAAGGTCTGCTGGGCAAAGAATCGCTGGTTCTTCCTTTCGCGGTATCTGCTCTTTACACGGCCACCCCAGACCTAGACCACCTCGTCTCACCATTTTCTGAGTCTGAAGTCCACTTTGCAATTCGCAACCTGCCCTCCAACAAGGCTTGTGGTCCAGACGGCCTTCCGAACGAGTGCCTTAAGGAATTCTGGCCATCGATGAAACTGCACATTATGACCATGATCGGCAACTTCTGGGCAAATCGCCTGGACCTAACGGAGATAAATCGAGCTAACTTGGTCATGATACCAAAGTCGGACTGCCCCCTCACCACCAATGACTACCGGCCGATTAGTATCATAAACCTTCTGCCAAAGCTCATTTCGAAACTTTTGGCTAACAGGCTAGCCAAGGTACTCCCGAATTTGATCTCCATTAACCAAACTGCATTCATGAAGGGAAGACACATTGCTGAAAATTTCCTCTCCACTCGCGAAATTCTCCAATACTTGTCTTCACAGGGTCATCAAGCTATTTTAGCAAAAATTGATTTTTCAAAAGCTTTCGATTCAATTAGTTAGGTTTTTTTTGCTAAATGTGCTTGATACCCGAGGTTTCCCAAAGAAATGGTTGGATTGGCTCCGTGCCTTGCTGTTTACGAGCTCTTCACGAATCGTGATGAACGGCTCACACACGGCCTACTTCAATCACAAGAGGGGTCTCCGTCAGGGAGATCCCTTGTCACCCCTTCTATTCATCTTAGTGGTTGATGTCCTTCAGCGTATGGTTTGTAGCATCAATGCTTCATCCAGCATACAACTGGCACCGAGACTTCGACACTCAATCATGGCCCTCCAGTACGCTGACGACACGGCCTTTATACTCAGTGCCCACACAGAGACAGTGATTAACTTTAAGTTACTGTTAAGGCTTTTCTCCAAAATTTCAGGTCTTAGAGTAAACTTCCAAAAGAGCGCTATCGTGCCTCTCAACTTACAGCAAGACCAAATCTGACTGATTCGGGGGATTATGGGCTGTGATATCACCCAGTTGCCGATTACATATCTGGGTCTCCCGCTCACAATTAAAACTCCAACCAGACAAGCATACTGGCCTCTAATCGAAAAGATGCAAAACAGGCTCCAAGGGTGGAAGGGGAAGCTGTTATCAAGGGGAGGGCGGCTGCAGTTAGTCAATTCTGTCCTTTCCTCAATTTTAATCTATTTCATGTCTTGCTTCAAACTCCCGACTTGGGTAATTGCTAAGGTCGATAAGATAAGAAGAACTTTTCTTTGGGGAAAGGGCACTGCTAGTGCTACTGGCACATCTTGGCTAAATTGGAAAGACTGTTGTATCCCTAAGCAATACGGAGGCCTTGACATTTCAGATTTAAAAGTACAGAACATGGCTCTATTGCTTCGATGGTGGTGGCGCCTGTATGACCAAAATCAGGAGCTATGGGCACATACGGTTCACTCTCTTTATTCCCGAAACTTGGCGGTTGATGGGCCTAAAATATGGAGAACTCAGGGATCCTTCTTCTGGCGATTACTTTGGCAATTGCAACCTTACTTCCACTGGAGCATATACTGGAATGTGGGGGATGGGAGGAATATCGCCTTTTGGTTTGATCCTTGGGATGGACCGCCGATTGTCACAGTCCTTGACACTCACCGACCTCCATTGTCTCTCATGTCCTTGAGACAAGCTTTCCCTTTACTGCAACAAGTGGCCCCCCAATTAGAAATTGAATTCTCTGATTTGCGAGACGAATTGAGATGGAGATGGACTATGGAAGGCGTTTATTCTTCGAAGTCGTTTTACCAAACACTAAAGGTAGGAGGCAGGATTAAATGGTCGTTCCCTTGGGTCTGGAAAGCCAAGGCTCCACCCTCGGTCCGATTATTTGGCTATTTCGCCCTCAGTGGAAAAGTGCTGACAAGAGAAGAGCTACGGCATCGCAATTTCAATTGTGATGAAAATTGCGTCATGTGCAACACTGATTCCAGAGAAACGATTGCTCACCTCCTGTTCTTCTGCCCCTTTGCTCAGCGGGTTTGGTTTTTCATCCAGGCCTCGCTAAGAAAACCAGTACTTGTTGTTTCAAGCAATTCTCTTTTAGACTATTTGACTAATTTGCAAAACATACAATGATTGAATTTTACAATTTTCTTTATTTTAGAAAGTATGCAGGTTCAAGACGATTGAATTGCAATATATAAAGTGCTTGAACTGAAGAATCATCAAGTTATTTATCAAGAATTTAAGCTGTAAAATTATAGTTGGTAAAGTAGCTTTGATGTTGAATCACAGGGATAAAACGTTGGAACGGTTTACAAAACGTTTAGACGTTTATCTATGTGAAAAATCTGGAGATCAGTCGATTAAAAGCTGGAAAAACATTCTAAAACGTCCCAGACGATTGTCAAAATGTCTGGACGTTTCAATTAATTTCTCAGACTTCAAAATAGCATTTCGATTGATAAATCTCCAGAAGAAAACGTTCTGTAACGTTTGTTAAACGTCTGAGACGTTTTAGGAATTCTCACAGAAATTTGAATTTTTGAACTAAATTAAAGTAAAACGTTTTCTACGTTTTACAAAACGTTGGGACGTTTATGGCAGAAAACTCATTTCAAAGCTGCCACTATAAATAGAACCTTAGGGTTCTCCTCAAAATAAGACAGCCGACCCTAATCAATTCAAAAGCTATTTTTCTGTGAGCTCAAGTTCCTCCATTGTTGTGAGAACAAAAAACTTCAATATCCCTCAAACAACCTCAAATCCACTTCACTAATCTTAAGTTAGATTAGGTTAGAGTGAGTTCTTGAGTGTTCATCTTCAGATTTCAAACTTAGAGACTTCGTTCTCGATTCAAGTTGGCCGTGTGACTTCCCATTGGTTGTAAGGGCTCACCGGTTCACAAGTTGTAACCTTTCTTCTTTGGGTAATAGAAAGGCGCACCGAGAAGCGGTTGCGACGCCCCGGAGACGTAGGTATTTTAAGCCGAACTCCGTTATCACTCCTTGTGTCAAATCTCTCTAAACTCATCTACTTTATCTTATTTGAAATTATTTCTTTATTTTCGAAATTAGTGGTGCCTAAGGGACAAAGATGGATGATCAAGATCTCAACCTTGCGTTGATGGAAAATGATAATGAGAGTCCAATGATGGTGGATGTTAAGAACAACAACATAGAGTTGGATGATACAAGTAAAGCCTCAACAATTCTTTCTAAAGAGGTAACACTAGAACTTGAGAATAATAATTATGAGTCCGAAATTGAAATGACAGATGAAGAAGGAGGAGGTGAAGAATGTGAAGAATGTGATTGTATAATTGATACAAGCACTTTATTGGATAAGGGTCAAACACATAATGAGGAAATTAGATTAACAACTATTCTTGATGAATCCAATAAGATATCACTTAGAAAAGATGATATCATTCAAGAGTTAAGATCCAAAATTATTGAGCTTGAGTCCAAAGTTGTGGAGATACAAAAATCAAATGGGACCAACATATGTCAATCACATGTAGGTGAAATAGAAATTTTAAAGGTGAAAGTACAAAATTTGAAAACCGAAAATTTGGCTCTAAGGTCTCAAATTGAATCCACTAATCCTATTAGTTTAAATCTTGATGAAGTGGATAGAATGTTTGAGAAACGACGATATCCAAATGATAAGTCGGGTTTTGGATATAAGAAGGATCATTCACTTGATGCCAAAAGCTCAAAATCTCAAGAGAAAAGGGAATACAATAAAAATTTAAAAGATAAAAATAACCAAAATAGAGTTAGGTATGGTTTCAATTGCAAAAACTTCATGGATAAATATGATATTCAATACAATGGTAGACGCACATTAATTCCACAAGGGAAACAATTTCAAAACTCAAATGCCAAGAATTACGGTTCTAAAAAACAAAATCATGCGTTTATGTATAGGAACAATAATATTAAATACAAGGATAAAATTGCACATAGTAATTCGAAAAATACATTCGCACCACAAGGGTCAAACAAAATCTACTTTAAGGGACCCGATGGATGGTTTTATGAATTAAAGGATAAAAATGATTCACAAAATGGAAGTCAAAGAAATAGTACATTAAGAATCGCTTCCCGATATAACAATAAATTTGATTCACACAAAAACAAAAATTCTTCATCCAAGTTTTCAAATAGATTTTCAAATACTTCTTGGAATCGAACTCAAAAGTTAAATAGTCATTTCCAAACTCGTTTTGAAATGGGTCCGGCATTAGGTGCTAAGCCGAATTTTACATTTTGCAATTATTGTTGTAAGCTTGGTCACTCCTCATTAGAATGTAGGTTTAGGAAAGGAAACAACAATGCAAATGTTGTTTGGATTCCTAAAGCTAAACTAATGTAATATTGTGCTTCAAATCTCCCTAAATCACTCAAATTGCTAAAGTCAATCATGGGGGAGATTAAACAAAGGGTATGGTATGGTGGATTTATTTTTATTTTCTTTCTAACTAAAAACAAATTCACAAGGGGTAAAATGATATTATTTTTAGTTCAACTAATGCGGCACTTGCCGAGGAGTTTTTCTTCTCTTATGAGTAGTGAATTCGAGATGAGCATGATGGGCGAATTGAATTTCTTTTTTGGGCTACAAATCAAGCAACTCTCGGATGGCACCTTTGAGCCAAACCAAGTATGCCAAGGAGTTTGTGAAGAAGTTTGGAATGACCGAGAGCAAGACGAGTCCAACACCAATGGCTATCAATGCAAATCTTGACTCGGATCCAAGCGGCACACCCGTGGACATCACCCAATACCGAGCTATAATAGGTAGTCTACTTTATTTAACCGCTAGTAGACCCGATATTATGTTTGCGGTATGTCTATGTGCTAGGTTTCAATCCAATCCCAAAGAGTTGCATTTGAAAGTTGTTAAACGAATTGTTAAATATATCAAAGGCACTTTAAATTTGGGATTGTGGTACGGTAAACAATCAGAATTAGATTTGATAGGATACACCGATGCCGATTTTGCCAGAGACCGAATGGATAGAAAGAGTACTAGTGGTACGTGTCAATTTCTTGGCGGATCACTTGTCTCATGGTCGAGTCGTAAACAAACCTCGGTTGCGCTTTCCACCGCGGAAGCCGAGTATGTTGCGGCCGGTAGTTGTTGCACACAAATTTTATGGATGATCCAAACTTTGAATGATTATGAAATTCACTTCCGCAACGTACCAATTATGTGTGACAATACCAGTGCCATTATGATATCCAAAAATCCGGTTCTCCATTCTAGAACTAAGCACATAGAGATAAGGCATCATTTTATTAGGGATCATATTGAAAAAGGTGAAATCCAACTCATTCATATTGATACCAAAAATCAAATTGCCGATATCTTTACAAAACCCTTAAATACTCAACAACACAATGAATTGAGGTTTAAACTAGGCATGCTTGAATTTAAGGAATGAATTATTTCAATCACATACCCATCTCATATCTCTTGAGAACATAGCAATCAATGAGTTCATTTTAGGACAAAAATGCCAGAGAAAAACGTTACAAAACGTTTCTGGAAACGTTAGAACGTTTGTGAACATCACTTCAAAACTTACCAAAATGACGTAAAACGTCACCAACGTTTTTCTTATTCTTCCTATCCGAAAATGTTCAATCTTCTAATATGCAAAAAATCTTCAAACGTCTAAACGTTTTAGGAAACGTTTGAACGTTTCTCTGTGTCCTAGACTACTAAATTTTCACAACTCGGAAAACAATCCAATCGTCATGGACGTTTGGATAAACGTCGTAACGTTTTCTCAATCATAAATTCCCAAACTGACGAAATATTTCATCCTCAAAAATTCAGCCAAAACGTTGTAGACGTTTCCTTAACCGTCGTAACGTTTTTCTGTAAAATTAAAATTCAAAATCTCAACTTTTCATCTCAGAAAACCCAGAGAAAAACGTTGCACGACGTTTTGTAAACATCCCAGACGTTTTCGCCGCCGCCTCTAAAGCCCTCCTGCGAACCGACGCCTCCTCATTTCCTTCTCCTTCTTAAACCGTTCTCTCTCTCTCCTTCTCTTCTTCTCTCCGCCACCTTACACCTCCCTACTCCCTTTTAGCCTCCACAAATCACCAAATCAAGCAAATTTGAGTGATTTCTTCTCTCCTCTCAACTCTCCTTCCATTTCTTACTTCAAAATCAAGTTTCTCTCCCTCCTCCTCTCTCTCTACCAAAACCCTATTGTTAGCCACTTCTTCAAATCCGGCGATCCAACCGATAAATCGACGAACCGACTTCGCCATTGCGCTCGTAGAGTTGCTCTCTTCACGAATTCGTGCTTCATTCTTCAATCGGTAATTTTTAAATTTTCTCTCAAACAAATGGCTCCCAAACTTGCAAAACTCAATGCCATTAGAAATAAAAGGGCCCGAACCGAAGCGGGTCAGTCAAGTAGAACTGAGATTGCCCCGGATACCAACCTTTTTCGATCTAACACTTACCTATTCCGGAATCCAATTGCTCACACCAATTTCACGGGCCAATTTACAAATCAGAAGTTATCCAATTGCTACTATTTTAACAAAGCCTCGGTTACCTTTCGATATCCCGAGGATGACAAAATTATCGGGTATATCAATCATTGGCCTTGGGAATCCTTGCTCACTTGCGATGAACCATATAGTGAAATGATCACCAAAACCTTCTATTCCAACCTCACATTTACCGACGAACCCTTTCTTGTCAAATCCTATGTATGCGGACAAGAAATTATCTTATCTCTTGAAAATGTGGCCAATTGGCTTGGGTTATCTAATGAAGGTGAAGAAACCTATCTCCTTCGGAATTGGACCGAACATGCCTTAGAACCGGCCGATCACTACAAAACCTGGTTTGATCGACGTAACCATGGTGGTGCACCTCTCTATGCATCACATCTTCCATCCCTACATCGCTTGCTTTTTCTCCTAGTCAACAACATTCTCGTACCCAAAGCAACAATCAAATCAAACATAGAGTGGGGTCCAATGTACTACATGCGACATCTCATTTCCATGGATGAAAAACGGTTCAACATTCCCTACATAATTCTCCGTCACATGATTGTTTGCTTCACTAGCTCCGTTGCCACTCTACCTTTCGCTCATGTGATTCATCGCCTAATTCGTCAAAGTGGCATAACCATCCCAAGTCATCTCATTGCTAACGAACCACTTCATTTGGTTGATGTTTTACCCAAACATGGTTGGATCAAAGGTCATTCGGACTCGGGTTTACCAATGCTCAAACCCGACGGACGACCCATCAATGATTGGATAAATGCTCTCAATGCCCAACCAAACCAATATTGGGATCCGTATGAAGAAGAACCACCGGTACACAATGAACCACCACCGGTACCACCAATGGCTCAATGTGAGATACCTCAAGGAGCGGAAAATCAATTGGCTTGGATTATTCAACACATGCAACAATACCAATTAACCAATACCAATGAATTTACCGCTATTAAGAATGATCTTAAAGTCTTGAAGGAAGATTCGCGCAAAATCCGAAACCGAGATCTCAAAAACGCCAAAGCCATTCATGATGTCGATATCACTACCTCCGAACTTGCTCGGCGCTTTGTGCAACAATACGGTGCTTCTAGTGGTGCGACCTCTAGTGCTCCTTATATTCCGTCCGAAGATGATGACGAGGATGATGTTGAAGATGGTGGAGATGACGAAGATGACCCCTCATTCTAAACTTCTCTAGTTTTTAAATTAAAATTCACTAAATGGTTGCTATGTTATGCTATCCCTTAAACTTGTTTTATTTTGCTCCTTATCTTGCATGAATTGATTCTCTTTTGCTCAAGAATATTTATGCTATTATTATGACTCTTTGATTTATGGTATTGATATGAATGTTTGCATAATGGTTGCATGATTATTTATAAATTTACTATCTTACATGCCTATCTTATTTATGATGCTATGCATAACTTTCAAATTTTATTAGTCATATATTATCAAATTGAGGGGGAGTGCATATTTTGAGGGGGAGCACTATTGATTGTGCTATTTAATGTTATTTGGTCTCCCTTTCGTCGATTTCCAAAAGGGGGAGAAAATGCAAGACATGCAAAAACCGATTAATTGGAAAATTAATTTTTTTACTTTATTTGGGAAAAATCGATTTATGCACTTGCGTTGTATGTTTTGCAAATCGTCAAAAGGGGGAGATTGTTGTTTCAAGCAATTTTCTTTTAGACTATTTGACTAATTTGCAAAACATACAATGATTGAACTTTACGATTTTCTCTATTTTAGAAAGTATGCAGGTTCAAGACGATTGAATTGCAATATATAAAGTGCTTGAACTGAAGAATCATCAAGTTATTTATCAAGAATTTAAACTGTAAAATTATAGTTGGTAAAGTAGCTTTGATGATGAATCACAGGAATAAAACGTTGGAACGGTTTACAAAACGTTTAGACGTTTATCTATGTGAAAAATCTGGAGATCAATCGATTAAAAGCTGGAAAAACATTCTAAAACGTCCCAGACGATTGTCAAAACGTCTGGACGTTTTAATTAATTTCTCAGACTTCAAAATAGCGTTTTGATTGATAAATCTCCAGAAGAAAACGTTCTGTAACGTTTGTTAAACGTCTGAGACGTTTTAGGAATTCTCACAGAAATTTGAATTTTTGAACTAAATTAAAGTAAAACGTTTTCTACGTTTTACAAAACGTTGGGACGTTTTATGGCAGAAAACTCATTTCAAAGCTGCCACTATAAATAGAACCTTAGGGTTCTCGTCAAAATGAGACAGCCGACCCTAATCAATTCAAAAGCTATTTTTCTGTGAGCTCAAGTTCCTCCATTGTTGTGAGAACAAAAACTTCAATATCCCTCAAACAACCTCAAATCCACTTCACTAATCTTAAGTTAGATTAGGTTAGAGTGAGTTCTTGAGTGTTCATCTTCAGATTTCAAACTTAGAGACTTCGTTCTCGATTCAAGTTGGCCGTGTGACTTCCCATTGGTTGTAAGGGCTCACCGGTTCACAAGTTGTAACATTTCTTCTTTGGGTAATAGAAAGGCGCACCGAGAAGCGGTTGCGACGCCCCGGAGACGTAGGCATTTTAAGCCGAACTCCGTTATCACTCCTTGTGTCAAATCTCTCTAAACTCATCTACTTTATCTTATTTGAAATTATTTCTTTATTTTCGAAATTAGTGGTGCTTAAGGGACAACAGTACTGGTGCGGAGACTGGTACCTGACATGTCGGTACCGGCAATTTGGGAGGCATCATGGCTAGAAGCCAAGAGGGCGGGCAATTGGAATGGAGCAGAGTGGCTCAACAAAATGATTTGCGCCTGCTGGTGGATGTGGAGACAGAGAAACGAAGTCATTTTCCGAGGAAAATGGAGGAGAGCGGCGCAGTTGGCAGAGAAGATAGTGGACGAAGCGAGAGTCTGGTTTAAGTACTGCTGAATAGAGTGGTTGTATAGATCTGTCTAGAGCTGTTTTTGTTTTCTTTCTTATGTACACACCTTGACAGCCTCTGTCAAGCACTTTCAAAAAAAAAAAACATTTATGACACTTCGACATGTAACTAATTGGTTTAAACATTTTTTTACATGTCTATTTTATTTTATTTGTTTTTGACACTTCGACATGTAACTAAAAGTACTCGCTTATAATGAAATGAGATCGGTTATGAGCGGTCAAAATTGGAGGTGAACCAAACTGGTTCAAAGTTTCGAGACCGTTCTAATACTCAACATAGTAACGTAGGCCTTTAGATTTTAAAGAAAATCAATTTAAATCGTGATTGATCATTGTCTTTGATTTAAATAATTTTAGATATTTTTTACTTGCTTATCTATTCTATATTAGTTGGGCATTTTTATTTAAATTCGGTTTTAATTCTTTAATTCTATGTCATGTTGTGGTATGACTTTATTTCAGTTATTATATTTTGCTCATTTTTATTGGATTTTTTTTACTTGGTGTTCTAAATTGTGGGTTTTTAGTTTGTCTTTATCATTTGCATTTCATAAATTGTAAGTTTTTTTTGTTCTCATTTTTCTGTGTTATGAGGATGAGTTTTTTTATGGGTCTGATCAGAGTCGAGACTTGAAGTTCGTTATATTGTTGATTTTCATTAGGTAGATATTTAAATTTATTTTGTAGTGTCAAAAGTTATGACTTATATAAAAAATTACGGTATAGCTGCAAGTACACCCTTCGTCAATGATCACTAAAACTCCAATCTCATCAAGAGCCGCGCAAAGTATACCAATTTTCACGCTGGAAGCCAGAGTTCCTGCTCTCTCATTCCGATTGGAGATTTTGCAAACACGGTTGGTCAAGCTGTTGACGGAATAGGCATTGCCGTCATCCCTAGATTGGCATTGTTTCTATCCAAAGCAAATTAGTTTCTTTTACCGGCTTGAGGACTTGATTCATTGAAACTTCTATCAGAAATCCAGATTTAGTTAATTGTATTAAAGTAACAACCAATTTATCACAGTCAAGCAGAAAGGATGCAATCAATGGTTAACTCGTCGATGGAAGAATCACCGCTTACACTATTTGATTGTTCCATATTTGACTAAATTCTTGAAAGACACAGTAATTAGGAAGTTAACAAACGAACCGAGCACTAGATGAAGCACATCATGAATAAACTAATTAATGGATGATATAATTTCCAATCAATCTGTTATGCTACTCCGCTTGAGAAAAATAACATTTCTTACCAAATCAGCAACTCTCAGCAATGCGAATAGAAGAATAAAGAACTGACAAGCATGTCACGAACTGACAATAATAATCTGCGAAGCCTTTATCGTCATGGAAATAGTTCGTCTGAATGCACGATCTCTTGTGTCGCATTAGTTTCTTCCTTTTTTTTTTTTTCCACGATTCGCGGAGGACAAGATTCCGAAAGTAAAATAATGTTTCTTCTCTTTCATCACGAATAAGCGGCAGACGATCCCAATCCCATCAACAGCTTGGCTCACAGTGATTGGAAAATCTTCAACAGGGATGAGAGAGCAGGAATCCTTGATTCGAATGAGATTAATAATGGGTACACGGATCTTGATGAGATTTGAGTAATAATTTCATTGATGAAGGGTCCAGTCTCCAATCTCACTAACCAAAGTATATAGGATGGAAGGACTTAGTCAATTATTTAAAATTTTAGATTAATTAAATATTAAGTTTAATGAATAAAAGAGGATAGATGAAAAATGTTAAATTTATATGGGAATATTGGCTATTATGATGATTTGATAGGTAAATTGACTATTTTAGAAGTTTGTATGGGTACACCAGATATTCTCCCATAAATAAACTACTCCTCTTCTATGGCCCAAGGTGAGTCAACTCATTGTCCAATGCTCAAACAGTGTAAGAGGCGGGCATGGTAATTTTCTTAGAACAGTAATTTCTTAGTACTGGCTTACTGGGCCATTATACTATATAGACAACAAAATAATTTGCACCAACATCAGTTTAAAAAATTAATATGTCAACTACGAATTTGAGCTACATCTTCAAAAGAAAATTATTTTGGGATATTCTTAATAAATAAATTTTTTCAATTTTTTTTAATATTACATGCAAATTCTGGCTACATCTTGAACATTTGCTTTTTTTCAGAGAAAAAAATGCTGGCCTTCATATGCTTATTGAAAGTTGTTTTCATTTTCTAGTAAGAAAAATAATAATCAACAAAACTTAACATCCAATTGCGTGCTTCACTTATGTTGGATAAAATATAAATTTAAACAAAACAGGGTTGTCAGGCAATGATGTCAATTACGAAACTTGTTCCTTTGCTAGGATTATGTGTATGATAAATGTCTCCGATGGTTTACTAAAAAAATTTCTCCTATTTAGAAAAGGACACAAGGAGTAGAGCTCGGACTTTAATTTATGACTAGCTAATTAAATTCTGAGAATATTAAGTTGGAAATTTACAAAATTACTGAGGCTAAATATAAGGGCATGCTAGTGCAATATTACATTCCAAATTAAATAGTAATTTTGCTAGCTTTAAAAAAAAAAAATTACTTGACACTTGACCGTCAATCAATAAAACATTGTAAATTTATGATCTCGTTTTTTTAAAAAGGTAAAAAAAGTGTCTCAACGATATATATATTTTTTTTGTAGCAAACTGGAGTTACAATCTTATACATCACATTGCATATAGAGAAAAATACCCGAGATTTTTATTTATACCATTTTAATAAAATAAATTAATTAAATAACCATCGTTTTTGGTCAATTCTAAATCTAGCACGGCCGCACCGGCATTCTGCGGACCCATTTGAGCGGGGCCACAGAATACCGCTGCGGACCCCTAAATGGATCCGCAGAATGGTTCTGCGGACCCTTTTTTTCTTTTTTAAATCCAGTTTTTTTTAGCACTTTTGACCCCTGGGGTGCCTCCTGGTCAATTATTGTCAAAAGTGCCTCGTGTCTCCACTAAATTAAAATGCATGCACATCGATTTAGGAAAACAATTTTTAATGCCTCGTGCCTCGTGTCTCCCCTGGGGTGCCTCGGTAAAATAACAGAAAGGAAAAAGAAAAAAAGGGGGTCCGCAGAATGAATCTGCGGCCCCATATGGGGGTCCGCTCCGGCATTCTGCGGCCTCCCCCATATGGATCTGCAGCGGTGTTCTGCGGCCGTGCTAGAATTAGAATTGACCAAAATCGATGGTTATTTTATTAATTTATTTTATTAAAATGGTATAAATAAAAATTTCGGGAAAAATACCCCATCTACTCCATATTCCTTAATTAAAATACTTTTGGTGGAATTGAAACTAAAATAACCGAATGTCCGAATCTAATCCTATCTATTAGTTCAGAGGCGGATGCAGAATTTTTGCTAGGGAGGGACACGAATCGGATTCAAATAGCTTATCGAGTTCAAACTCGTTAGCTTCACGACCCGTTCTGGTGGGGGGCATTTGTTGAATCCTAAAAATTTGAGAATTGATCGATTCAATGCCTTAAAATCTAATTTTTTGATATTCACAAAAATGAGATTTGTATTTAATTTATTGAAAATAAAATCCATGGTAATATTCTACGTGTTAAACCGAGAATTTCGATATGAAGAACGCGAAAATCTCCAAACGGTTGATTTTATATGGATTTTACAAGATTTAACGCACATTTGGGTGCAACTTGGGTGTGGTTGATGGCCATCCGACCAGTGGGGCCCACTGTCATAGGGGCACCATTTGAATTAATTTGAACCCCTCATTTAATGTGACTCCTTCATTTTGGGTACACCCATATCCATAGACCAAAGCATGAGAAGACATGGGGCTCACCATAAATTAAGCCTACCCGAAAATTAAAATAAAACAAGAAGCATTATATTGGGTCAATGACATGTGAGACCTCTTTGTAAGACTCCTCTCCCTTATTTTCTATCTGAAAATTGGTTTAAAGAAGAGGATTTTAGAGCTACAAAATTCAAGAGAAAGAAAGAAGCTCGTGGCTTATTCTCATCAGCAATCAAGACTCAAGAGAGAAAGAACCAGGCCCGTTTTTCTCCACAAAGGAGCAACCTAATTTTCAGGGTGAGCAACATAGAACTAGACCTGTTTTTCTCTATTAAATTTCAAAATTCAAGGGGGGCGGTTGCTCCCTGGGCCAATGTTGGTCCGCCCCTGTGTTAGTTGGCACAAGGTAGGGGTGCAAACGAGTCAGATATTATCCGACCGTATCTGGATCCGTATCCGAAAATTAGATAATATCCGATATCCGAATATCCGTGCGGATACGGATACGAATATGGTTTTAAATTTTAATTATCCGTATCTGAATAGTAAAAATATATCATATAGTTTAATATATATTATGAAAAAATTTATATAATTCATTATTATAAAAAGCGGATATCCGTATCCGTATCCGTTTAATATCCGATCCATTTAATATCCGATCTGTATATGTATCCGTCTAATATTCAATCCGTATCTATATCCGGAAAATAAAAGCAGATACGGATATAATTTTACCTCTATCTGATCCGTATCTGATCTGTTTACACCCCTAGCACCGACATTTTTATTAATATCCAAAGTTTAATACAAATTATTAATTATGTCGAGATTTCAAAACTTTCGCTAAAAATACTCAAGCCGGTCAGAAAATGGCCGGCTTAGGTACCTGAGTAAACCGGCCATTTTCTGGCCGGCTTACTCCATTTTTTTTTTTTAGAGAGAAACACTATGAAGATCAAAATGTTGAAATTTAATACTAAAATTTGAAATTTTTTGTTTAAATTATTTGTTATATTACTTCTTTTGATATATAATTAGCATATTTATACTAAAATACGCTAGATTAATTGAAATTATATTGAATAACACTATATTATGTTAAATTACGCTAAATTACATTACATTACGCTAAAATACGGTAAATTACGCTAAATTACAAATGAATAGGGAGGATATCTTCACTGAAAAGGCGAAAATAGCGATGAAACTGCAAACGGTCATAAAACGGCACTCGAGTGTCCGATTTCAGCAAATGACCACTTTTCGGAAAGCTTGCGAAAATGCGCATGCGTCCGTGCTAGCAATGCCGGATTCCAAAATTCAGAATCGCCAAAAAACTAAGAGAAGAGCCTCAAAACTTGAGTTGAAGTTTCCGATTAAGATTTTCATTTCTATCATTCAATCCAAGTAGCTCAGTAAATTAGTTACATAATGAACTTGCAGATTACCAATTTTTACTATTGTGGAATTTTTTTACTATTTTTTATGATTCATGAAAGATGAGCAAAATCAGTCTACTATAGCGTAATTTTGTGTAGTTTAGTGTTTTTTTTATCGTATTTCAACATAATTAGCGAAGTTATTGTAATTTAACGTAATTTAGTATAATTGAACATAATTTATTGTAATATAGTGTAATTCAACATAATTTCAAGTAATCTAGCGTATTTTAGTATAAATATGCTAATTATACATCAAAAGAAGTAATATAACAAATAATTTAAACAAAAATTTCAAATTTTCAGATTTAGGTTTCAATATTTTGATCTTCATAGTCTCTCTCTAAAAAAAAAAAAAATGGAGTAAGCCGGCCAGAAAATGGCCGGTTTACCTAAGCCGGTCATTTTCTGGCAGGCTTGGGTATTTTTAGCGAAAGTTTCAAAATCTGGACATAATTAATAATTTGTATTAAACTTTGGATATTAATAAAAATGTCGGCCCCTAGCACAAGGTAACTTTGGAGCTTGGATCCTAACTAGCGGATTGCTAACGGGTACCTCGGGCAGGGCAGACCCGTACCCGTCCCGAGCAGCGGGCAGGACGGGTACGGGTACAACGGGTTGGCGGGTACAACGGGCACGGGTAGGCGGGTTTTTTTTTTTTAAAAACTCCGCCCTGCCCGTCTCAAACCCGTGCCCGTTGCGGGTAGACGGGTACAACGGGCAAGGGTACAACGGGCACGGGCAGGACGTGTACGGGTAGAATTTTTTTTTTTTTTTTTTTTGCTGTTTTCTGATTTGTTTTCTGATTTTTTTTACGAATATTATTACGTGTCTTACGTGTTTATTATGTGTCGTACGAAATATTATTCCTTTACAAGAGTAATTTTATTTTATTTTCAAACTCTCATTCTAATTATATAGTTTCATAATTTATTTATATCCCGAAATTTGTAGTTTACATTTTAAATTGATAATATATTTTGTAAACGTTCAATTTAAATTGATAATATAAATCTAAATTAAATAAAAATTCAAATCTAAATTTAGATGCAAATTAAATTAAATCTAAATTGAATAAAAATGTAAATCTAAATTAAATTTAAAATTGAATCCAAATCTAATTTAAATCTAAATTAAATTAAATAAAAGGAAAAAAAAACTTCTACCGAATTTCAAAAGAAAAAAAACAATCTAAATATCAATTCAAATATAAATTAATAGGTTAAATAAAATATAAATCAAAAATATCTTAAATCAATTAATTTAAAACAATAAACATTTTAAATTGATAATATATTTTGTAAACGTTCAATTTAAATTGATAATATAAATCTAAATTAAATTAAATAAAAATTCAAATCTAAATTTAGATGCAAATAAAATTAAATCTAAATTTAATATAAATGTAAATCTAAATTAAAATTTAAATTGAATCGAAATCTAATTTAAATCTAAACTAAATTAAATAAAAGAAAAAAAAACTCAAAATATGACTCTGGAATCTGGATTATGCCGAACTAAAAAAAATATATATATTTGCCTCTGCCGAATTTCAAAAGAAAAAAAAATCTAAATCTAAATTTAAATCTAAATCTAAATTAAATCTAAATCTAAATTAAATCTAAATCTAAATTAAATCTAAATTCAAAAATAAAAGTTAGCCTCCTCTTTTATTCCGGGCTTGGGACCGGCTATGTAAAATAACATAGGCGGAGTTCTAACTTTTTTTTTGTTAGTAATTTTTCTTTAAAATGAATAATTTAAGAACTAATTGAAACGTTTAGAAATTATAATTTAAAAAATAACCATAGATATTAAAAGAGGTTACAAATGTATACCGACACTACCTATCTAGTAGTTTGGATTCATATACCATTGTTCGCTCTCTTCCGCACCGTCTGAATCCGAATTAGCCGCGTGCCGCGTATCGGTACCGCTTTCTTCAGTGTCGACTCCGGATGATGATTCTTGATGATCTCGATGTTGGTTGCGCTCATCAGCATCAATCCAATCTTTCAAGCACACAAGTCTCTCAAAAACATGTGTACCCAACTTACTGTGTTTGTCGGAGAGGATCCTGTTCGCCGAACTAAAACAACTTTCGGAAGGGACGGTTGACACGGGTACGACAAATACGTCGCGGGCCATCATCGCCAGTGTTGGATAGTTTCTTTGATTCCTCTTCCACCACGTCATGATGTCAAGTCCATCTTCTCTTTCGTTTACTCCCGCAAAATAGCTCAGTAACTCATTTGTGGATGTGTGCGGTTGGATCTCCGATTGGAAATCTGCTAACAATCCACCGCTGCTAGTGCTCCTGGAAGTGGAACTATTAAAAAAATAAAAAAATTAGTAGAAGTGTAGATATTATAAATAATAAAGATTAAAATAATGTAGATATTTAAATTGTTACCTAGGACCGGCACGGGACGAAGACGGGTTTTGGTTGTCACCCATTCTTGAGTGGTATATGCTAAACATCTCATCGAACTTCGAAGTCACGAATGCCTCCACCCCGGTGTTGTCTAAATGTAGATTATCTTTGTACGCTGTAACTATTTTGATTGTGTAAAACTTCTTGTATGCCGGGTTGAGGCAGCTTGCGATAATGGCCAGGAGGGGTACATCGTCCCAATATTTTAGAAATTTTTCTTTCATGGCATCTACGATCGGTGTGAGAGTGGTGTACTTGCTTTCAGCTTCTTC
This sequence comes from Carex myosuroides, assembly GCA_028015225.1. Taxonomy (NCBI): domain Eukaryota; kingdom Viridiplantae; phylum Streptophyta; class Magnoliopsida; order Poales; family Cyperaceae; genus Carex; species Carex myosuroides. Next base: position 6,073,320 of record CM051481.1, read on the forward strand.
CAATTCACGGTACACATTGGAGATGCTATAGAGATGTCTGATCAACTCAAATGCCGTCGGTGAGCAGGATAATTGGACGGTTGCATTAAAAAAGGTTCGTAAGAAATTACTCAGGGTTAGTAGTTGCTCCCATTCTTCGAGGCTGGGCTCCAATGCCATTCCCTCGGGGGTGGAGCCTCTCAAAAACTCTCATATGACGGCTTTGTATGGAAGGCACCGGTTCAGAAACCTATAGGTAGAGTTGCAACGGGTATCTATATCCCAAGGAACTTTCAACTTGCTCAATCCATAGTTGACACACATCAAACCAAACCGTTGTTTTCTTTCTTGGTTTGAAACAATGTGGGACAGACAATCCTTTAATTTAATGATCAAATCTTTTACTGCTTCTGTTTTAAGGCCCGCCTTCACGACGAGGTTAAGTGTGTGGCAAGCACACTTTTGGTGAAACATTGCCCCATTCATAATCGGGTTTAGTGACCGTTTAAAAATCTCAATGGAAGCTACATTGTTACTAGCATTATCGAATGAAATAGAGAAAACCTTGTTATCCCTATCTCTCTTAAGGTTATACTCTTCTAACACCTCAATAATGGATTTGAAAATTACATGTGCTGAGTGCGGGGAATCTAACACACGAAAACTTAATATCCTTTTTTGTAATACCCACTGATCATCGATCCAATGGCCGGTAACACACGAGTACCCAAGGCCATGTTTACCGGCAGTCCATATATCGGAGGTAATTGAGACCTTATTTTGTTGGTATGCAAATATAGCTCGGAGCTCATCTTTTATTTTGGTAAACTGGTTTTTAATTTCACCAACCATCTTTCTATGATGGATCCTCTTGTACATTGGTTGAGCACACCCCTGAATGACTAACCGGGCAAAACTCATGCAACCACCCATGCTTATTGGTTGTTCTTTGTGGGTAATGTACCGTGCCAATTCACTAAGCATTTTTGATTCATCGTATTTTGGGTTGGTTCTAGTACCATCCGCGTTTATAAGGGTTTGGATTTGTCTCGGTCCAGCATTTTCAGATATAACCTCACCCTTCCTTTGGTGCATTTCGACATGTCTTTTAAAGCTGGTCATACCACTACTTTGTTTATACACAAAAAATCCTTTCTTGCAATTTTGTACCTTACATTCGAGGGTGGTCATGTTGCCGTTCTCATCTAGCGAAATCCTGTACCATTTGGCCCACGGCTGATTGTATTCAGGAACTCTTTTGGTCTTCTTTACCACTTGTCCTTCTGGGGGGACACTTGTCGGAGGAAGGATTGGTTCTTCTTCAATTCCAGTGACACTTCTCGATGGAGTACCTTCCATAGGGAGGGTGACTTGACTCGATGCTACAGAAGAAGTGCCTCCATATGCATTCGATGGTGGCGGTTGATGTGTTTCTTGTGGAATAAACATGTTTGGATCGTTTGAAGTATAATACGGTGCATACATTTGGGGGGTTGTTGATAATTTAAATCTAGCGTTTGATCCCTTCTTTGATAATTAGGTGGATAATTAGGTGGATAATTTTGTGGATAATTTTGGGAATAATTAGGTGGATAATTTTGGGGATAATTAGGTGGTGGTTGCATAGGTGGAGGTGGGCCAAAAATGTCGAGTGACAATCTTTGGTCCAAAGGTAAATCCTCATCGTGATTAGGAGGAGATGCCATCTTTTAAACCTATTCAAATAAATAAATGAAAATTACTTCACATATTCAAAAAACAATCTAAATCTAAATTAAATCTAAATTGAATATAAATGTAAATCTAAATTGAATATAAATGTAAATGTAAATCTAAATTATATCTAAATTGAATATAAATGTAAATGTAAATGTAAATGTAAATGTAAATTGAATATAAATGTAAATGTAAATCTAAATTATATCTAAATTGAATATAAATGTAAATGTAAATCTAAATTATATCTAAATTGAATATAAATGTAAATGTAAATTTAAATTATATCTAAATTGAATATAAATGTAAATGTAAATCTAAATTATATCTAAATTGAATATAAATGTAAATGTAAATCTAAATTATATTAAAGAAAAGAAAAGAAAAAAAAACAAAACAAAGGAAAACCAGGCACTCTGCCCTCTGTGATCCGAACCAAAAAAAGAAAAAAAAAACAAAGGAAAACTCTGCCCTCTGCCCGCTGTGATCCGAACCAAAAAAAGAAAAAAAACAAAGGAAAACTCTGCCCTCTGCCCTCTGCCCTCTGTGATCCGAACCAAAAAAGGAAAAAAAAACAAAGGAAAACCTCTGCCCTCTGTGATCCGAACCAAAAAAAAATATATAAATATATATATATATATATATATATATATATATATATATATATATATATGCCTCAGCCGAATTTCAAAAAAAAAATATAAAAAAATAAATCTAAATTCAAATTTCTAAGTCTAATTCATAATAATCCAATTCAAATTTTAAAATTCTAAGTCTAATTCAAAATAAATACAATTTGTTCTAACTTATTCAAAATATAAATCTAAATTTAAATTAAATTAAATCTAAATTGAATATAAATGTAAATCTAAATTAAAAAAAAACTCTAAGTCTAATTTATAGATCTAACATATTAATATATAAATCTAACATATTCAAAAATCTAACATATTTATAGATTCAAAAAATATAAATCTAACATATTAAAATCTAACTTATTTATCTAACATATTTAAAAATTAATCCGAAATTAAAAAATAAAATCTAACCTATATTAAAATAAAGCTAACATATTCAAATGACCAAATAACATATTCAAAATTTAAAAAATAAAATATAACATATTAAAAAAAATCCAACATATTTATAGATCCAACATATTTATAGATCCAACATATTTATAAATCCAACATATTAAAAAATAACCTATTTGAAAAATCTAACATACTAAAAAAATCCAACATATTTATAGATAAACCTAAACATATTTCAAAAATTAATCTAACCTATTCAAAAATAAAGCTAACATATTTTAAAATAAATCTAACCTATTCTAAAAATAAATAGAACTTATTTAAATCTAACTTACTTACAAATAAAATCTCACATATTTCAAAACTAAATCTCACATATTTTAAAAATAAATCTAACCAATTTTAAAATAAATTACCTATTCAAAAACCATTTTTATAACAAATATAACTAATTTTAAAATGAATATAACCTATTTAGCACAAATAAAACCTATTTAAAATAAAATTTAACTTACTTAAAAATAAAAACCGAATTAAAAATTAAATCTAACCTATTTAAGCTATTTTGAAAATAAATCTAAGCTATTTATAAATAAATCTAACCTATTTCAAGAATAAATCTAACATATTCAAAAGTAAATCTAATATATTTTGAAATAAATCAAACCAATTCTACTAACAAAGTAACAATAAATCTAACATATTTAAGCTACTTTAAAAATTAGTCTAACCTATTTATAATAAAACTAACAATAAATCTAACATATGTAAGCTACTTTAAAAATTAATCTAACCTATTTATAATAAAACTAACAAAAAATCTAACATGTTTAAGCTATTTAAAAATTAATCTAACCTATTTATCATAAAATTAACAATAAATCTAACTTATTTAATCTATTCAAAAAAATTAATCTAACCTTTGCGAGATGAAAACTTGCGCCTTTGCGGGATGAAATAATCTTGCTCAACCGTATCTCGCGCCTTTGCGGAATAAAATAAATTTCCAACTATATTTTTTTTTCTAATAATTAAATTAATTTCGGAAAAATAAAAAAAATGATAGAGAGTATGAGTGAGAGAGAGTATGAGAAGAGAAAATCAGAAATTTAGTGAGTGAGGGAGAGTGAGAAATTTAGTGAGTGAGGGAGAGTGGGTTTGGGGGTTAATTTATGGGGAAATTCGGAACTGTGGGGGCCGGGCTGGGTGTGAAATTGGGTGATTTCAGTCAAAATTCGGAACTGTGGGGGCACAGTGGGGGAAGTGTACCAATAATACTGCTCCCTGCGTTAGGCCGAATCTCAAAGCGGTGAGAGTTAATCGCAAACCGTAAAGTGAATGGAATCTTTTACACAAATGGAGATTGGAGAGGATCCTTGTACCCTGCTAGTGCATAGTTGGCTACTTGGCTAGTTGCATCGTAAATCGAAGGGAATCTTTTGTAATTACTCAACGTCTCAAATCTCAATTCATTTCAACGTACGTTAATGCAGAGGACCAGGGCAGACTGCAGAGGGTCCATATCTCGACGCGGATCCATATATCGACGGTACCGTAAAAGATTCCCTTTACAATTAGCTATTTACGGTAGAGATTAACTCTCATCCGGTTTGGGATTCGGGCTGACTGAGGGGGCAGTATTATTGGGCTTTGCGATTCGTGCCAAGTTAAAACAGAACGGTCCAGATTAAGTAATTGTAAAAGCTGTACAGCGCAAGTTAACAGAGCAGGTTTAGCTTCATGCAGCGCAATATTCACATGAAAAGCTGTACTCAGTGCGCTGTCTGTAGCCAAAACTGCTCTGTTAATATTGACAGAGGGGGGGAAATTTTTTGAATTAAAGTGTTCGGCGGTCAGCGGGCAGCGGTCACGGGTACGGGTACGCGGGTGCGGGCAGACGGGCAGCGGGCACGGGTCTGCCGGGTACGGGTACACCCGGGTTTGGCACCAAAACAGGCCACCCTGCCCATTTCAAGCCCGTACCCGCGTACCCGTTTACCCGTCTATACCCGGGCACGGATACGGGTACCCCGGGCACCGGGCACGGGCGGACCGGGTTCGGGCAGCCCGCCGCGGGCAGTGTCAAATGTCTAATCCTAACTAGCTTCCAACAAATATTGACAACTTTATTTATATAATCGATAGAAAAAAATAATATTTGCACGTCCATTTATTCTCTGTTCTGCTGTTGCACGCGGAAATATTTTCCTGTACTGCTCAAATCGAAAGCGCCAAAATTAACTAAAAATTGCGTGACCAACCTGATAACGTGTGTCAGGCAACATCAATCATACGTGTCTTTTTTTGAGAATTCTTGGCAGAAGCTGCTCAATCAATCATACTTGTCAATAAAGAATATGATTATTTGCCGTTTCGCACCAGTAAACTGGAACTTTTCTTGCGGAATAGATGAATTTAAATAAGTGAAATAACAACCACGAAGGAATCCAGTAATCGATTTCAAGAAAGAAGAAATTTTCGGAAAGAAGCAGCCAAAACTTTCTACAATTTTACACGAAAAGATTCCGAATTTTCCTTCTTTCAAACTCCTGCATTTGTGCAAAAGTTGTACCCGTCGACATTAAAATAAAAGCACTATAGTTTTCCCGGTATCCCCTAACGAAACAAATATAACTGACATCACTAGCATCAAGCTGTACATAAAACATCTCCATTTTTCACAAAGTTATAGCACTTTTTTATGTTTTTTTAACTCTTTTACTATCGACAATTAGAAGAGTAATACTAATACTATGAAATATCGAGGAATTAACGATCGGATCTAGAATCTCTAAACTGTGAAGTAGAGAAAGTCAATCCACTACTTTTCCGAGCACAAATTCAGCAAGCAATTTTGTTATCTCAGCTTTGTCTGGTTCAATGTAATTTATTCAGAATCTCATAAATCATGCATACAAATAACGCAAGAGACCAAGTCACCATTTCTCATTGACAACCTCTCTTTTTTTTCTTTTTTTTTTTTTTTTTTGCAAATTACTATATACATCGCAAGAATCTACAATAAATCAAAGAAGTTGAACTCACCACAAGTGTAAACACAAATCTCGGCCTTTTTCCTTAATAATTCCGAAATTGGGAGGAATTGAATCCAACAGCCAAGCAACATTGGCAAGAAGAATAAGTTACCACAAATCCATCATCACAAAACTCCTTCGGCGGCGCCACTTCGGCCGTACCGAAAAATCGTCCCAATACCGGACCACCGACATCTCACCGGTATCATTATCTGCCTCATCACCATCGATTGAAGCCGGTCGATTTGAAGCTGATCCAAACAAGCCGAGCCCCTCCCAGGTTTTAACCACAGCACCGCCCCACCACATGTCAAAATTACAATCGTGCCCCTCACTACTCTGATTTCTACCATCTGAGTCGTCGTCACCGTGCGTGTCCATGTCGTCTATGTCAGTCTCTTCTTCTGAGAACGAGGCATCGGAGTCGGATTCTGAATTATATTCGGGTTCTGAATCTGTATCGGACCACTCACCGGAGAAAACTGAGGCTGCTTGATTGGAAATTACAGAAATGCCCTTGACACGATTGATAATTAGGTGAGCGGTGCGGCGAGCGAGACTAGCAAAGGCGAGACATGCTGCGATGGCGATTGCAATTAGACCAGGTGCTCTGAGCCGAGCGAATATGCTGCTGGCATCGATTAGAGGAATTTCCATGGAAGAGACTAGAGAGAGAGAGAGGGGGGGTGCTTTTGGTGTTTACTTGGCAGCTTCTGCCAAGCTTTACAAAAAAGAAGAAGAGGCTTTTGGTGGAAGGAGAGAGAAGTAGAAGGGAGGTTGACGCATGGAGTTGTTGGGTTTTTAATGCGATTGCTTGAATGGGTATGGGTTGGTGCTGACCTGGAAGAAAGAGAAAGAGGTGGTAGGAAAATTGGATTTTTTTTTAAAAAAACGTAATTAAAATAATTAATTTAAAAAAAACAACATATTACTGTTTTTTTTTTACAAAAATCATAAAAACTGAACTGCAAATTCGGTCTAAATGTTTTTTTTTTCTAGACCGAATTGGCAATTCGGTCTAGCCTTTTTTCACCAGGTTGTAGAAAGAACGCCACAGAAAATCAAAAACGGGCCAGACCGAGTTGGCAGTTCGGTCCACTTTTTTTTTGCCTAGACCGAGTTGCCAACTCAGTCTACATATATATATATATTTTTTTTGTAGAGACACTATGAAGAGCAAGATAATGAAATCTAACATTGAAAATTTGAATTTTTTAGTTTAAATTATTTGATAGATTACTTCTTTTGATATATAATTAGCATATTTATACTAAAATACGCTAAATTACTTGAAATTATGTTAAATTACACTATATTAAGTTTAATTACACTAAATTACTTTACATTAAGCTAAAATACGGTAAATTATACTAAATTAGCATAAATTACATATGAATAGGGACGATATCTTCACTGAAAAGGCGAAAAATGACGGTGAAACTTCAAACGGTCATAAAACGGAACTCGAGTGTCCGATTTCAGCAAATGACCACTTACGGAAAGCTAGCAAAAATACGCATGCTTCCGTGACCACTACGTCATTTTTTGAAATTCAGAATTGCCAAAAAACAAAGGGAAGAGCCTCAAACTTGAGTTAAAGTTTCCGATTAAGATTTTCATTTCTATTATTCAATCTAAGTACCTCAGTAAATTAGTTACATAATGAACTTGTAGAGTACCAATTTTTACTATTTTTCAAATTTTTCTACTATTTTTTATGATTCATGAAAGATGGCACAAAATCGTCTACTTTAGCGTAATTTACCATATTTCAGCATAATTAGCGAAGTTATTGTAATTTAGCGTACTTTAGTGTAATTCAACATAATTTATTGTAATATAGTGTAATTCAACATAATTTCAAGTAATTTAGTGTATTTTAGTATAAATATGCTAATTATAAATCAAAAGAAGTAATCTAACAAATAATTTAAACAAAAAATTCAAATTTTCAGTGTTAGATTTCTTTATTTTGCTCTTCTTAGTGCTCTAAAAAAAAAAAAAGCCCCTAGATCGAATTGGCAATTCGATCTGGGCTAAAAAAGCCTCTGGACCGAATTGCCAATTCAGTCCAGAATGTGTTACACGCAAGGCCACAGGAAATGGTGGAAAATATGTGAAAAAAGGCTAGACCAAATTGCCAATTCGATCTAGGAAAAAAAAACATTCAGACCGAATTGGCAGTTCGGTTTTTATGATTTTTGTAAAAAAAAAACAGTAATCATGTTGTTTTTTTTTAAATTAATTATTTTAAGTACGTTTTTTTAAAAAAAATCCAGGAAAATTGTTGAAAAACGTTTGTGCCTCTTGTGCTGAGAGGGTATGTGGACTTGGTCTATCTGTACGCGTAGATCAGAGAGTCGATTTGTATATTTTATTGTCTGATGACAAGAGGCTGCCATGGAGACATAACATAGTAAAATTTCGTGAAAGTTGCGAGTCTTGTGATGGGATAGTGAAAAATTAGAATCCAATTGAAATTAAATCTTACTTTTTTATAAGTTGGTCCTTGATAGTAATTTTTATATTTCAAATAGAGGTAAGATATGTTTTAAGAGAGAGAATTAATTTATTCATCAATGTATTTTCACTCTTTTATTTTTTGATCACCTTCAATCAAACACAATTAAAATAGTGCAGAATATATATAAACTCTTGGCTTAGTCATTGCCTCTTAAAAAGCGAGAGGCTATGTTAATGGTTATCAGTGCTATTTGCTGGTGCATTTGGAAAACAAGAAATTTGATTTGTTTTGAAAATACATTTGTTCCTCCAGTTCGAGATATGCTTTTACTAATTTGTTCTTTGTTGGATTATGGCGGCAGTTTATCCATATCTGGACCCCTTCAGTCTCTTTCCCCTGTTGATGCTCTTGAGATGCCGCCAACTACCCATGTACCAATGGTACCTGTTCTACTGATCACCTAGAGAGATTGCACTTTCTGGAGACATAGCCATGTGTTGTGGCTGCTTATACATGTTTTTTTTATGTTGCTGTAATAAAGGGATTGTTCCCTCTGCTTGCTGGCACGTTTTGTTAAGTGCCTTACTGCTTGCTGGCACGTTTTGTTGAGTAAAATATTTATGTTTTATATATGCGTATGTGATTAAAAGTAATTGATATTTTCATTTTAGTATTGATATTTTTTTTAGTAATATGCAACATATAGTTTTGTCATGTCTAACAATTTCCTTTGCATTTCTTATAAGAGGAGGGTTCAAATACATCATGATTTTGTGTTCTAATTATGCTCCACATTATTATTTTTGTTTTTCAAAGTCCGAACAGTCAGTCCGAACCGCTCAAGTATGATGGTATTATTCAATGCACTATTGCACTAAGTAATATATAGGTCTGCTTCATAAACATTTTGTAAAGCAATCTCTACAAATTAATAGAAGTTTTTTTAGAAACTTTTTGTAACACAATCTCATGTTTTTTGAGTAAAGGTTGAAGCTCAAGTCACCAAATTATTTAATATTCACATAAAAAAAATTATTCGAGTTTCGAACCTGTGACTTTCCACATATAAAGCATTATCTCTACTATTAGACCAAAAACTGATTCTCTAAAATAATCTCATGTAAGTCACATATGGACATTTTATTTGACAAGAGTTAGAAAAATAGTTAATACAATTATATCTTCTCAAGATACAATACTTTGTTTTGTAGATGTTTAGTATTACTGTGTTTCCATTAGATAATCATAAATATAATTAAATTACTAAAGTTTCTCAATGATACACAGATTTCTTAGCGGATATCTGTTAACGTTGAAACTTCTTTATTTGTATATAATTATATTTAATATTTTTTTAGTGAAGATCTATGTGTGTGTGTATATATTATAATATATATACAAATTTTGAATACAAAATAATCTGAATATTGATATATGACTTAGAGTAAAACTAGATAATTCAACTCTAAAATTTATCGGAATGACTTCAAATAATGAATATGAACTTTCAACAGTTCGGATTCGTCGTTTAAAATCAATCTAACAAAAATTAAAATTGAGTTCAAAAAAATTTTGATGAACTTAGGAACACCCTGTTCTACTCTCCGCTAAAAAATATGTGCATCCCTAGTTCTACTCTTGTAATCTATGTATGTGATATTTAAGAGTTATACTTAAATATCACGAAAGCTCGTGCCAAAATTGGTCCGAAACATCACGAATTCAAGGTAGACCAGGTGTAGTATTAGTACTTATCCTATTGGCGGCCTATTTGAGATGGGAATGCTGAGTAATTCTGCCAGTCACCGTCACGTGCTTTTCAATAACCTTTTTCAATCTATTCACATTCAAAAATACATGACGAATTATGTCTATTCTAAATTTCTAATACATTTTTTAGAAATATATCCGCCTCAACTTTTTTTTTTATTCGAATATCCGCCTCAACTGGTATCTTTATTTTATTAGAGAAGGGTTCAAATGCCTCCATTTTTCATGCCTCCACTATGTCTCCATTTTTGAAAACTTTAATAACTCAAAATTTAAAACTTAAAAATCAAAATAAAACCGTTGGATATGATCTAAATCATTTTATCTATGCACGTGTAAAAAATTATGACATTTCAATTTTGTTTTGGTTGTCATCAAGAGCTTGTAAAAAACGCACTAATGTGGATAATTTCTAGACGTTGATTTTTCAACTTATTGATTCACATAAAAACAAAATCAAAATATGATAATTTTTCATGCCTCCACTATGTCTCCATTTTTGAAAACTTTAATAACTCAAAATTTAAAACTTAAAAATCAAAATAAAACCGTTGGATATGATCTAAATCATTTTATCTATGCACGTGTAAAAAATTATGACATTTCAATTTTGTTTTGGTTGTCATCAAGAGCTTGTAAAAAACGCACTAATGTGGATAATTTCTAGACATTGATTTTTCAACTTATTGATTCACATAAAAACAAAATCAAAATATGATAATTTTTTATGAGCACATTGATAAAATGATGTAGATCATATCCAACGATTTTATTTTGACTTTTAAGTTTTAAATTTTGAGTTATTAAAGTTTTTAAAAGTGGAGGCATGGTGGAGGCATGAAAAATGGAGGCATTTGAACCCTCCTCATTTTATTATTATTATTATTATTATTATTATTATTATTATTATTATTATTATTATTATATATGTGGTGTTAGGTTGGAAAGTTCTACACCGCAAGTTACTGTAGAATATCAATTTTCTACGATACTTTATCATTGCTCTCTCACAGACTCTCAGTCGTTTTTCTCACATGACACATATAGCAAAGAATCTAGAATATCAATTTTTTGCTATACGTTCTAGCACACAAATGACACAATGCTCTTAGTCAATCAGTCATCCATATGAAAAACATGCAGGATCATACAATGCGTATTATGGTTATGTTTGGATAACACAAGAATAGAGGTTATTTTAAAATAGTAGCTATTCGGAATAGCTAAAATATCTGCTATTTTTTATTCCTTGTAAATGTTAGAATAGTTATTATTTGAAAGTGTGAAGAGAAAAAAAAATATTTTCTTTTCAGATTTTCACCAACAGAGTTCCGAAATAACAAATTTGACACCACTTCCGCTATCTCCACGTCGTGACAATTTGTTTGAAATCTCACTTACCTATCTTTCCTCTTAATTAGCACATTGTTAACACTATTATTTATTGGTTACAGCTATTTACTATTCCAAATATACAATCCAAATAACTTTTTTACTAATCCGAATAGCACCATTTTCACACTAATCTGAAAATCACTATTTTTTCTCTATTCTCATTTACTATTCTCAAATTTCACTATTATAGTTATTCTAGCTCCCATCTAAAAGTACCCTATGTGATTAGAGATATGCAACAATAGTGAAAATGTGGATTGAACACAATTCCATCTAGTTTGATTTTTTTATTCTTGTCATAATTATTAAATAGATATTCCATCCCAACTTTTAATTTCATTTAATTGAAGACATAGATAGATCATTCGCTCTTGTCAAGCACTACCTAATTGAAAATCATCTATTTTCATTCTAAAATGGGATCAACCTCTTCATCCCTCTAAATAGTTCCAATATTAAATAAATATTACTATTATTACTATTGTATCAGTATACTACGTGCTAAACAAATACTTTTACATATCTTTTTTTTTAAATAATGACAGGCTGTCATAAAAAATAGAAAAGAAAAATTACAACAGACATCTAAGTTTTAACATCCCTGCTGTACAACGAACGGTCCAGAATAACCCTAGTCAGACCAAACTCAATATGATGCCTATAGGTCTGTTTTGAGAGTGCCAAGTTAAACTGACGACTCAAATCTAATTATTTTCAGTGAGGTATTGCACTAGATGTGAATTCGTGGTGTGAAAAGGGGAGACCGAATTAACTAAAGTTTTCGTCAACAGATGCATTGACAAAAAATTTGATTCAATCCTTACTATTTTTGAAATAAAATTTTTAATCAATCTATTTTCTGAAAATTAATTTTTTTAGTTTTCAAAAAGTAAAAAAAATTGTTGCAGCAATCCAGCCTCCAGGTAAGAGTAAAGAAACTTTATGGGCTATGGTCCCAGCATCAATATTCGCGCTTGGCCATTGATTGGCACATTACAGCTGAGTCAGCAGTGCTTTTCTATTTATTATTATAAGCTGTGCATGCTCGGTCGCTGCGACGCAGCAATAACTTATTTGTTTCCCAAAATGTGTGGCCATGGTGGATTGCTCTGTGTGTTAGATATTTGACCATTATAAAACTGACACGTGAAAAGCGATTGTGGCAATGACTAGACGTAAGGATCCCTCCAGAAAAAATGTTTTATTTTCTGTTGTTTCAGTTTTGTTGTGATTTTTTTTTTGCTCTTTCAATTTTGTCGTAATTATCGGGGACCAGTGCCTTTTTTTTTATTTACTTTTGAGATAAATATAAAGTGAAGTTTCATAATTTTAAATATTTATAGAAAAGTTTTCAGTCGAATGATCTTTCAGAAAAAAAACAGTCTGGTCAGTTTTTATTTTTATTTTACTTTTAACGACTTAAAATATTTTCTTAAAAAGTACAATTGTAATATGGTAGATTTGAGATTTTATATGCTGAATATTATGGACTGAAAAGGTCAAGAAATCGTGAAATATCCGATTTCTAATACTATATTTCCTACCTTATTACATAAAAAATAAAACAAATTAGCATCAACTAAATATGAGAGCATCTATATCACTTCCATCAAAATTTTGCGATTCCATCAACTAAATTGATTCATCTCAAAGAACTAAATAGGAGAGCATCTATATCAACTAAATTGATTCATCTCAAAAAATAAATTAGCATCAACTAAATATGAGAGCATCTATATCACTTCCATCAACTAAATTGATTCATCTCAAAGAACTATCACTTCCATCAAAATATTTTTTTGCTTGATGATATTATACCATCACTCATCACGCTTGAGCTTCTCAAGCATTTTCTGATGCAATTTTCTTTGGCCTTCATCCATTTTCGATGTATCTAGTTGCCTGAACTTTTCTTCATAAGACTTTTTTTTCTTCTCGATCCGCTCCTCCATATCTCTATTGAGTTCCTTTAAGAATCCTATCTTCTCTAGTACAATTTTGCGTTGACGATCCACAGCTTCCTTCAAGTTTTCCAGCTGTTTTCTTTGTTTGCTCGTACGCTTGGAAGCTTTCCTTCTTAGAAGTCGAGAAGCCAATAATGTATCGGAATCTTCATCAGAAGTTATGTCATATGCGTAGTAGTCGTCGGATATGTTACATTCATTTCGATTTGGACCTTTACGTTTAGTTGAATCGACTTCTCTATTTCCCTCTTGGTCGGAGTAGTCTTCTAGTTGTTCTAGCAATTGAATATATTTTCGACTATATTTGGCGCTTGTATCGTCAAAAAGGTCTTCTATAATATATCCTGACATTATTATACAATCCATGAGATCGTCGTCCGATGAATCAGAAGAAGAGCTCATACCTGCATGTAAGTAAATAAATTAATAGCAAAGAGCTATTCTAGGGATATGTTTAGATGAAGTGAGAATAGCTAGAATAGGGGGCTATTCGAGAATAGAGTGGCTATTTGGAATAGCAATGTTCTTCCAAACAACATTTTTGCTATTTGGAATAGCTAGAATAGATGCTATTCTCTATTTCTTGTAAATATTAGAATAACTACTATTCGGAAGTGTGAAGAAGAGAAAGTTGACGCCAACACAGTCCCAAAATGAGAAAGTTGGCGCCACTTTTGACATCTCAACGTCGTGACAATTTGTTTGAAACCCTACTTGCATATCTTTCCTTTTAATTAGCTCATTGTTGACACTATTTTTTTATTTTACAACCGTTTACTATTCCAAATGTACAATCCAAACAACATTTTTATTAATCCGAATAACACAATTTTCACACTAATATGAAAATCACTATTTTTCTCTATTCTCATTTACTAATCCTCCCAAATTTCGCTATTCTAGCTATTCTAACTCACATCCAAACATACCCTAAAGAAGAAGATGGAAGTCCTACAACCGTTTAGATTCATTTATCTAATGGACATGGACATAGAATTTTGAAAATTCTCAAAATGTTATAACAATAAGCATAATTTATAATGATCTAATAAAAAGATCTATATATGTTATTCTAAAATTACGCTATTCATGGTGCATTTAATTTTAATTTACTTCTATTAAAAGATCATATATAATTTTTTTTACACTCCATATATATTTTTGTGCGCTACAAATAAATTTGAAGTACTGTAAATAAAAACTGCAAACATGCAAGAAAAAAGAAACCACTAAAATTAAATAATTTAATTTTTAGTCAAGTTAAACCTGACAAGAATTTTAATTTAGAATTGAATTTTCATTATAAGGAATCTCAAATAGTAATTTATTATGAAATTAATCTAAATAGAAAAAGTTCATTTGTTCATAAATAGACAAAGAATGATGCGTCGTTGGTACTGTTTTTTTGAAATGATGCGTCCAATGATGCGTCGTTGGTACAGTACCAATGATGCGTCGTTGGTACTGTTAGAGTCATTTCATCTAAAAGTTTTTTGGTTGCACAGAACATATTCAGGAACGGAGTAAAATTGACTTTAAGTGATGACGACAAAAAAAAACATAAAATCAGAGTTATATCAGAGATTGAAGATGATTTTTTTTTCTTCCTGTGTGCTTGAAAAAGTTTTGAGAAAAAATTGTTTTTACTCTGACACCATGTAACCAATGGATCCCGAAATTATCCTCTCGTGGATCAACGTGCAGTGGATGAGAGGAAGCAGCAGGAAACGTCTTGGAACTGTAAGTATTTTGGAGAATATTTATCTGATCGATTGATGATATTATTACTTATTAGAACCTAGTTGAATCAAAATCATTCATTCACAGTCAGTTTAATTTCCTTCGTTCTTATGCAATACAATGTTTGAGCCCTTTCATACTCCGTTTCAATGTATATATAAATAAAATTGACTGATTGTTATGGCATTAACTCAGTTATATCTCATTTATAATTGGCTATGATAGGAGAAGAGTGCAATTTGAACTAATACTGAAATTAAAATTCTGAAGTGCGCATCTTGTTTTTTTGTGTGATTGATGTCAATGTGGACGATGATTTTATTGAACAGTGGTGATGAATATTTTGTGTGATTGTAGTACGTAGTGGATAAGTTGCTACTTATGCTTTTATGGTAGCGGCCACAGCTGCCACAATTAAATCAGGTTTGTTTAGAGGATGGTTATCTCGACATAATTAAGTTGCAACTATACGAACTATCATGACGGCTACTAATTAAACCGCCAGTACATATCCTTGATACCAATATAATTAAGAGACAAAACAGCATCTACTACGATGCTGTGCGTAGTGGCAATTGTAGGAGATCGGCAAGTTTAGAGGTGTTAATGTTAGAACCGACGAATAACCATTGTCGATCACCGCAGGACCATCTGTGTTGAATATAAACTGAAGTGCGGAAGCGTACCTTAATCCTTGACTGTCTTGTGCGTGAGAGCGCCACCACAGATTCGGATCTTCCAGAATATCAAGGCTCTTTAGAGAATTCCCTTTGTTTCTATTTTCTCCAAAGTCTCTCATAGTTCTCTCTAATGGGATAAGAGAATGAATTTAGGATTAGCCTTGTATTCTGGGGACCAAATCATAATATACAGCCCAAGAGACCCTTGGCTGTCTAATGTGGTAATTATTCAATTTAACCCATCATAAAATTGAATAGTACCTCTTAAGTTCTACACATTAAAGGTCCACACCCTATATGACACATTAATGCTCATAAATTATATAACGCATATGACCACTTTTAATTGAGCATAAAATTGACACTATACAATACAAATTTATTTTTACATATTAGTCCAATGTTAGATTAATATCCAACAATCTCCCACTTGGACTATATGTGAAACCTTATAATTTTGTATTGTTAATAACCGTAGTGAGCTCAACTTTTCTGTCATTACCGAAATGTATCCCGAACAATTCCGTCCATCAATTATATTAATATAGGATCAAAGCAGTTTTTGTCACATTTATTCGTAACTCAACCAACAATGGTCACATATATTGACATAACCAAATGACATGAATCATGATGTGGATGTGTAGCATGAAAATTTCACGTAATGTGATCATATCGTGAGACTATTTTCAACTGGTCCACCCTTAAATGAGATCAACCTTAGTAGAGTCAGAATGTGAATAAACTCAAACTTTATTTCTGCAGAAATATTCTTAAACTTTAAAAACTGAAAACCGCATATGTCATACAAGCATAATTACAAACTCCCACTAAAATCTGAATATCCTCAAAAATTGAAGATCTTTAATTTGACATGACACCTATACGAGCAGCATGCTCATGAAACCTTTTGGGTGACAATCCTTTAATATGCAGCTGCATCACGGAGTTTGTGCCATTATGCTCGATAGACAACTGTCCATTCTGAACTCTTTCATTTACAACTAAGAACTTGGTCTATATTCTTTGACTTTGTCAAGTTCCTATTATTGGAATATAAAACTGTCGGGTTATTGTCACAAAATAACTTAAGTGGTATTTAATTCTTATCCACTTCGTGCAGCCATGTGACAAAATTTCACAGTTATATTCTCCAATTAGATACCTCATACACATGTTATAACATGCTTTATTGGCATCTACCAAAATCGAAATGAGTATACCAAATGATCTCAAACTTTTCTGATGTTCGATATTTGAGTATGTAGTTTTTATTTTCCTTAAAAATAACGCAAGACCCTTTTGGCTGCTATCTGATTGCCTGCTTCTGAATTACTTTAATATCACTTTAGTATCCCTATTATGTATGTAATATCTAGACACGTACAAACCTGAGCATACTTCAGACTTCCTACTACCGAAACATAGGAAATCTTCTGTATTAATTTATTCTTAAAATTATTCTTAGAGCACTGATTGAGACTAAACTCGTCTCCTTTATATATAGAGATATTTCTTGGTTTATTTTAATGCATGTCATCTTGTAAACTTATACGGTATAGTTCTTTTGTAACAACCTGAGAATACATCGAGATTGCTCTTTATGTATTTTTATACCTAACACAAAATATTCATCATCAAGATCATTCATCTCAAAAATTCCTAAATAGAAATCTCTTGATGTCAAGCAACAAACCTATATTGTTACTGGCAAGCAATATGTCACTGACATATAAAACCAAGAAAATAACCTTACTCCCACATAAGTTATGGTATATGCATTCATTGACCAAATTCATCTCAAAACCAAATGAGATGATCACTTGATGAATTTTGAATACCACTGTCGATAAATATACTTTATTGAGTCCATGGATGGATTTTCTAGATTTGCAAACCATATGCTTTAGGTCTTATGAGTCAAAGTTTTATGGTCGCACCATATAAATCATATCATCAATACTACTATTGAGAAATGACATCTTAACATCCATCTAATGTAACTCAAGATATAAAATGCACCTTTAATGTCATTATTATCATGAAAGACTTTCAAAGTAACCGAAGAGAAAGTCTTTTTATATCCAATGTCATTTTTTCTATGTGAAGCCATATGCGACTAGACGTACTTTGTATTGCTCCCACATTGCCATTCAAATTCCATTAAAACCATTGAATTTTGTACCTTATGGCAAATGAACAATATCACAAATATCTTAGCCTTTCATGAACTTCATCTCCATATCATGACATCTACCCACTTTACCTAGTGGATATCCTTAATGACACGTGTTTTTGAGGTGTTGAAGTTTGCTCTTCGTATTATCATCGATTATTGTGTCTTGAGGAAAACCAGGATCGAAATCCTAAATAATGTCAATAACACCTGTGGGAATATTTACATATTCCTCATCGAAAATAAAATCTTGAATAGTATTTCCCCCCGCAAACTTAACATCTTCAAAGAACTTTTGCATTTTTCTTCCAAAAAAAAAAATCGACCTTGTTGTGGGATCATAAAATCGTAATGTTTTAATTAAGAATATAAGCTGCAATCTTAAGTCCTTATTTCCAAAGTAATAAAGAAATATAATGTTCACCTGAACTGTCATATCTACTATTGTATAGAACACGACAGTCAAAGCTGACACTTAAAATCCTTATGTTGAGTTCATTCTCAATGTCAGTCTTATAATTTTGAACACACAAAAACTATGCTTTCTCGTAAATGTGATAAATATAGCCATAACTAAAATATTTGTCTATAAACATAATAAAATAATGTACCTTTTTCTAACATCCGTAAGAAAATGGTCCACAAATATCTGGATTTTATTATTTCTAAGACATCCTGAGACTTGTTGGCTATAAATCTCCTCCAATTGGTTCATTTTATCTTAATACAATCAACACAAATATCAAAATATGTGTTATCCAAATGCTCGAGAATTTCATTCTGACACAAGTCTTTATCTCCATCGGGAGATATAACTGAAACACTTGTGCCATAATGCAACCAAAATTCTCATTGCTTTACTTTTATTAACAATTCAAGTACTTAAATGCAAGGACTCATTATATTAAGCAATTATGTCTTTGAAATTTAGATTATTATAACCAAAAAAAGACTTAGATCCAACCGACTTTGAATCATGAAACAAACCAAAATTTCTATTTCTAGAATAACAAGTAAATCCATACTTGTACATAGCAAAAATAGAAATTAAGTTACGTCCAATAGACAAAACTAAATGTTTCATTGAGATTCAAATAATAATCTAACTTTCTAATTGCTTCAACTTTAATATTCTCATCGTCGACAATATAGATGTATCTTTCACCATCACTAGGCTACGGCTACTCAAACAACCTTGCATAGACACACTGATGTGAGTTATTACACTAGAATCTTTCCACCACGTGTGTCTAAGTATTGAAGTTAAATTAACCTCAAAACAAACCATATTAATAAGCATACTTTTCTTGACACGCAAAGCATGACAAGTACTTAATTGCTTAATCCTTTATACTTTTCAACAATTCAAAAGAAACAACTACTACCATCCGGTTTAACTGATTTCTTTTGTTGTTCCTACTGATATGTTGTATATGCAGCTACCATACTCTTATTTCTTATCTGTATTCCTTTGACTTTATACCTTACTGAAAAATTAATTTATCAATATCGTATTAACTTGAACTATTCGTTCTTAACAAATCTATTTTAAATAGTCGAAAGGAATTCATAAGCCTTAACCAAATTATTCGTAAAAGTGCCCCTAAATGCTTCTAGAATATTCCTTTATTATGATCATATAACACATGCGATTTGACTTCTCCTATTTTTCTTTCTCCCTCTCAAATTAGACGTACTCATAACTGTAAGTATTAGAGAATCAATCCTTAATGCAATGTCAAGATCCATAATTATTAGAACTAACAATAAGTTCTTTCATTCCCTTAAATTTTATGCTAGAATTGATATTAACTAAAATTAGAACAATAAACAAACACTACATACTCATCAAATATCCATACATAATAATAAATTCAAATAAAGGTAAACCCCATTACCTCAAGATATCGGTTCCATTAATAAGTTGTCTTTGGACTAAAATATTAACTTCTTATGATATCTTGGCGTAATAATCAAGCACTGATAATTAAGTAACATGTCGAACAATTAACCTTCCTTTGGGCCGATTAAATTGATCACACGTAAAAAAACCAAACAATTATCACTGCACTTATTACCACAAGGCGCACATGCAACTTTAATAAATATTGGTCTTCCTTTGGGCCGACAAATATTTACACTCATTACATGCACACAATAAAACTTATTATATTTTAAAATAAATTAATTTCAAAAGGAGAGCTCACTTTGGCGAGGTGCGATTGAAACCAATCTATTTTAAAATATATAACTTTAATACCTTTTATTCAAACTTAAAATTATATTCAAATTCTAAAATTACGGTTTAAACATACATCTAAATCCATCCTTAATTTATTAAGAATCAAATATATATTTTTCCTCTTTTGATTCTCGATTGCCATGTGGATTTAGTTCAACCGTAATTAACTTAATTCTTATGCTATACCGAAAATATACATATGTAGTGGTATCTCAATTCACAGCGTACTTATATTTTCACATCTTATCACCAATAATAAAGGTGTATCTAAATCCATTTCCTTTCGCTGAGTAATTCTTTGTTCCACTCATAAATGTATATTTTACCATGATATAATTCATAAACTAAATTCATCTCAACTTTATTAAGAATCAAATACAAATTTTTCTTATTTTGATTCTCTATTTCCATGTGAATTTAGATTAAATATAATCATCTTGATCTTAAATTAAACTATACTGAAGAATCAGAATCAAAAGGCTTAAATTGGTTTTTGCA
The DNA here is from genome assembly GCA_028015225.1 of Carex myosuroides. Classification (NCBI taxonomy): domain Eukaryota; kingdom Viridiplantae; phylum Streptophyta; class Magnoliopsida; order Poales; family Cyperaceae; genus Carex; species Carex myosuroides. The sequence goes on from CM051481.1 coordinate 6,094,013, forward strand.
AAGGTCTAATTGAACTTATACTTAAATTAACGGTTTAATTATGAAATTATAATTAAATTTAAAACTGAGGCTTTAACTTCAATAAAATGTTATATGCACAGCTTCAGTTAAAAGTTATATATTACGCCCTTTTATTATTTCCGTCTCTGGTAATAATTAATAATACCAATTTCTAGCGCTTAGACCAGCGGTCTTTGCGCGGTGTACAGGAATTGCACAATTAAATAAGACCGAATTGGTGTTTGCGCGGTGTACAGACTGGCTCAAAACTGGATTCCGGTGTATACGTGGTACACAAAATAAAATATTTACTTTGGTCCACGCGCGGTGTATCATGAAATGACGCGTGCTGAGCCACTGAATATCGCGCAGTGCACGAAACTTTTCACGCGCGATGATGGAACGCGGTGTATGCGCGGCTCACGCAACCAACGCGATGAGCAAGGGTTTTGGGCCGGTCTATGCGCGGTCTACATAACTGAATGGTCGGGAAATTGATTTATTTTTAGTTAAACTTGGTTCACACGCGGACCATGCGTGAAACTCAGATCTGAAATGGCGATTTCAAGGTTCTGGACTGAATTTCAAGGACAAAATTAACTAAATTAACAAATCTAAAATCGCCAATAATCAGAAATTCAATCATATATCATAACTGTACCGGAAAATACAGAAAACTTCTTTCAAATACAGAGTGGCTCTGATACCACTTGTTAGAGCCGACGAATAACCATTGTCGATCACCGCAGGACCATCTGTGTTGAATATAAACTGAAGTGCGGAAGCGTACCTTAATCCTTGACTGTCTTGTGCGTGAGAGCGCCACCACAGATTCGGATCTTCCAGAATATCAAGGCTCTTTAGAGAATTCCCTTTGTTTCTACTTTCTCCAAAGTCTCTCATAGTTCTCTCTAATGGGATAAGAGAATGAATTTAGGATTGGCCTTGTATTTTGGGGACCAAATCATAATATACAGCCCAAGAGACCCTTGGCTGTCTAATGTGGTAATTATTCAATTTAACCCATCATAAAATTGAATATTACCTCTTAAGTTCTACACATTAAAGGTCCACACCCTATATGACACATTAATGCTCATAAATTATATAACACATATGACCACTTTTAATTGAGCATAAAATTGACAGTATACAATACAAATTTATTTTTACATATTAGTCCAATGTTAGATTAATATCCAACAGTTAAATTTTAAATTTTTAATTTCTATCCGATTCAATGTAAGAATTAGATTTAAGATATAGAATTTACCGGAGGATGTGTAAAGAAGTGTTTGATCGTGAGTCGGGAAAATTGTCGAAATTACACAGCAATAACAGCTGCGATTTTCTTGATATGAAACTCTGCAAATCAGTGTGCTAGCACCATGAAAATAGTGGCTTCCTCGTAGGTTTTTTAAATTTCTCTTTCTTTTTCTCACAGTTCTAATAAAGATGGTTAGGATTTGTATTTGTGTATAGGCACAAGTGGTGTGGTACGAATTACATCAGTCCCAACTCTTATAAAGAGGTTTCACGGCGATTTTCTAAGAATTGCATCTTTTATAAATAACAAAGCGAGAATATTGGAGAGAGTGGATTCTCAAAATAGATCGATCCATATCTAATTATGGCGCATATCCATATAGCTGAATTTAGGATATGAATTATCTAAATCCGTTCCAACTAACTTATATGTGATAGCTTCACAATATTAGTAGCAAGTTAAAACATTTTTCGGCACACAATTCATAAGCAGTCCCACAACCCTATCACAAATTGCGGTTAATGTAAAAAAAGGGACATGACCCCTGTGACCCTGTCCCCTATTCTATTTCCAAAAAAATAATCATAAGCAATCTATGGTAGGATATTATGAGTACTCAAATTATATATAAATGTCAATATTGGACAACTACTTAATTCATAATTAACTCATGTTAATTCCTTCATCACTTGATATTCCGATTGAACTCAAGGTAGAAAATATGTCATCCTTGTACATATTATTTTATTTTTATTTCGTATTGAAGTTAGACAACTATCAAATGGTTAACTCTCAACTATACATGTTCTCGGGCTATTTACCTCGAGGGGCCAAAAACATCATGCTCTCGTTATACTAGAGGCAAATTTATCTTAATCTCTCACATTTCTTTACATGATTCATAACATAACTGAGTGCTACTTTTATTGTTATATGATTAGAACTAACGTATAATAACGTCAAAACATCATCCTCATGTAGTAATCAAGATGATCTCAATTTCTATCAGTTGTTAGCGCTCCCATTGTATATTAATGCTATGGTACTTTGTAAAGCACGGATTAACTGTACTATGATTTCATATCTTCATTTTCAAAGTTCAAACAATCAATTTATAGCAAAGTACCATAGCCTTAATATACGATGTGAGTGATTGAATTTTACTTACTGTGATATGCATATTTAGTGTTATGGTCTCCAAGTCGCATATCTTACTTAGCATTCGGAAATTCAAGAAAGCTCCAAGAAAGCTCGGCTCCCTCTGGGCTCTCTTTATCGGAAATTCAAGAAACACATTAGAGTTCGTTCTATCTCTTGGGCTTCTACATCTGGCCCAAGCGGGGATGGAGATATCCTCCGTAGTTTCAGATATTTCCCTTTCGCTGCAGAGACTCGTAGAACTTACCAGTCGCCTGGAGCAGCCAAACCGAGTCACGCCACCTACTCTTGCTGGGGCCACATCTGATCCAGTAACGGCGATTAAACCTAACTCAATGGGACCGAGAGTAGCTCCAGTATCCGCTTCGCACCCGTTATCCAACAGTTCTGCTTCGACAATATCTGGTGGGGCGGATGGGGCTCCGATACCAATACCGGGTGTCTCTTATTCGGCAGTAGTGTTATCCTCTCCGTCTTCACTAACTCCACAACCCGATTCGGCTTCAATCAAGGCTTTAAATTCTAATCGGCTTGTGCTTCCATCAAAACCCTCGTTTCCAGTCGCTTCAAAACAGCCCCGATCTATTCATTCCAAGCTTGCTCAGATTCGACATTCCTCTTTCACTTCTACACCGATCTGTTATAAGTGCGGTGATTCCGGTCATCTTGCAAATACCTGTCGGAACGTGGTCAAGTGCTTCCGCTGTGGTCGTTTAGGGCATCGATCTTATCGGTGTCGAGCTATTATGTTGAGAGATTCCCGTAGCACGATTAGGCCGGAGGTGATGGAAGTGGCGCTCAAACAGCCATGTCTGAGGTTTTTGCCTAATAAAGCAATTCGGGATTTTGACGAAGTGATACAGAAGGGGATTGTGTTGAAGGATGATCTGGCTTTTGGCAAAGATTTCATCCAGACTCATCTGGTGAAAGAGCATCCAATGAAGGATTTTATTTGGATGCCTAGACTACTAGGTGAGAATCTGTTCTTGATTGATACGCCTGATGTGTCGTGGAGAGCTGCGGTTATCGCGCAAGGGCACATTGTGTTAGGTGTGTTATATTTCCAGTTACTCCTTTTGATTTTTTGTCTCATGATGGGGGAAGCGAACCAGTTTAGGTGTGGGTGAATGTTATGGGTTTTCCTCCGAAGTTATGGGTTTTCCTCCGAAGTTATGGAGTATTCAGGAATATAGAAGATTAGTAGAGAGTTTTGGAGGATTTTTGATAGATGTTGATCCTCGTTCCGGTGGTCATTATGATTTCACAGTTTTAAGGCTAAAGGTGGGAGTTCCGGATATGAGATGTATTCCGGATGGTAGAATTCTACACTTTGTGGGGGATGCACAGCAGCATAGGTATTACTTTCTGACTTTTGAGATTGATGGTTGGAAGCAGGGGCGTGGTACTAATATTTTTAGGCAAGGGGCGTATTGGCAAAAGAAGCGAGGTAGAGAGGATGTGCTTGTTCTAGAGATGGGCACCAAGGTTAGTAAGGTAACAGAGAAGCAGGGGTCAGGTCAGGGGATAGTAATAGGTGAAAGGAAGTATGAGGAAGTGAAAAGTAAGCTGATTGAGGAGGTCAAGGGAAAAGGTAAAAATGTCATGATAGAAGAACGGCAGGCTTTTGAGGAGGATGAGGATGAAGATCTCTTAGATAGTAATCCGTTTTCAGTTTTGGGTGATGAGAGAGCATCTGGGGATAGAACAGTGGAGACGGTTGGAGAGTCTTCGCAACAGATTGTAGTCGTGCCGCCACCAGTTCAACCGGAGCCGCGCCATAGTGAAAGGCTGAAGGAGAAGATTACTGGGGGAAAGAGGCTAAGGGGCTGTCTAAGGAGTTGAAGAAAACTAGCCAACAGAAGGGAACATCGACCGGTGTTAAAGGGCAGAAGGCCACAGCGGTGCCGGGAGGGTCAAAAGGTGACAAGTCAATTTCTTCAGGTATGGATTCTTTGAAAACTGATTTTCCTTTTTCGCATTTTTCAGATGCTGCTGTTTTGGATTTGTTTGAAAAATCTGGGTTATGATTAAGGGATCTGTTGATGATAAGCTCAATACTATTCGTAAGCTTAGGGGATTTTCTAAGGATAATTTTGAAGCTATACTCGATGATACTGTTCTGTTGGGTTCTTTATCTGACATTAAGAAAGGAAGTGTAGTTTTAAAACAGGATTTGATTTCCTATATTTCTCCGGGGTCTAATCAGTGTTTAAATGATGTTTAAAGTCGTTTGTTGGAATGCGAGGGGATTGGGTATACCTGTAAAGCGTCGATTTCTTAGAGATATGTTGGCTGATAATAATGTAGATTTAGTAGGGATACAGGAGACTAAGAAATCAGTTTTTAAAGAGCGTGTGTTAGGAGCTTTAAGTAGATCGATTACTAAATGGGTTATACTACCTGCAGTTGGGACGGCTGGAGGGATTTTAATTGGGATTAATGAAGATAAATTTTCAGTTTTGAATACTTTGTTAGGAGAATTTTCTGTCACTGTACATTTAAAGAATAAATTAGATAATTTTGAATGGTTATTTTCAATTGTATATGGACCAACAGTAGCTTCTAAGAGACATGATTTTTTAATGGAACTAAGGAATTTATCTAGTTTAGGTGTGTCAGCTTGGCTGTTAGGAGGTGATTTTAATATGGTTAGACGAAGAAGTGAACGGTTAGGTAAGAGTTATAACCATGTTATTAGTTCTAATTTTAATAGGTTTATTTCAGATTTGCATTTACTTGAGATTTCTCTTTCTGACCGTAAGTATACATGGGTTCGATCTTCCACTTCTACTTCTTTAGCCTTGTTGGATAGGTTTTTATGTTCAGTCGAATGGGAGAGGAAATTTGGGAATTACATTTTGTCTTCTTATCCTCGGGTATATTCAGATCATTCACCACTCTTGTTAACTATTGGTGTCGATATAGCTAGTAGGACCTTTAATTTTAAATTTGATAGGGCTTGGTTGAATGAAGAGGGTTTTTTAGATAAACTTGAACAATGGTGGTCTGAGAGAGTAATTATAAGTAACATAGGGGAAAATTGGAGAATTAAACTACAAAGACTTAGACAGAAATTGAGGGGATGGAACTATAATTTAGTTGGGGAAAAGAAAAAAATAAAGTCTAGATTACTTGAAGAGATGGCTGAATTTGAGATTAGTAATGAACAACGGCATTTAGGTAGTTCTGATTTTGAGAGGTGGACTGCATGTCAAGTGCAGTTTAAACAAATCTTGAGTGAGGAGGAGTCTTATTGGCAGCAGAGAGCTAGGTTGCAATGGTTTTTGGAAGGGGATGTTAACACCAAATTTTTCCATATTTGTGCTTCAAATAGAAGGCGGAAAAATACAATTTTAACCTTAGAACATGATGGGATAATTATTAGTGATCCTGAAGCATTAACGAGTCACGTCACTACCTTTTATAAAATTTTTTTAGGATCTCGTACTACTAGAGATATCTTTTTACAAGATAATTTATGGGCTGACAATGAACAATTAAGTGATTTGCAAAACTTTGAGTTAGAAAAGATGTTTACTTTAGAGGAGATTAAGAATACTGTTTTTACATGCAATGCCTCTAAGGCACCCGGTCATGATGGGTTTTCGTTTGCTTTTTATCAAGCTGGTTGGGAGTTTCTTAAATCTGATTTATATAAACTGTTTGCTTCATTTTATTTCCATGACCTAGACATCTCTACATTGAACCTTGCATATGTGTGTCTGATCCCTAAAAAAGAGATAGCTCCTTCTATTTCTAATTATAGACCAATAAGTCTTATTAATTGTAGTTTTAAACTTATTACTAAAGTGTTGGCTGATAGGGTAGTAAAAGTTATGGATTTTTTAATAAGTGACACTCAAACTGCTTTCATAAAAGACGTTATATTTTGGATAATGTGGTTTGCGCGAATGAGGTTTTACATCAAGTTAGGATTTCGAAAACTAAAGGTATTTTATTCAAGTTGGATTTCAAAAAGGCTTATGATTTAATTAATTGGGAGTTTTTGCAAGAAGTTTTAGGTGCTCGGGGGTTCGGTGAGAAGTTTAAGAGGTGGATTTCTGATACCCTTGAAGGTAGTAGAACATGCATTAGTTTGAATAGTAGTTTGGGAGCTTATTTTAAATATAGAAGAGGGTTGAGACAGGGAGACCCACTATCTCCCTTCCTATTTGATATAGTTGCAAAGACACTTAATAGGATATTGAATAAGGCTCAGCAAGCAGGATTTCTTAAGGGATTAGGGCACTTTGAAGGAGTTGGGGATGTTTTGAATTTACATTTCGCAGATGACACCCTTATTTTCCTAGAAGCAAATGATAAAATGGTAGAAGCTCTAAAGCTTTTATTGTCTGGGTTTGAAAATATGACAGGTCTTAAAATTAATTTTCATAAAAGTGTCATGATTCCTTTGAATTTAGATGAAATAGAGAGTACTAGACTTGCTTCTCGCTTTGGTTGTATTGTGAGCCAACTACCCATTACTTATTTAGGACTTCCTATTCATTGGAAAACCATACCTGTAGATTGTTGGAATGTTTTAATTGAGAAAATTGAAAAAAAGTTGCAAGGATGGAAAAGTAAATTATTGTCTATTGGGGGACGAGTTACACTTTTGAACTCTGTTATTTCAGCAATTCCTTTATATTGGTTAGCTCTTTACAGGATGCCAGTTCATATCATACATAGGATAGATAAACTCTGACGTCGATTCTTGTGGTACGGAGGTAGTTCAGTTAGGAAAAAAATTTCTTTGGTTTTATGGGAAGTGGTTTGTGCAGATAAGTCTCAAGGGGGATTGGGGGTTCTTAATCTTAAAACAATTAATTCTGCCTTATTAGCTAAATGGTGGTATCGTTTTAATGACCCTAGAGTTCCAGGTAAGTGGAAAGAGATCCTAAAAGCCAAATATGGCCCACAAGGGATTCATTATCAACTATCAGCTTTTTGGGGGGCTGTTGTCAAAATAAAACATATAGTTGAGTTAGGTTTTAAAAAAACTATTGGTGATGGAAACGAGGTGTTATTTTGGACTGATAGATGGCTGTGTGAGTGTCCTATAAGTGTTTTATTTCCTAATTTATTTTCAATTGCATCTGATATTGGTTTGACAGTAGCTTCAGTTTTAGGAAGTGGCCAAATTAATCTATCATTTAGACGACAGTTGACAGGGTCGTATAGGGAAGAATGGGTCACTTTGATAAATGAATTGAGTACAGTACATCTGATTAGAGATAAAAAAGACGAATTACATTGGCGATGGAATGCTAATGGTAGATTTACAGTTCACTCTTTTTACATTTGGCTTGAGTATGGTGGGTTAAAAAATAAAGATTTTGATACTATTTGGAAAGCAAAAATTCCTCTTAAAATTATGATATTTTTATGGTTAGTCAAACAAAAGAAAGTATTAACGAGGGTTAACTTGAGTAAAAGGGGTTGGCAAGGAGACGTAGGTTGTCCTTTTTGTGGTGAACCAGAAACTGTTGATCACTTATTTTTACAATGTTCATTTGCTAAAATAATTTGGAACTGGATTGCTGAATATAACAACTTTGTTTTTGATATCAGCACTATGGAGGAGCTTTGGTTTATTGATGCCTTAATACCATTCAAAGATAGGCTATTAATAGAATTAGTACGAGGAGCCGTTTTGTGGACTTTATGGTGGACAAGAAATAAGTTGTGTTTTCAGGGGGTTAGAGCTGTACCTCGCGTAGTAGGAGCAAAAATTATTTCTATTGCGAAATTTTGGGTGACTTCCAAAAATAATGGGTTTATTCTTAATTTGGCGTTAGTACTTCCTACTGATCTGTTGCATATTCCTGTTTTTTGTGATGATTTAATTGTACAGGAGGCGGTTATGGATGGGATAGTGCAGGAGCACAGGGTCCCTCTGCTTACAGATGGATCCGATACAAGGGAGGACAGTGAAATTTGATATGGGGGTGCATCATTTTTCTTTAGTATAGATGCAGTTTCTTGATATGGGTTGGATGTTGTTTTTGTCTATTGGTTTTTGGATATATGCATTGTTTTATTGTAGGGTTAGTTTAAGTACACACTTATGTAGTTGGTTGTTATAAGTCAGGACTGGTACCACTGGTACCAGTACTTGTCTAACAATGTATGATTTCGATTTATGAAATCGGTGGAGTACTCCACTATTTTCAAAAAAAAAAAAGTGTTATGGTCTCCAAAACCTATTGAATTGACTTCAAACAACAAATTCAAATCGTTGAAACCAATCTATTTTATAAGTAAAGCATCTACTTGCAAAATTTATAAATTTTCGAATTCATTTAGTATGAGGTCGATGTCAGAAAATGAAGATTTATAAGTTAATTTTAATGCAATTATTGTTTATCGTTTTTTTTAAATGGTGAAAATTTGTAGTCCACTGTGCCATATATTTTATTTATTTATTTTTGTTAATGACATAAAAAATAGGGGAAATAAGAGAGGCGTAACTTGGATGCATTTTGGAGTAAAATGGGGAAATCATAGAATAAGTTTATTTCCCTTTGAGGCGACACCCACTGGGATAAGAATGCTACTCATACACCGGCGGAGATGGATACCGCCAAGCCAACGGAATATGGACCAAGTCCATTAGGCGATTGCACAAAGGCCAGCACCGCCCAGTACGACATACTAGCCACAAAAGGGGCCTGCAAGTTTCTGGGGGCAAAAGGAGGGTTACAAATAGGTCAGTTCTGGGTGCTGACAGGTACAGCCGGCTATAAAGGAATGGCTATGTCCCCAACAGCTATTTTCACTGTGGGACAGTTCACGTTCACCTATGAACCAGATCCAGTGTGGCGACACCGCCACTGCCCCAGCCAGAAGACGTTACCACACGATCCTTACTCGCCACTACAGGCTATCACAGTTACTGTTGGACAGATTGTGGTTATGAAGGGACGCGCGACTATCAAGGATGATACACCAATATGGCAAGCATGGGGACAAGCGACTGCAAAAGAAGGTTCTGAAAATACTCATTTGCCTCTGACTAGCGAGATGGACCACGTTTGGGTCGCGTGGGACCATGCGGATGGTGAAAATACCCCCCCAACAGGTTTTAAACAATATGGGTCTCCTCAAAACACAGACTGGCATGGCCCGCGTTTCCCAAAGAAGGTTAGGCCTATTAATACGCAGCAGACCCTTAATTGTCTCTCAACCACACTGTTAAAGCCCATTTATACCATCACACCAACCAGGCCGAATCACCACCTAAATTTCTCCTCCCCAAACACATCCCCCAGCCTGCAACCTTTCCTCCGCGCTTCGCTTAACCCCTCCCATCACACCGACCTTCTAACCGCAACTCACCTGTCCCAAATTAAAGAGCACATGGACGCATCAGATGAGGAGTTCATAGCCCGCTTTGCCTCCCTCAATCCGGCAGGCAACCAGCCCCCACCAATTCAAATTCCACAACACGACGTGGCACAAAAAGACTGGTCTAGAAGCGCCTTGGTGCGGATTGTCTCCGACAGATCAACTGATGAGGCTACCTTCTCCTTCAAAAATGATTCGGGCATGGGGAGCTTCGGCCCACACCAACTTCTCCCTAGTTGCTCGGAATATTTTCCTAGTAGAGTTCGGCAGCGAAGATGAGCTGCTAATGATCATGAACAGGGGTGCATGGACCTATCGCTCAGAGGTTGTGGTGTTACGCCGAATAACGAGCCAGAACGACCTCATTAACCCAATTGTGACAGAGATGGAAGTCTGGACACAATGGCACAATATCCCACCGGAGGCAATAACCATGGAGGGGCTACTATCACTGGCAGCTTCCCTGGGGACACCGGGATCAGAGGTCTTTCAGTCCTTCTCCAATGGTAAAAGGTTTTTTCGAATTAAAATAACATTACCAGTGGGGGGGAAACTAGCGGACAGGATAACGGTTACACACCCGGTTATCGGGACTTTCGATATCCCATTGGTCTACGAAAGACTGGTCAAGATATGTCTATTTTGTGCCCATGTTGGCCACGACCACGGGAACTGTGTGGAACGCGTTCGTTTAGAACGATTGAAGACCGACCCCCGGTATGCATCAAGGCCGGAAATGGCAACTATTACACAACTGAAAACTGGGCCCTGGATAAATAACTCCGCCCACCTACCTGTTTTTTCCCTCGCCCGAACCCAACACACACCTCCGACACCGCAACACCCAAGCCAAACCCATACCGCCCATAATACCACCCCACCGCCAAACCAACAGATGCAGCTGGGCCAAGCTATGCTAGTTGAACATTCACCACTGTACCACAGGGGTCACCAGTTAAGAAGTTCTGAGGGACTGCAACACGAACGCGTCCAGGATCTGCCAAGCGATGATTCTCAGCCCCCACCTAGGGCTTTTAAAAGAAGGGCTGCGGAGACGAGCTCGGGGCCGTCTTCGCGTCCCCAATGAATCTTTTATCATGGAACTGCCGCGGGGCGGGAGGCCCGCGGAAGAGGCTGTTCCTTCATGACCTCCTACACTCGACGAAGGCTAATGTTGCCTTTGTCTGTGAGACAAAGTGTTCGTTAAAAAGATCAAAAAGATTTATGCGTCAGCTTCAGTGTGACAATTTCTCATGTGTGCCTTCTACAGGGCGCAGTGGGGGACTTTGGTTAATCTGGGATCGTCAGACAAACATCCAGATTGTCCGACAATCGCGATACTTTATCTACGCTCGGGTTTCATCACCGAATGTGCAACCGTGGGGGCTTGTGTGCGTTTATGGGGATCCGCACCACACCTATAACGTGCAGATTTGGAAGGATATTGACGGCATTGTCAAACAGGATGGGGCTGTGTGTATCATTGGGGATTTTAATGCAATTGTGTCACAAGATGAGAAATATGGGGGAAATCCAAATTTGAACAAAGATAGCATGGAGTTTAGGCAATTCATATTCGATTCTGGTCTAGTGGACCTCGGGTTCAAAGGCCCGGCTTTTACTTGGACGAACAAACAAAATTGCTCTACATCCATCTTCGAAAGGCTAGACCGGGCCTTAGCCACAGTTCAATGGGCACAACGGTTCTCCCAAGCCTATGTCAATCACTTGCCAAGGCTCTTTAGTGATCATGCGCCTATACTGTTGCGAACAAACAAAAGGCAGCATCAGCCGCCGCCGTTCCGTTTTGAGAGATGGTGGGAAGGAAATGAGAGTTTCATGAGGGTCTGCCGTGAAACATGGCAATGCTATGGAAATAGACCCTGGACGAAGGCTATCGAGGCGCTGAAAAACAACATTAGGGCCTGGGCGGCCTCGATCCAATCCCCACAGAAAAGACTCAAGGAGTTAGAGCATCTTATCTACCAACACCAGTTACTACACCCGGCACTGCAGGACCACAGTTATGAGTTGGCCTTGTCTACGGAATACAATAAAGCAGCGGAGGACGTGCAGCAATACTGGCAGCAGCGGGCTCGAGTTCAATGGAACCTTTTGGGTGACCAAAACACAACGTTCTTCCATGCTATGGCAACGCAAAGGAGGCGGGTCAATCTTATCACACATGTTCTGACGGAGGGCGGGGATCAAGTGAGTGAGGAATCTGAAATACGAATGGCATTCGTCAATCACTATCGAGCCTTGTTTTGCCCACCCCAATCTCCACAGGACCCGGATCCGACATCGTATGTTCAAGCGTGTGCCGGGCTGCAGTTTAACACTGTACCAGCCAACGTGCATTCAAGGCTACAGCAATGCCCGACTATGGAAGAGGTTAAAGAGGTATTGTTTGCCATGGGCCCGGACAAGGCTCCCGGGCCGGACGGATTGACGGCCAGATTTTTGCAGGCCAACTGGGCCCTGTTCGGACCTAATATCACCAGTGAACTGCAGCAGGTCTTCATTACTGAGGTAACACCAAGGGAGTGGTTAGCCAGCCGCATCGTTCTCATTCCCAAAAACGAAGAACCTATGACCCCCCGTGACTTTAGACCCATCACAATCGGCAACGTAATGTACCGACTAATGATGAAACTTATATCGGCAAGGTTGCAACCCTACATGGCAAGTCTTATTTCCAAAAATCAGACCGCTTTTGTCAAGGGGCGGAGCATAGCCGACAATACTATTCTAATGCGAGAGGTCATTCATTCTTTCAACGCAACGAAGTTCAAACAAAAAGCTTTCCTGTTAAAGGCGGATGTTAACAAGGCTTTCGATACGATTCGGTGGGATTTCATAAGAGAGGCAATGAGGGCGGTCAACATCCCCGACAAGCTAATACACATAGTAATGGGTGCCATGGCAGCAAGCAGAGTCACTATTCAGATCAATGGTCTCGGGAGCGGCTTCATTTCACCCACACGCGGCCTGAGACAGGGTTGCCCGTTGTCTCCTTACCTCTATATCCTGGCTATGGAATTTCTTACAAAGCACATTCAGATGGCTCTTAGTCAGGGTGCAATCCAAGGGGTTCGAGTTGCAAAGTCTGCCCCAAAGCTAACCGATATTATGTATGCCGACGACCTAATGATTTTGGGTCAGGCTAATCAAGGTGAGGTTCACTGTTTCAAGGGGCTACTGGATGATTTTGCCAAGTACTCGGGTTTGCGGATTAACCCTGAAAAATCAAAAGTGTGGTTTAGCAAGTGCTGTGATGAGATAACAAGGGACGAGATCCTTCAAATCTTAGGTGCAAAAGAGGCCGACGAGAGAGAGAGGTATTTAGGAGTCTTTATAGCACAACACCAAAACCGTACTGACCTAACTCATGAGCTTCTACTTGGGAGGTTACACAGTAAACTGTCGGGTTGGAAGGTTAATGTGTTGTCCCAGGCGGGTAGGCTGGCCTTAATCAAATCGGTATTGACTTCTGTACCGGTGTACTTCATGTCCATCGCACGCATACCGCAGAAAACGCTAAAGGAAATGACAAAGCTGCTTAGGAATTTTTTCTGGGAAAGCTGGACAGCCACAGGTATCTTGCGTTCATTGCATGGGAGAAGGTTTGTTTAGACAAGTCTGAAGGTGGGTTGGGAGTTCGAGACCTCAACGATTTCAACAAATCGTTACTTCTGAAGATTGTGTGGCAAATCGCAGCGGGCACTGACAACATTTGGGTAGAGGTTATCCGGGCGAAATACTTCCCGAAAACGGGATTCTGGGCGGCCAAGGTAACATCTGGTACGAGTACGTTGTGGAAGGCGGTACAGGACCTCAAAGGATTTTTTCAGCAAGACATAAGATGGCAGGTGGAAGGTGGCACAAAAGTGAGGGCGGTGAACGAACCATGGCTTGCCAATTGGTGTGTTCAGCCAATCCGAAACAATGCCCAGAAGAATGCCAAGGTTGCTACCTGTACGATCACGGCCTGGGAAGGTGGCACATGGATCAGTTATCTCAAATAATGGGTCCCGAGCAGGCACAGCATGTTCTGAACATGGCACGGGTTCCAAAGCCCAATCCATTGCTCAATGACAGATTAATCTGGAAACTGAGTAAGTCTAGACGATACTCGGCCAATGAGGGATACCAAATCCTTCGGCAACAGAGGAATAAAGTGCATTCTTTCCAACCTAATATGAAGGAGTTGTGGTCGCAAATTTGGGCCTGGAAGAGCGTTATCCCAAGAATTCAGGTCTTCCTTTGGCGTGCGGTGCATGAGGGGCTTCCTACCCTTCTGGCACTGCATAAGAGAATCGCTCTCATCAACCCGGCATACCCCAGGTGTGGTTTGGAAAACGAGTCGATTATGCATTTGCTGTTCTTTTGTGAGGTCTCTCGGGCATCATGGTTTCGATCACAATTTGCACTTCGAGTGGACCAATAGCCGGTGGACTTCACACAGACCATGCTACAAATCACGGCAAGCCTGACTACCTCTGAAATTGTTGAGTTCTGCAACCTAACTTGGTGTCTTTGGAAAGCCAGGAACGAGGCTGTGTTGGCGGGGAAGAAAGGGGCGCCGGCGGCTATAATCGGACAAGCCAATAGCATGAACGTAAGAGGGCCACAGAATGAGGAAGGCACGGTGACAAGGTAGAACCAGAAAAAGTCACATTTAAACATGGTAGCTCGGTGATCCTCGTTGATGGTTCTTGGGATCAGACGGGTCGAGGTGGCATTGGCATCATTCTCTTCGATCAGGGTGGAACCTTAATTATGGTAAGGGGGCTGGCGATTAACACTAAGAGCCCTCTCGAATCCGAGGCTCTCGCACTCTTTCTTGCTCTTCGGCATCTGAATCAGACCCGGCAAGGTGAAAGTGTCATAATGTCGGATTGCAAAACACTGATACGAGCGATACATAGCCAATCCCTGGCTAATCTGCCGCAATGGTCGGCAGAGGAAGCGGTGGCCCAGTGTATCTGTGAATTCGAGTTGGTACAGGAATGTGTGCAACTACAATATGTAAGTAGGGAGAAGGTGGTACCTGCGCACAACCTTGCCAATTGGGCACGAAGAACAGGCGGTACCTTCCATGGGAGACCGGGTGCGGAGTTCATGAGGGAGATACAGTTGCAGGAGGGGCTGAACTACAATTTCTTCTGTACTGATGGAGGAAGGCGGAGCCTTCTACAAGTATAGTGCGAGCGTGGCACAAGCAACTAGGCATAGGCGGGTATGCTGGTAAATGACATGGGGGTTGTCAGAGGGTTGGAAGGGAATTAAGCATGTAAAACCCTGTAATTTCTGCCTCTACACACGGCATGTATTGGGGCGGCAATGCAAATAATTCCCAATTTCAATAGTATGGATGCCTTAGTCGGTTCATTTCTATTCAGTTTTAGTTATCTTTTAGACACTTTTTTACCGCTTTCTGGTGTAATGGTAATGCAGGCCGTAGCCTGTTGTAAGTTAGGATTTTGGCTATCAATAAATCATGCCTACGGGCTTCCCCTCAAAAAAAAAATAATCCAAGTATCTCAACTCATTTGCAAAAACAATCCGAGGAAGAAAGACATTAAATTTCAAATAAATAACCAATATATGGAATCTTACAACGTTGCAATTGAGTTTGACCTGATTGGTTGGCCCGACCCAATCATCCCTATAGTGGGTTGGGTATGGGCCCAAGTCTTGAATCTGCTAGATGGTCGGTGTTCTTACCCAACCCGCATATCTTTCAGATTCATCTCCAAAAAAACATAAAATAAATAGGTTCTAGCTTTTTTTTTTTTTTGAGAAAAAACAAGGGTCATGCCCTCATTTCATTAAATAAAGTCTGTTACAAAAGGCTTGTACTAGTATAGGTATCAAAACACATTTGACTCAGAAGCATTGAGCCGAATACCCTGAGCCCCAAAAATAACAAAAGGAGCTAAGAAAATCCATCCCCCAGTAAGCAAATAATACCCGCTACTAACCACTAAGCGGCTCAGCAGGTAAAAAAGGAACGAAAGAAGAAAATAAAATAAAATAAGGAATACAACTTAATAAAAAAAGCAGCAGATCCATCTTCTACCAGTAGCCAGCCCAATATTGGATCTCATTCTTCATTTGTCTTAGGCTGTGCCTGTTTCCATTGCTCATTTATCTCCATTTTTAATTGATGAATCTGTTTGTTTTTGTCGGTAAAAATCCTACTGCATCGCTCTCTCCATATTACAAACTGTGTTATGATTATCAGAGATTTTTCCTTTGCCCCGCAATGTGTGCTCACTATTTTATCCGGCCGTAACAGTGTTGTTGTTATCCCTACTCCCCTTGTGACTTCAGCATACAGGTTAATGATGAAACTACATTTACCAAATAAGTGGGATACAGACTCTCTGTCTGCTTTGCACATGACACACCAGTTTGCTATATTCCAGCCTTTTTTCATCAGATTATCCAATGTGAGCAATCTATTCATCCGCATGAGCCATGCGAAAACTCTCATTCTGGGTGGGACCCGCATTTTCCACAGGCGATTTAGTTTGGATTTCATCACTGGGCTGCCCTTAATGGCCAAGTAAGCAGTTTTGACAGAAAACTGACCTGTGGGTGTCCATCTCTAGATCGTCCGATCTGCCTCTTCATTCATGACCCCTCTGATTTCGTCAATGGTAGTTTGTAAAAGCATGAGTTCTTCATGAGCCGATTGCGTCAACGAACCCCTGAGTTGGATTTGTGTCGCAACAGCTGCTGCTAGTGTCAGGTTTTGATTTGTGGCATATGTGTATAATTGTGCGAACTCATATTTCAGAATTCCTCTGCCCCAGTTCTGGTCCCAAAATGAGACTGTACTACCGTTACCCAGTTCCCTTACTATCGATAGATTCATGAATTGGTCAGAGCCTTTTAGTGTGACCTCAAATAGGTGAGATTTCGGCTGTGGGTATGGTTCTGTGTTTGTCGCTTGAAAAATAGATTTCCATAATCTCGTGTCTGGTGACAGCCATTGCCATCGCCACTTTAACAGTAGCGCCGTATTAAACACTTGTAAATCTATGATTCCCAGGCCACCCAATTTTTTTGGAGTGCACACTATACTCCAATTGGCAAGATTGATTTTGTTAGTTTGCTGTGAAATTCCTTGCCAAAGAAAGTGCCTTCGTATTCTATCTATCTCCTTAATCGCCCATATCGGCAACTTTATGCACTGCATATAATACACCGGCAAGGCCGATAACACCGCATTTATCAATACAATCCTTCCCGCTATACTCAAAAATCTAGCTTTCCAACCCGATAATCTATTGTTGAATTTTTGAATGAGGGGTAGGTATGCCGACCTCTTTAGCCCCTTATTTGACAAAGGCAGACCCAAGTATGTGAAAGGAAATGAACCTTGCCTGCATCCCATAAGTGTTGCTAATTGTTGAGCTTCCTCTTCTTCCAATTCAGTAACTATTAACTCCGATTTGTGAAAATTTACCGCAAGGCCGGATATATTTTGGAAAGCTATAAAAGCAATCTTTAACATCTGTATTTGGCGTATTTCCGGCTTGAGGAAAAACAGTGCATCGTCCGCATAGAGCAAGCAAGGTCTCATTTCCGGGTATGGTAGTATAATTGCTCCCGTTTCCTTTAGTTTCCTGAACCACCGATTTATAAAATCCATTGCAATGATGAACAAAAATGGTGACAGTGGGCTACCTTGTCGAACTCCTCTTCTAAGTATGAGTTTCTTGCCCGCTAGACCATTGATGATGATCTGTGAGCTTCCTTCTAACACCAGTTTTTTATCCATCCTATAAATTTTTAGATGTGATAAATTTGGGTGATTGACGAAAATTACCCACGAAAATTACCACAACAATTTGGGTGATAAATTTTTAGATGTGATAAATTTTTAGATGTGATAAATTTGGATATTGTGGAGGGTCCAACCCTTGTCGATTTACAAGGCTTAGTCCGTGCAACATTGATTGAGCGATCCATGTATGATGAATACTGGATCAACATTGGTCCAGGGACAATCCGACACCGGCTACCTCTTCAAATCGAGATTGATCCGTTGAATGATGCAACATGGTCTATAGCCGACGACCCTATTCCACCTGAAGTACCACAACCAGCTCAAGCCGCACCTCCTCCTCAAGCAGGACCAACCAACGAACAACTAATGCAGTACATGATGGATTTCTGCCTACATCTTGACGGGCGTCTCGACGAAATTGAGACAACAGCCAACAATGCCATGTACTATGCTAGAATGGCCTGCCAGCAATTCAATGCCGATTTTGAGGATGAGCCGCCTACTCCACCCCATGTGAGGCGCGCAGGCCGAGCAGCGGAGCAACAACAACAAGCTGCGGCAGCAAATGCACCTCCAAATGACGGTGACGATACGGAGGAGGAGGAGCAAGAGGAAGGGAATGATGACATGGATGAAGAGGTCGACGCCCCGTGAGGCCACTTTGCCTCATACCACCACCGACTTCCGCCAATAAGTTAAGTCCATATTTCTTCTTATTTACTTTTGTTTATTTTCAGCATTGGGGACAATGCTTGATTTAAGCTTGGGGGATGGGAAGAAAATGTATCTTGCATGTGCATTTAGGATCATGTTTAAATTCAGTAATTTTAAAATTTTTAGATGTGATAAATTTGGGTGATTGACGAAAATTAGGGATGTTCATGCAATTTTTGCGAATTTTAAGTAAAATCCTTGGAACAATTTGAAATGACCACATAATTGGGCGAAAAACTTTGTGGAAATAAAGGTTGATGAAATTAGGACATTTGGAATCTAAATTGATTAGGGAAGTTATTAAGATTTGGGAATTTGAAGTTTTGAAAAATTGGGATATCCACAAGTATGAAAATACTTAGGGATGTGTGTATTCATGATATATGTATATATGTTGAGGAATTGGGTAAAATTGAAAAAATTTTGGAAAATAAAAGGTGACTCCAATGACCTATGTTACGGCTTCATGACGTACTTATGGTTATGAGTCCTTAGCACTCTTGCTCCGCTAGTCTCCCGATAAAATTGACATTCGTGTTAGTGGAAGGGTTAGACTAAGAGCATGCAAAGCACCCTTGAATTAGAACGGTCGGGTACGGTTAACTACTTGTAACCAACCGGTGCTTAATTGAGGATAGGGAACATAGTGCTAAATCATAAAAGAAAAATGAGAAATGAGAAAATCAAAAGCAACAACAAAAAATGAGAAAATGCATGTATCAACACACGAAGTCCGCAAAATTTTCTAACCTAAGTTTGATTCAAGCTTGGGGGAATTTGAAAATTCCACTTTTAAAATGACATTTCTTTTAATCAATTTGGATAAACAAAGTTCATGAATTTTAGACCTTTAAGGAAATAAAAGTTAGAGTAATCGAATTGTGGGTTGAATCATAATTATCCAAGGGTTAAACTTGAAAATTGGGAAATTCGCATGAGGGTTTTTAATTCTTGACAAGATCATACAAATTTTTCATTTAAATATACTTGATATAAGGTGTACCAATGGGATCGAATTGATAGCTCAAGTTAGGTTTTGCTTGGGGACAAGCAAAGTTCAAGCTTGGGGGAATTTGATAGGTTTAATTTATATATATGTTCGATCAGGTTTTCATCGCATAATAGCACCAAATATCATGTATTTTAGTATAATTTAGGATTAAATACCCCTAGAATCAAGTTACTGCAAATGTCTGTGTGGAATTCGCAGGAAAACAAGAAAAAGGACCAAAGTGCGGACGCACTGACCCAGAGTGCGGCCGCACTAAGCACTTGGAAGAAAAATCGAACTCCAGAAAAGCTCCAGAAGAAATGTCCGAGCGGAATGCGGACGCACTAAATACTGGTGCGGACGCATTTCTTACTTGGCCAAAAATCCAGCAGAAATTGAGAGAAAGTGCGGACGCACTTAGGCCGCACCTCACCCGCACTTTTGAAGAAAAGAACAAACTGAGCGTAGTGCGGGCGCACAGAGAAGGAATGCGGCCGCACTCAGCACTTGGAGACAAAGCAGAATAGAAACCTAATTTTGTGCGACCTCAGTGCGGACGCACTTGGGCCGCATTCAGCCTAAAAACTGCTATTTCAGAGGATTTTCTATTTTCGGCACTTCAGACCACGACCCAAAGGTGGGAAATAGAAGGTGGAGACGTGGGGAACATGTTGGGACAGATTTAGAATGATTCCCCACGTCCATATGCTCCAGATCCATTATAAAAGAAAGGGAATTTCTTCTCCATGATCATCACGATTCGAAGAGAGAAATTCACGAGATAGAGCATCAACCACAGGAGCGAATCAAGAAGGAAGAAGGCGAATTCTCACAGCAAACGCAAGGAAGGCTAAGGTTTTTGATTAGAGAAGGGTGTATTCTATTTCTCTAGTTAGTTTCTCTTTGTCTTTACTTACTTTGTACTTGAATTTATGATGGATACTTGCTTCTCCAAGAGAGAGTAGTTCTCTTTCTAGGGGTTTAGGTCATGTAGCATGAACTTGTTTAATTCTATTTTACTCGGATTTTAGTTTTTATTATGATTGTTTGATTTGATGTTAATTTCTGTGATTTATTATTTGTGATGTTCCATGATTTGTACTTGAATTGTAGCGTCTCGCTTTGATCATTTAGACCCAAAGTAGATTAGGATCATATAGGATAGTGCGACTTGTTGTGCTTGACTTGTAGCGTCCCGCTTAAGTCTTCTTGATTAAGAGTAGATTAGGATCATATAGGATAGTATAAATTGTGATTGCAAATACCTTAGGATTTGAATTATAAGCGACCGTACTTTTGTATTCAAGTCTAGAAAAATAGAAATTAAGGTTAGGGTTTGGTGAAGGACTTAGCGGTGAAGCCAAAACTTGATTGGGACACCTTAGAACAATATCGATATATACACTTGAAGCACGTGATTAAATATCCCTCTAGGTTAGTGACAGCCCTAGAATTCGAGGCACATTAATCCGTCCACCCAAGGTATTCGTATTAATATTTGTTCCAAAGGCTAACTTAGGTTAGAAACCTCGTCATAATCAAACATGAATTTAAACAAACCGAGTAGATAGAATTAGCAAGGAATTGTGGACCGAATACCCCTAGACTTCTCAAACTTGATTGTCACCCGATTTTATTGCTTTTTGTTACGAACTTTTGATTTACTTTAATTTTCCTTCAAACAACGATTTTACACAAACCCCCCCCTTTTACTTTTATTGTTTAGTTTAGAAGTAGTTTTCTTTATTTGAAAATTAGTATTTCCCTATCTCCTTGCGGATCGACACCTAAATACTACGATCGATAGGTTGTGTGCTTGCAACTAACCTATTAATTGAGTACGAAGGTTTATAAATTTAAAGGCAAAAAAAGTACCAAAGTCCTATATCTAAAATACTCAACAAGCTTTTTGGCGCCGTTGCCGGGGAGCATAGGATAGATACTAGTTTTTATTTTAGGAAAGTACTTTTAATTCTTAGTTTCCTTATTTACTTTTCAGAAAATTAAAAATCCAAAAATAGTTTATTTCCTTTTTTACAATTTCTGAAATTTACTTTCCTTATTTAGAAAAATCCAAAAATATTTTACTTTCCTTATTTAATTTTCTGCACTTTACTATTCTCTATTTCTATTCTCTCTCTTTCACATCTTTTTTTCTCTCATAGATTTGAGCGCTGGCACCGGTCACAAGGAGTCAAACCGCGAAAATCAAAGCCGGCGAATCCTCTCTTTTTAAATCAATGGCAGGTCTAGATCCCAATCTAGGCATGCCTCGCAGCTTTGAGGTAGAAGTGGAAGACTATCCGGAAGGCCTCCTCAACCAAGACCTTCACGATAACATTCCGCCTCCTCCTCCTCCAAATAACAACCAACCGCCACCACATCCACGCAACAATGATCCACCTATTCTCAATAATAATCCTCTCTTCGGTGTCAATCCAAACCACAACGGAAATGGCCGTAACCGCCAACAAGGCCACCGCTTTGGTTTCATTCCTCAAGGCCAAGATCCACGCGAAATCAAGCCCTCTCTCATCCACTTGCTTGGCCAAAGTCAGTTTGGGGGAGCCCTACACGAAGATCCACATGCCCACTTGGCGGTCTTTGAAGAATCTTGCGGAACTTTCGCCAGAGAAGGAGAAGAGCTAGACAACCTCAATCTCAAATGCTTCCACCTATCCCTCCGTGATAATGCAAGATCGTGGCTAAGGACCGTGAATCGGGACACCATAAGAAGATGGGACGACATGGAGAAGTTATTCTTAGGAAAATACTTCCCTCCATCCAAAACCCAACACTTCCGAACAAAGATCACGACGTTCAAGCAAGCCGAGGGAGAGTCTTTAACCGAGACATGGGATAGATGGGCCGAGCTCCAGCGCTTGTGCCCTAACCATGGCCTCGACATGTGGTTGCTCTTTCAATTTTTCTTTGCAGGTTGCACGATAGCCACCAAGACCCATTTGAATTCAGCCGCCGGAGGTAATATGTCAAAGATGGATCCTGAGCAAGCCATGCTAATGATTGAGGACATGGCGATCAACCAAAGGGAGTGGACGGCCGAAAGAGGTGGACGAACCCAAAGCACACCGGGAATCCTGAAAACCGATGAAGTTACCGCCTTGAGAGCCCAAATGGAAGCCTTGCAACATCAAGTGGCGCAAATGCAAAACGTCAAATCCGTGACGAACAAGGCTTCATGCGGCATTTGTGGAGAGTCGACTCATATCACCGCCGATTGCAAAGTTCTTTTAGATGGAGAAGAAGTCGAGCAAGTCAATGCAATGTTCTACAATCAAGGTGATAAGAGAAACGATCCGATCTACAATAAGGTTAGGTCTAACGATAATTTCAATTCAAATACATATAACCCTAACACAAGGTGGAACCATCCAAATTTCAAGTGGAGAACTGAAAATGAAAACTCAAACTCAAACCAATACCAAGGCAATTCAAATCAATACCAAAATCGGTCAAACCAAAACTCGTACCAAGGACCCTCTCAAAACAACAAATTAGAAAAATTGATAGAGGGCCTTGTCATATCTCAAAACGAGTTCATGAACCAACAAAGAAGCACCAATACCGATATTTCGGATTCCTTGAGAAACATGAACAATAGATTTGAGTTTTTAGAGACCAAAACAAAGATGCTAGAAACACAAATTGCACAACAAGCATCTTCATCCTCCCGTCAACAAGGGACGCTTCCGGGCAAACCCGACATCAACCCGAGAGAGCATGCGAATGCCGTGACCTTGAGGAGCGGCAAGGAGTACGAAGGACCTACCATGCCCAATGAAGAGGAGCAGCAACCTCCCAAGGAAACACACGACATTGCAACTCCCCTTGATGCGACCGCAGCACCTACAAGAGTGGATGCACCGACATTGGAAAAGCATCAAACAATGGGTAATTCTAGCTCCACAAAGGTAACAAATGCTGAAACTCCTAAGTACATTCCCCCGCATAGGTTTGTACCTTTTCCTCAAAGGTTAGTGAAGCAAAAATTAGACCAACAATTTGCCAAATTTGTAGATCATCTCAAGAGGTTAAATATCACCATCCCTTTTACCGAAGCAATTACCCAAATGCCCACTTATGCAAAGTTTTTAAAAGAGATTTTGTCCAACAAAAGAATACTTGAGGAAGTGGGTACGGTGTCCCTAAATGAGGAGTGTAGCGCCCTCTTCTTAAATAAGCTACCTCCAAAACTTAAGGACCCGGGAAGCTTTGTCATTCCATGTAAGATAGGTGAGACCAAATTTGATAGGTGTCTATGTGATTTAGGGACAAGTGTTAGTCTCATGCCAAAATCGGTGTATCAAAGGTTGAATTTAGGGGAATTAAAAGCAACAAGAATGTCCTTGCAATTGGCCGATAAAACGGTAAGGTTTCCCGAAGGAATTGTAGAGGATGTAATTGTCAAAATAGGTGAATATTTTGTGCCTATTGATTTCGTGGTTGTGGAAATGGAAGAGGACACTTATACCCCTATCTTGTTGGGGCGTGATTTCCTCATAACAGCAGGTGCCAATATCGATGTCAAAGAAGGAAAAATTTCTTTTGACATTGGTGGAGAAAAGGTAGATTTTCATATATTCAAGTCCATTAAATTTCCTTCTAATGATAATGACTCAATATGCAGGATAGATGTTTTAGACTCTATAATTGATGATCATTTAGATAGGATGATGGAAGGAGAACAACTGCACAAAATTCTGGAAGAAACCGACCTCGAAACCAGCTTAATCTGCGAAAACGACCCTAAGTGCGTCCGCACTTTACCCGAGTGCGTCCGCACTTTACCCGAGTGCGTCCGCACTTTCACAGAAGATGAGCCAGATTCACTTAACCGAGCGCAGTGCGCCCGCACCAACTTTCAGTGCGGCCGCACTTTTCTCACTCAAGCCTTTGTGCGTCCGCACTCAGCCCGCACTGAGGCCGCAGAATCTCAAAATTTCATAAACCAAACGCAGTGCGCCCGCACTGACTATGAGTGCGTCCGCACGCAGGCTGAAATAGCTCAAATCGAAGCCAATTCGACCGATTTCGCACCACCGAAGGTCGAACTCAAGCCATTGCCACCTACTCTTCGCTACGAGTACCTGGGGACAGATAAGACATATCCGGTGATAGTCAATTCCGAGCTCAACAAAGATCAAACCGATAAGCTCCTTCATGAACTAAGATTGCATAGGAAGGCTATCGGGTATACAATCGATGATCTAACCGGAATCAGCCCCTCCTTTTGCATGCATAGAATTCTAATGGAGGATGATCACAAGCCTTCTATCGAATCTCAAAGAAGACTCAATCCGAATCTCAAGGAAGTCGTGAAGAAGGAAATCATCAAACTCCTAGATGCCGGCATCATCTACCCAATCTCCGATTCAAAATGGGTAAGTCCGGTTCATGTTGTGCCAAATAAAGGCGGTACCACAGTGGTGAAAGGTGAAGGCGACAAGATGATATCAACAAGGGTGGTAACCGGTTGGCGAATGTGCATCGACTACCGCAAGCTAAACAATGCAACAAGGAAGGATCATTTCCCTCTGCCATTTGTCGACCAAATGCTCGAAAGGCTCGCTTACCATTCACATTTTTGCTATTTAGATGGGTATAGTGGTTTCTTTCAAATTCCAATTCACCCCGATGACCAAGAAAAAACAACATTTACTTGTCCCTATGGTACGTTCGCGTATTGTAGGATGCCATTCGGTTTATGTAATGCTCCAGCCACATTCCAAAGAGCCATGATGGCTATATTTTCTGATTTGTTAGAAAATTCTGTGGAAGTTTTCATGGATGATTTTTCGGTATTTGGTACTTCATTTGACAATTGCTTGACTAATTTAATCAAAGTTTTAGAACGTTGTGAGCAGGTCAATTTA
Organism: Carex myosuroides; assembly: GCA_028015225.1. Lineage (NCBI taxonomy): Eukaryota > Viridiplantae > Streptophyta > Magnoliopsida > Poales > Cyperaceae > Carex > Carex myosuroides. The sequence goes on from CM051481.1 coordinate 6,119,188, forward strand.
GTACTCAATTGGGAGAAATGTCATTTCATGGTGCAACAAGGAGTTGTCCTAGGCCATGTGGTATCATCCAAGGGGTTGGAAGTCGACAAAGCCAAGGTGGAGGTGATAGAGAAATTGCCCTATCCAACATGCGTCAAAGATGTGCGAAGCTTTCTAGGACATGCGGGATTCTATAGGCGGTTCATCAAAGATTTTTCGAAAATTTGCAAACCTCTTACTAATTTGACAATGCAAAATGTTGAATTTAAATTTGATGAACCTTGCATTGAAGCTTTTTGCAGGATTAAAGAAGCACTAATTTCAGCTCCAATTCTCCAACCTCCGAATTGGGATGCTCCTTTTGAAATTATGTGCGATGCAAGCGACTACGCCGTGGGAGCCGTCCTAGGACAGCGAGCCGACAACAAGCCACATGTGATCTATTACGCAAGCAAGGTATTAGATGAGGCTCAAATGAATTACACCACAACCGAGAAGGAATTTCTAGCGGTAATCTTCGCCATCAACAAATTTCGACAATATTTGGTGGGATCTAAGGTGGTGGTGTACACCGATCATGCGGCAATCCGATACCTTCTCAACAAGAAAGATGCCAAACCACGCCTAATTAGGTGGATCCTCCTCCTCCAAGAGTTCGACCTAGAGATTAAAGACAAGAAAGGGACCGAAAACTCTGTGGCGGACCACCTTTCACGCATCAATAACACACCAAAAGAAGGAGACTTGCCGATCGACGATTCATTCATTGATGAGCAGTTATACGCGGTACAAAGTTTAGACGCCCCTTGGTATGCGGATTATGTTAATTATTTAGCATGTGGGTTGGTACCCCCGGAACTCTCTTACACACAAAGGAAGAAATTCTTTTCAGATGTTAAAAACTATTATTGGGATGAACCTTTGTTATTTCAATTGGGGGTAGACGGTATACATAGGCGTTGTGTACCACAAGAAGAGGTGAACCAAATTCTCCAATGTTGCCATTCATCCGCCTATGGAGGACATGCCTCAACCGACAAAACTGCAGCAACAGTTCTTCAAGCCGGATTCTATTGGCCGACAATTTTCAAAGATACACGAGAATATGTGCTTAAGTACGACAAGTGTCAACGAACCGGCAACATATCAAAAAGACATGAGATGCCTCTCCAAGGGATCCTAGAAGTTGAGATTTTCGATGTATGGGGAGTTGATTTCATGGGCCCTTTTCCGAGTTCATGCAACAACAAGTACATCCTTGTAGCGGTCGATTATGTGTCAAAATGGGTAGAAGCCGTGGCAAGCCCAACCGCCGACTCCGCCGTGGTAAGAAAGCTTTTTCAAAGAATTATTTTTCCTAGGTTTGGAGTACCTCGAGTGGTGATTAGCGATGGCGGCTCTCATTTCATCAACCGCCAATTCGACAATCTCCTACACAAGTATGGAGTCAAGCATAAGGTAGCCACACCTTACCACCCTCAAACAAACGGGCAAGTTGAAGTTTCCAATCGGGAGATAAAAAACATCTTACAAAAAGTTGTCAACACATCGAGAAAAGATTGGTCGCTAAAACTTGATGAATCACTTTGGGCATATCGCACCGCCTACAAGACACCAATAGGTATGACTCCCTTTAAATTGGTCTATGGAAAACCATGTCATTTGCCGGTCGAACTCGAGCACAAGGCATATTGGGCGATAAGAGCGCTAAATTTCGATCTAAAAGCCGCCGGTGCAAAACGAATTCTCAACTTACATGAGTTGGATGAATTGCGCCTCAATGCATACGAAAATGCCAAGCTATACAAGGAAAAGACAAAGATGTGGCATGACAAACACATCATAAAGCGAGAATTTCACGAAGGAGATATGGTCTTGCTATACAACTCACGACTCCGCCTCTTTCCCGGTAAGTTGAAATCAAGATGGAATGGTCCATACCAAATCCGGAAGGTCTTCAACAATGGAGCAATAGAGATTTGGAGCCACCAAACGGGTTCCTTTAAGGTAAATGGACAACGCCTTAAGCACTTCAATCATGCCGACCCAATAGAAAAGGTAGACGGCTCTCACTTATCCGACCCGCTCGCTCGCCAATAAGCAAAAGTCATGTCGAGCTCACGACGTAAAATTGAGCGCTTCTTGGGAGGCAACCCAAGTTTTAACTGTTTTTTTTTTTTATATATAACTTTAGTTTTTCAAAATTTATATTTTTACTGACTCAGCCAATTTTTCAGGTCAAGAATTCATGAAAATAACCTGAGTGCGTCCGCACTAAACAGCAGTGCGTCCGCACTTACTACTTTGAAAAGTTTCAGACAGATTAAATCATCAAAATTGGCCAAACTAAGCGCAATGCGTCCGCACAGAAACATGGTGCGTCCGCATTCTCTACTTAACCAACTTTCAGGGAGAAGATTGAAGATGTAACGCTTCTCAATATGGGTATGAATTAATTTTTATAAAATCCAATTTAGAAAATAATAAATAGGAATTAAATTAATAATCAGCAAATTATAGGAATAAAAATATAATAAATAGTAAAAATGAGAAGAAATGACGGTTCGTTTTAGCAACATATATTTAATAGATGTCAAAATTTGTTTTCTTTTAATTTAGCAAACTCAATTTAGCATGGCCCAAACCTAAATTCAGCCCATATCCAATAATATAAGCAACCCAATCCCTTCTCTCTTCTCATTCCTCTCCATTTCCAATTATTCTGTAAGTTTTCTTTTTCTTTCTTTTTCTCTTTTTTTCTCTTTGGCCGAAATTTTCCCCCCTCCCTCTTTGACTGCCGCCGGCCACAAGGCCAAGCCGAACTCCACCCTGGCCGCTGCCTCTTCGCCGCTGCCCTCTTTCCTTGCCGCCGCCCTCCCTCTCTACCCCAACCGAACCCCATCCTTTCCTCTCTCTCTACCGCCTCTCTTGTCCCTTGACTGCCGCTGAACCGAAGGAAAACCCTAGCCGCAACCCTCTGGCTTTTTTCCCCCTCCTTTTCCCTTTGTTGGCCGACTTTCTTCCTTTTTTTCCCTTGGCCGGCCAAAACCCAAAACCCTAAAATTTGGTACGGTCCGTACCAGGCCGTGCGGCTAGGCCGTACCTACCTAGGTCCGACCAGGCCGTACCAACTAGGTCAGACCAGGCCGTACCAACTAGGTCAGACCAGGCCGTACCTACTCAGTCGAAACCCTAACCCTAGCCGAAATCCATACATCCATTAACCCGAAACCGAAACCCATTAACCCATTTAAGGACTTTATTTAAAAGGTTTAGATGACAATTGAATTAAATACGAATAGAATTAAGAACCTAATCAAGCGTTTATAAACTTAGGAGCAACCCGCGAGGTTCTAGGAGACGCCGAGAATACACGAGATTTCGACACACGCGAGATCACTGAGAATACAGGTGCGGGTTCCTGGTCTTTTTACAAATAATAAGAAATGCGTGGATTAAGGTAGGTAATCCTTTTTCCCAATCTGGTAGATGAACTGCATGTTGAGAATGTCGAATTCTCTTTCGTTTTGTGTAGAATTGCATGTTAGGAACTTGTTGGATGCATTGATTTGAACTGACAGGATAGTGTGAATGTGAACAAGGAAAGTTTTAATGAACTGTTTTAAATTGGGGCCGTCCCTGTGTGGCGGTTCTGCATGTGTTTTCGAAATTCGGATCGTCCGTGTGTGGCGATCTGCCGGTTGGGTCCCCGCAACGACCCTTCCAGATTCGTCCTCGTGTGGCGACTCTTTGGGCTATCCTGCATGGGCATGGGTTCTCAGAGAGAAAGGCCGGATTATCCGTGTGTGGTGATCCGGAGTAAGAACAGAACAGAACAGAACAGAACAGAACAGAACAGAACAGCTCGTCCTCGTGTGGCGACTCCAACTAAGTTTTCATGTACGGGCATGGATTCCCAAAGGAGAAAGGCCGGATTGTCCATGTGTGGCGAACCCGGAGTGTTAGAATTTTAAAGAGAAACAGGAACAGAACTGAGAATGTTTTTGAAAGGATTGCATGTCCGAATTGATAGGAAAATTGGGGGTTATTTCAAAAACCTTTACTTTTATGTTTTTAGGGTATTTAATGCATTCATTTGTAAAAGCACCGGGCTGGAACTAAATTCCGCACTGAGAGATAGTTCGATCTCTCACCCGTTTTGTTTCCACTTTTATGTGGGTTCCAGGAAATGAAGAAGGAGACATGGAGGAAGGCCGTGAGTGAGAAAATTTAGCGGAACTATTAAGAGTAGCCACTATTTGTTTTTAAATTATATTTGTATGAATCATATATGATGCAGACACGGCGGTAACTGTTTGACTAGCCATGTCTGACATATTTTCCCTTTGTTTGTTTATGAACCTTGTTTATTTTAATATAGTGGCTTATTTGGTTGTGTTATTGATAATGTATGTGATGTGCTTAACGCCTGGCGCATAAATGCGTGGCGGGTTGTCCTGGGGTGTGACAACTAAGTTGGTATCAGAGCCAGCACATACAATATCAATAAACTTCCGCTAAGAGAGCGTTAGCAATAGGATGCGGCGTTTAAGTCATAGACCAAACTATGTGGACCGAGCGTACCATTAGTAACAAATGAATATATAATTGGTGACGGATTATACCTTTGTAGTAACGGTACAACTTATTTTGAAAAATAACAAACATACTCTCCTTGGATTAATGAACCAATTAAATTTTGTAGAAGATAAGTAAAATAGATTCTTTTCCTAGATGGCAAATCAATTTAACGGACAGCCACTTGGCTACGGGCGTTCTCAGCCACCGCAAAGGTTAAGGAAATGATATAGTTATAAAACTCACGTGTATCTTAATTCCTGTTGAATGTTTTAAATGAGCAATTATAATCTAAAGAAAATTAAGGTTCGATTCGTAATCCTAAATTCCTTCTTTAAATTGCGTCTATTTGCCTGGAGTGAATAACCATAAATCATACGATGAACTCTGTAACTAATAATAATGCAAGTACCCCTGCCGTACAATATACCACCCCAGAACTTCGGAGCGTAGGGTTGAAACTCCAAATAGCGGGGAGGGAATTCCCGATAAACCCCATAGTCTCTAAGACGGGCCTCTACGATTTAATGTTGGGTCTTGAGTGGCTCACTCGAAACGGTGTGACGGTTGACTGCCTGAAAGGGAGGATGGTCATTAACAGGCCAGGTCTCCATGACCTCTCGGTCCGACTCAAGAAACGAGGAGGCGGAACCCCGACAATATCTGCCAACCAAGCAAGAAGACTCATCAATAGCGGTAGTCCCGCCTTTGTAGTCACCATAATGCAACACGAGACAAAAAAAAAAAAAAAAAAAAAAAAAAAAAGAAAAACCCGAAATAACGTCAGTACCTATTGTCTCGGAGTATACCGATGTATTTCCGGAGGAATTGCCAGGAATACCTCCCGATCGGGAAATTGAATTCCACATAGACATACTCCCTGGTACCCGTCCAATCTCTAAGGCCCCGTACCGGATGGCACCGGCAGAACTTAAGGAACTGAAAGTTCAGTTAGAAGAACTCTTAGAATTGGGATTTGTACGGCCAAGCACATCGCCGTGAGGCGCACCAGTACTGTTCGTCAGAAAGAAGGACGGTAGTATGAGACTCTGCATCGACTACCGAGAGTTAAAAAAAAAAAAAGTCACGATCAAAAACAAATACCCCCTTCCACGAATTGAAGACCTATTCGATCAGCTCCAAGGTGCGGCCGTTTATTCCAAGATCGATCTGAGATCGGGGTACCATCAGTTGCGGATTCAACCTCAGGATGTAGAGAAGTCAGCATTCCGTACCCGTTACGGGCATTATGAGTTTACTGTCATGCCCTTTGGGTTAACCAACGCTCCTGCAGCATTCATGAACTTGATGAACCGCGTATTCCACGACCTACTTGATTGCTGCGTCATCGTTTTTATAGATGATATCCTGATTTATTCGAAGAAGGAGAAAGATCATGCCGAGGACCTACGTACAGTGCTACAAAGGTTACGAGAACACCAGTTGTACGCTAAATTCTCTAAGTGTGAATTTTGAATGAAAGAAGTTAAATTCTTGGGACACGTAGTAACAGGGGAAGGTATCCGGGTAGACCCAGATAAAATCAAAACAGTGGTAGAATGGACCCAACCCAAAAATGTAGCAGAGATACGCAGTTTTCTGGGATTAGCGGGATACTACAGGCGCTTCGTTCCCGGGTACTCAAAGACAGCCCGGCCCATGACCCAGCTCCTACACAAAGGAACTACCTTCAAATGGACGGAGAGTCAAGAGGAGAGTTTCCAAACTTTGAAGAAACTACTAACCAGTGCCCCAGTGTTAACACTGCCCAAACCTGACCAAGAATTCACAGTGTATACGGACGCGTCGAAGAACGGTCTAGGGTGTGTACTCATGCTAGACGGGCAAGTGATCGCTTACGGATCACGGCAATTGAAGAACCATGAACAAAACTACCCCACACACGACCTAGAGTTGGCAGCAGTAATTTTTGCACTCAAGTCATGGAGACACTACCTCTATGGGACGAAATGCCGAGTATTCACGGATCACCAAAGCCTAAAGTATGTGTTCACCCAGAAAGAATTGAACATGAGACAAAGAAGGTGGCTGGAGCTAATGAAAGACTATGACTTAGACATACAGTACTTGGCTGGGAAGGCAAATGTGGTGGCTGACGCACTCAGTAGAAAAGGGACGACAAATTTGGCAGAAGCCGTAACCCAAGAGACAGAATTGATCAAAGAAACGCGACAGATGAACTTGGGAGTGTGTGTATCGACCAGTTGAATCCAAGAACAAATTGATATCAAGGGAACCGCGAAGAATGCGGTACTTACCCTAGCAGCTATATCGGTGCAATCAGAACTGAAATCTCGAATACGGGACGCGGACCAAGGCGACGAGCGACATCAAAGATACCGGGAATTAGCTCGTAACAATCCAGCGTCGACCTTCAAGGAAAGGGAGGATGGGCTCCTCTACTTCAATCAACGGGTGTGTGTTCCAGAACAGGGAGGACTGAGAAATGAAATTCTGAAAGAAGCTCATGAATCGGGGTATACCATTCACCCAGGAGAGGTGAAGATGTATAAGGACCTTCGAACCCAGTTTTGGTGGCCCAACCTAAAGAAAGATGTGTCAGAATTTGTTGCTAGATGTATCACCTGCCAACAGGTGAAAGCAGAACGGAGGAAGGTAGCAGGGTTGCTATATCCAAACTCCAGAGCACAAATGAAGTTCCAGGTCATTACTATGGACTTCATCACTGGGTTACCGCGTACCCAAAAGAGATATGACTCAATCTGGGTCATTGTGGACACACTAACCAAGGTAGCCCATTTCATACCTCTGCGGACCCTACGTCTGGTGGGGAATTGGCAGACCTATTCCTTCAATATCAGTTCAAATATCATGGAGTCCCTGAAACCATCATATCAGATCGGGATACGCGATTTACCTCGCATTTCTGGAAAAGCTTCCAGGAAGCAATGGGAACCCGGCTCAATTTCAGTACCGCTCATCATCCTCAGACGGACGGCCAGTCGGAGCGTACAATCCAAACTTTAGAGGACATGTTAAGGGCGTGTGCCATTAACTTCCAAGGGTCATGGGCAGATCACTTGACAATGGCCGAGTTCGCATACAATAACAGCTACCATGCCAGTATCGGCATGGCACCGTCTGAAGCTTGGTGTGGGCATCGTTGGAAAACCCCCTTGTGGTGGGGAAACCACGGAGAACAATTGCCTACAGGGCCAGAAATGGTAAAGGATTGCGCGGACAGAACCCAACTGATTTTAAACAGACTAGGCACTGCTCGAGACAGGCAGAAGAAGTACGCGGATTTGAGGAGACGACCATTAGAGTTTGAAACCGGGAATCATGTTTGGTTGAAAGTCTCTACAAGGAGGGGAGTGAGACGGTTCGGTGTAGCAGGGAAATTAAGCCCGAGATATGTTGGACCGTTTGAAATCCTTCGGCGCATCGGACCACTTGCCTACGAACTAGCGTTACCTCCGGCTCTGGATAAAGTACATCCAGTCTTCCATGTGTCTCAACTACGGAAATATGTCCGAGACCCTTCCCACATCCTCGACTTTTCAAATCTGAGGTTAGATGAAACCTTAGTGTATGAAGAACGACCCATGAAAATACTAGACACCAAAGAAATAAGTCTCCGGCGAAAGACCATTAAACAGGTCTTAGTACAATGGGGACGACACACCAGCCGAGAAGCGACTTGGGAAATGGAGGAGACGATGCGTGCCACATACCCAGAATTGTTCGAAGACATAGACACCGAGGCTGTTCAGGGGGCTGAACAGGATTTCCAAGGGGGGGAGGATGTAACGCTTCTCAATATGGGTATGAATTAATTTTTATAAAATCCAATTTAGAAAATAATAAATAGGAATTAAATTAATAATCAGCAAATTATAGGAATAAAAATATAATAAATAGTAAAAATGAGAAGAAATGACGGTTCGTTTTAGCAACATATATTTAATAGATGTCAAAATTTGTTTTCTTTTAATTTAGCAAACTCAATTTAGCATGGCCCAAACCTAAATTCAGCCCATATCCAATAATATAAGCAACCCAATCCCTTCTCTCTTCTCATTCCTCTCCATTTCCAATTATTCTGTAAGTTTTCTTTTTCTTTCTTTTTCTCTTTTTTTCTCTTTGGCCGAAATTTTCCCCCCTCCCTCTTTGACTGCCGCCGGCCACAAGGCCAAGCCGAACTCCACCCTGGCCGCTGCCTCTTCGCCGCTGCCCTCTTTCCTTGCCGCCGCCCTCCCTCTCTACCCCAACCGAACCCCATCCTTTCCTCTCTCTCTACCGCCTCTCTTGTCCCTTGACTGCCGCTGAACCGAAGGAAAACCCTAGCCGCAACCCTCTGGCTTTTTTCCCCCTCCTTTTCCCTTTGTTGGCCGACTTTCTTCCTTTTTTTCCCTTGGCCGGCCAAAACCCAAAACCCTAAAATTTGGTACGGTCCGTACCAGGCCGTGCGGCTAGGCCGTACCTACCTAGGTCCGACCAGGCCGTACCAACTAGGTCAGACCAGGCCGTACCAACTAGGTCAGACCAGGCCGTACCTACTCAGTCGAAACCCTAACCCTAGCCGAAATCCATACATCCATTAACCCGAAACCGAAACCCATTAACCCATTTAAGGACTTTATTTAAAAGGTTTAGATGACAATTGAATTAAATACGAATAGAATTAAGAACCTAATCAAGCGTTTATAAACTTAGGAGCAACCCGCGAGGTTCTAGGAGACGCCGAGAATACACGAGATTTCGACACACGCGAGATCACTGAGAATACAGGTGCGGGTTCCTGGTCTTTTTACAAATAATAAGAAATGCGTGGATTAAGGTAGGTAATCCTTTTTCCCAATCTGGTAGATGAACTGCATGTTGAGAATGTCGAATTCTCTTTCGTTTTGTGTAGAATTGCATGTTAGGAACTTGTTGGATGCATTGATTTGAACTGACAGGATAGTGTGAATGTGAACAAGGAAAGTTTTAATGAACTGTTTTAAATTGGGGCCGTCCCTGTGTGGCGGTTCTGCATGTGTTTTCGAAATTCGGATCGTCCGTGTGTGGCGATCTGCCGGTTGGGTCCCCGCAACGACCCTTCCAGATTCGTCCTCGTGTGGCGACTCTTTGGGCTATCCTGCATGGGCATGGGTTCTCAGAGAGAAAGGCCGGATTATCCGTGTGTGGTGATCCGGAGTAAGAACAGAACAGAACAGAACAGAATAGAACAGAACAGAACAGCTCGTCCTCGTGTGGCGACTCCAACTAAGTTTTCATGTACGGGCATGGATTCCCAAAGGAGAAAGGCCGGATTGTCCATGTGTGGCGAACCCGGAGTGTTAGAATTTTAAAGAGAAACAGGAACAGAACTGAGAATGTTTTTGAAAGGATTGCATGTCCGAATTGATAGGAAAATTGGGGGTTATTTCAAAAACCTTTACTTTTATGTTTTTAGGGTATTTAATGCATTCATTTGTAAAAGCACCGGGCTGGAACTAAATTCCGCACTGAGAGATAGTTCGATCTCTCACCCGTTTTGTTTCCACTTTTATGTGGGTTCCAGGAAATGAAGAAGGAGACATGGAGGAAGGCCGTGAGTGAGAAAATTTAGCGGAACTATTAAGAGTAGCCACTATTTGTTTTTAAATTATATTTGTATGAATCATATATGATGCAGACACGGCGGTAACTGTTTGACTAGCCATGTCTGACATATTTTCCCTTTGTTTGTTTATGAACCTTGTTTATTTTAATATAGTGGCTTATTTGGTTGTGTTATTGATAATGTATGTGATGTGCTTAACGCCTGGCGCATAAATGCGTGGCGGGTTGTCCTGGGGTGTGACAGAAGAAGTGCGACCTCACTGCGTCCGCACAAAAGCCGCACTTTGCAAACTGAGCGTAATGCGCCCGCACAGGGGCCGCACAGAGGCCGCACACAGGAATTTTTGATTTTTTTCAACTCCAGCGCCAAAGTGCGACCGCACTAAATCAAAGTGCGTCCGCATGCAGTAAAAATAGAAAAAGCGGCCCTTTTTAAACCTAGGCACCCCTTCCTCTTCTCTCTCTCCCGTTTTTCTCTCAAAACCGTCGGTTTTTCCTAAAAACAACCGAATCTCTCTCTTTCTCTCTTCTCTCCCTTCACCAAGCCTTCCCCTCTTCTCTCCTAGCCATAGGTGCCGCCATTGCCGCTCTCCTCTCGTCTTCAAGCCACCTCGCCACCTTTTCGCCATTCAAGCACCACACCACGGGATTTTGCGATCTACAACCGGGTTTGATCTCTCTAACTCTTCAATTTCACTATTTCGTTGTTAGAACTTAGAGATCGGTACCAAATTTGGCCAATTTGACCAAAATTTCACCAAAACCATCGGTTTACCATTGACAGAACCCCCGTGCGACCTCAGTGCGTTCGCACTAGACCCGCACTCAGCCATTAATTTCAAAATTTAACCGAATTTTCTCAACTAGTTTATGCGACCGCAGTGCGTCCGCACTAGGGCCACATTTTTCTCTGTTTAGGTTAAAATTCATTATTTTGAGTTGCGGTTTGGGAATTGGTGTTTAATTTTCTTTGTTGAGAACTTTTCTTGCAGGATACAATGATGAAACTTAAACGAACAACAAACAAGAAACGCAAAGGCAATCAAGGTGAATGTAGCCAAGCTAACTATCCACCGGTAAAACCCTTGAATGATGAGCAACGAAGCCGGAAGAATTTCAACGAGAGGCGCCGAGTTGTTGAGCCATCTCGTTGGATCGATGTCGAGGCCCTCGATGTACTCGGTCTCACCAACTCGGTCCAAATGCTCACATCCCGGCTCAACCTTTGGGACTTCCTTAGCGATGAAGTCCCAACCTACAAGGGAATCACACTCGAGTTCCTCTCCTCCGTTGAGTTCGACCGAGGTAGGCGTGTCCTTGAATTCAACCTCGGAGGGTATGCCCATTCCATGAATTCCGCCGAACTCATGTCTCTTCTCCACATTCCTAATGACGATGTCAATGCAATGCGCACAACCACCGATTTCTTCCATGACATGTCCGTTGCACAATTCCGGCGCCTAACTTGTGAAGATGGCATTCTCGGCCACCAAAGAACAAAGAACATCCTCCACCCCACCTTGCGATACATTCAGCGAGTCCTTAGCTATTCCATATTTGCTCGGGGGGAGACCGCCTCGGTCATCAACATCAAGGAGCTTTTCTACATGTGTTGCATGTTGCGAAGAAACAACGGGGAAATGAACTACATGCCTCACATTGGCTACAATTTGGCCAAGCATCTCCACACCGTAGCAACCAATAGGCAGCAGAATGGTAAAATCCGAGTGGGGGGTATTATCACGAAAATAGCAAGAGCTCTACAAGTGCCATTTGGGAATGATATTGTGGAGGGTCCAACCCTTGTCGATTTACAAGGCTTAGTCCGTGCAACATTGATTGAGCGATCCATGTATGATGAATACTGGATCAACATTGGTCCAGGGACAATCCGACACCGGCTACCTCTTCAAATCGAGATTGATCCGTTGAATGATGCAACATGGTCTATAGCCGACGACCCTATTCCACCTGAAGTACCACAACCAGCTCAAGCCGCACCTCCTCCTCAAGCAGGACCAACCAACGAACAACTAATGCAGTACATGATGGATTTCTGCCTACATCTTGACGGGCGTCTCGACGAAATTGAGACAACAGCCAACAATGCCATGTACTATGCTAGAATGGCCTGCCAGCAATTCAATGCCGATTTTGAGGATGAGCCGCCTACTCCACCCCATGTGAGGCGCGCAGGCCGAGCAGCGGAGCAACAACAACAAGCTGCGGCAGCAAATGCACCTCCAAATGACGGTGACGATACGGAGGAGGAGGAGCAAGAGGAAGGGAATGATGACATGGATGAAGAGGTCGACGCCCCGTGAGGCCACTTTGCCTCATACCACCACCGACTTCCGCCAATAAGTTAAGTCCATATTTCTTCTTATTTACTTTTGTTTATTTTCAGCATTGGGGACAATGCTTGATTTAAGCTTGGGGGATGGGAAGAAAATGTATCTTGCATGTGCATTTAGGATCATGTTTAAATTCAGTAATTTTAAAATTTTTAGATGTGATAAATTTGGGTGATTGACGAAAATTAGGGATGTTCATGCAATTTTTGCGAATTTTAAGTAAAATCCTTGGAACAATTTGAAATGACCACATAATTGGGCGAAAAACTTTGTGGAAATAAAGGTTGATGAAATTAGGACATTTGGAATCTAAATTGATTAGGGAAGTTATTAAGATTTGGGAATTTTAAGTTTTGAAAAATTGGGATATCCACAAGTATGAAAATACTTAGGGATGTGTGTATTCATGATATATGTATATATGTTGAGGAATTGGGTAAAATTGAAAAAATTTTGGAAAATAAAAGGTGACTCCAATGACCTATGTTACGGCTTCATGACGTACTTATGGTTATGAGTCCTTAGCACTCTTGCTCCGCTAGTCTCCCGATAAAATTGACATTCGTGTTAGTGGAAGGGTTAGACTAAGAGCATGCAAAGCACCCTTGAATTAGAACGGTCGGGTACGGTTAACTACTTGTAACCAACCGGTGCTTAATTGAGGATAGGGAACATAGTGCTAAATCATAAAAGAAAAATGAGAAATGAGAAAATCAAAAGCAACAACAAAAAATGAGAAAATGCATGTATCAACACACGAAGTCCGCAAAATTTTCTAACCTAAGTTTGATTCAAGCTTGGGGGAATTTGAAAATTCCACTTTTAAAATGACATTTCTTTTAATCAATTTGGATAAACAAAGTTCATGAATTTTAGACCTTTAAGGAAATAAAAGTTAGAGTAATCGAATTGTGGGTTGAATCATAATTATCCAAGGGTTAAACTTGAAAATTGGGAAATTCGCATGAGGGTTTTTAATTCTTGACAAGATCATACAAATTTTTCATTTAAATATACTTGATATAAGGTGTACCAATGGGATCGAATTGATAGCTCAAGTTAGGTTTTGCTTGGGGACAAGCAAAGTTCAAGCTTGGGGGAATTTGATAGGTTTAATTTATATATATGTTCGATCAGGTTTTCATCGCATAATAGCACCAAATATCATGTATTTTAGTATAATTTAGGATTAAATACCCCTAGAATCAAGTTACTGCAAATGTCTGTGTGGAATTCGCAGGAAAACAAGAAAAAGGACCAAAGTGCGGACGCACTGACCCAGAGTGCGGCCGCACTAAGCACTTGGAAGAAAAATCGAACTCCAGAAAAGCTCCAGAAGAAATGTCCGAGCGGAATGCGGACGCACTAAATACTGGTGCGGACGCATTTCTTACTTGGCCAAAAATCCAGCAGAAATTGAGAGAAAGTGCGGACGCACTTAGGCCGCACCTCACCCGCACTTTTGAAGAAAAGAACAAACTGAGCGTAGTGCGGGCGCACAGAGAAGGAATGCGGCCGCACTCAGCACTTGGAGACAAAGCAGAATAGAAACCTAATTTTGTGCGACCTCAGTGCGGACGCACTTGGGCCGCATTCAGCCTAAAAACTGCTATTTCAGAGGATTTTCTATTTTCGGCACTTCAGACCACGACCCAAAGGTGGGAAATAGAAGGTGGAGACGTGGGGAACATGTTGGGACAGATTTAGAATGATTCCCCACGTCCATATGCTCCAGATCCATTATAAAAGAAAGGGAATTTCTTCTCCATGATCATCACGATTCGAAGAGAGAAATTCACGAGATAGAGCATCAACCACAGGAGCGAATCAAGAAGGAAGAAGGCGAATTCTCACAGCAAACGCAAGGAAGGCTAAGGTTTTTGATTAGAGAAGGGTGTATTCTATTTCTCTAGTTAGTTTCTCTTTGTCTTTACTTACTTTGTACTTGAATTTATGATGGATACTTGCTTCTCCAAGAGAGAGTAGTTCTCTTTCTAGGGGTTTAGGTCATGTAGCATGAACTTGTTTAATTCTATTTTACTCGGATTTTAGTTTTTATTATGATTGTTTGATTTGATGTTAATTTCTGTGATTTATTATTTGTGATGTTCCATGATTTGTACTTGAATTGTAGCGTCCCGCTTTGATCATTTAGACCCAAAGTAGATTAGGATCATATAGGATAGTGCGACTTGTTGTGCTTGACTTGTAGCGTCCCGCTTAAGTCTTCTTGATTAAGAGTAGATTAGGATCATATAGGATAGTATAAATTGTGATTGCAAATACCTTAGGATTTGAATTATAAGCGACCGTACTTTTGTATTCAAGTCTGGAAAAATAGAAATTAAGGTTAGGGTTTGGTGAAGGACTTAGCGGTGAAGCCAAAACTTGATTGGGACACCTTAGAACTAATATCGATATATACACTTGAAGCACGTGATTAAATATCCCTCTAGGTTAGTGACAGCCCTAGAATTCGAGGCACATTAATCCGTCCACCCAAGGTATTCGTATTAATATTTGTTCCAAAGGCTAACTTAGGTTAGAAACCTCGTCATAATCAAACATGAATTTAAACAAACCGAGTAGATAGAATTAGCAAGGAATTGTGGACCGAATACCCCTAGACTTCTCAAACTTGATTGTCACCCGATTTTATTGCTTTTTGTTACGAACTTTTGATTTACTTTAATTTTCCTTCAAACAACGATTTTACACAAACCCCCCCCCCCCTTTTACTTTATTGTTTAGTTTAGAAGTAGTTTTCTTTATTTGAAAATTAGTATTTCCCTATCTCCTTGCGGATCGACACCTAAATACTACGATCGATAGGTTGTGCGCTTGCAACTAACCTATTAATTGAGTACGAAGGTTTATAAATTTAAAGGCAAAAAGAGTACCAAAGTCCTATATCTAAAATACTCAACAGATAGCTAGAACCTTGTGTATATCGGGCGCCATTATATGCATAAACTTTTTGAAAAACTCTCCCGTAAAGCCGTTCGTCCCCGGACTCTTATTATTTGGCCACCTTTTGATTACCTCTTCTACTTCTTGTAAGGATATTGTTCTTTCCAAATCCGAGAGATCATGAGCTTCTGTATATAAATTCGGCCAATGAATTTGTGGCATTGCTGTCGGTGTTGTTCCCATCAGCTCTTTGTAAAACTGAAAAAATACGTTTGCCTTTGTGTTTTGATCCGAAAAGAGCTGACCTTGATATTCAATATGGGGAATGGAATTTCGGTTTTTGGAGCTGGAAGCAACTGCGTGAAAATAACGAGTATTTTGATCCCCATGCATCTCCCACTTTGTCTTTGCTCTCTGCCTCCACACTTCTTCTTCCAACTTAGCAAGCTCTGTGAATCTTCTCTTGATTATGCAAATTGTGAACTTCTCCAACTCTATCAATTTCCTTGACTCCTTTACTCGATCTATCCATCCGATGAATTCTCTACATATTTTGATTTGAGCCTTGATGGACCCCACCCTTGTTGCTGCCCATGTTTTAATATCTCTCTGTAATGTTCGAAATTTGTCATGAAGTGTTTCTGGTGTGGTAACCGGCTGCCCCGCCTTCCAAGAGTCTTCAACTATTTTATCCAACATTTTGAATTTTAACCAATAGTTTTCGAATCTGAAAAAGTTAGTCTTTCTGAACCCCGTTGTGGCCGTGTATCTTAATGGACAATGATCTGACGAGGTATTGGGCAAAGCTTGTTGGTGAGAATTGGGGTATTTTGCATTCCATTCCGGGGAGATTAAAAATCTATCTAGTTTCGCCATTGTTGGATCATCTCGATCATTTGACCATGTGTATCTCCTCCCTTGCAAGGAAATATTCAGCAACCCCAAATCTAGTACCGTTCTTGCAAAAGCTTGGGTTCCTCTCCAGTCCGAATTCGGATTGCTTCTATCCATTCCGGATAATGTGACGTTGAAATCTCCGCAAAGAACCCATGGTGTACTGTTGTTTGGTTTGATCTCTTTTAGTTCATTGAAAAAAATCTCTTCTCTGTAATCGTACCGAGGGTCCATATACCCCCGTGAACCAGAAGTTAGACTTGTCCTCTTTATTTTCTAACCGGATTGATAGTGAATATCTCTTGATGACCACCTCTTTAAATGTGAATTTGTAATCTGACCATGCCACCAGTATGCCTCCTTTGGTGCCCTCTGCATCGAGTGTTTTGTACTGTTTTAAATTCCAACCGCACACTGCGAAATAAGGACCCATCCCTGAACAAATGGATTGCCATCCTACTTAAATTTGTTAAATCAAACACCAAAACAATGCATCTTCAACTTCTTTGAAAAGAATTCAGTTAGAACTAGTAAAGAATACAACAAATAAAAAATTCTTAACCAAACAGATGCAGGAAAACTAATCATAAGCACAGAAACGTAAGCATCGGACTTAAAATCTAACGCAATACTCGTCATGGCAAATTGTACGCACATCAGCTTGGAAGTGATGTTACCGGCAAGCCAGTATGAAAAGTACCATTTGATAGCTCTTGACTTTCTAAAGGAGCGCCTCTCTTTGATCGGTCCAGTGAAGTTGCCTGGTAAATACCTACAACGAAAGCAATAACCACAATAAGAGAACATAAAATTGAAATTTTTGTTTTAGAATTGTGCTAGTCTGGAACTCCATACCAAAACCAGTCAAACTCAGTACTGATCTTACCAGATTCAGAACTTCATACCAATGGGCTTTGTAGCAACTGGATTTTGAAAGTAATTAGTAATGAAAAAAAAAAAAGAGAAAATCCATACCGAAGCCTAAGATTGCAGTACAAAGGAGGAAGCCAAACACAGAAAAATCGAAGCCATAGAGAATTTCCATCAGTATAATGCAACATGATGTGGCCATGAGATGCCTTGGAGAAGAGAAAACTATATGCAACCTGCACCAAAAGTTTTTCAAAACTAGCGTAATTCATAAAAACATTAAATGTACTAAACTGATTTTTCTTTAAGCTTGAAGGGCAAAATTATCAATAGGGGAAAAAGAAAATGGCACCTTTCTTCAGCAAGATTGTCGATGTAGAAAACAAAAACAATTCCAAACAGAATTGTGCTCACATATGCCCAGCTAGGGAATTGAAACTTGACAATGCTATCAGATGCTGATCCCTATGGAAAATTAGGAGCATTTCCAATTAATACTTACCCCGGTAAAGTAGGAACATTCTTAAAGAAGAAAAAAAAGAAAACATAAGTCCACAGTAACTCGTACTCACTAAGATTGTATCCCACATGGCAACAGGAAAAAGAAAGCATGTAGCTGATGCAATTGTTATAGCATGAAGTCTCCGCTTTAGCTGATTCTGTTCAAAATTTAGATTACGCTGTAAGTTTTTACCTTATTTGCATTAGCACCCAAGGTGTGTCATATCTGAAACTTTTACCCAGTACCATTTGAATTGTTTGCAGAAACTACTGTACTGTTAGAATATTACAATGGATAAGGCCTATTCCATTAAATACTGACAAATTTACCACAATTCCTATCAAGCTCATTCAATTATCAGTTAGAACAAATATAATTGAATACACATCAAGAAGTATCTGTGGTTGCTAGGCCTATTCCATTAAATACTGACAAATTTACCACAATTCCTATCAAGCTCATTCAATTATCAGTTAGAACAAATATAATTGAATACACATCAAGAAGTATCTGTGGTTGCTAGGTTCTATGCCCTGCTGACAAATTATATAGAAGGTGCTTTTTTTGGGAAGAAGTTGGTTATTTTTTTACTTTACCTTTTTTTATTGGCTGGGTGACAAAACCAATCATTGTCAACACATATACGAGATATTTTAAGGTGCTACAATGTGCAAATACATAAACACTAGATCCTCAAATACAATTAAGCACAATTTTTTGCATTGTAGTCTCAGTATATGTTTCATATCATTGTTGGATCAGACATCAGATGTCTACGATGCATAAGTGAAGATGCAAATTTTACACTGAGAAGGTAAGAAAAATAACCAAATAAGAAAGCATAAGAATACCTTTAGAGAAATACGGCGAGCTATAACTCTCCTAAGAGCTGATAAGATACCAGCTGTCAGTGGTACTACCATCTCTTTCATCCCTACTGTTTTTATCGGTAACTCCTCTTCTGCTGCAAAGCTATCTATTTTTTATAGTCAAGGTTCATCATCTATTTGTGCAGATTGCTTTTCTATGTCCATACATTCAACATTTACCAAGTGAACAGTAGATAAAGTTAACTTTTTCAAAGAATAAACAGCATTCTTGTTGGAATTGTAGAAAGAGCCAAATTGCTTTTAAAATCTGGGTTAGAATCCAATTGACAATGAAGTTAACTCGACAGTCATAAATGAAGCTTAAATTTGAAATATGAATTTTGGATGATAGCTCTCGCGTACATCTTTTTAAATAGTCCTCAAAGAAAGGAACACGCATTATATAACCACTAATATTTAATGAGGTAGTGGATGTAAAATATTGCCTTTGAAGGTAGGTTGAAAAGATAAGGGAAGAAAAATTTCCACCAAAAAATTTCAGTTCGGTGGATTATTATTTCTTTATTAAGCACCATTGATGATAAACCATTACAGGGTTTAATTATATCACAACAGTATTCTTTACCCCTTTATTAATATATATGAGCAAAAGCACCAAGACTAACTAACAATAGGGCCTGTTTCAATTTTATCAAGTAATGTCAGGCTCTTTTGCATATTACTAAAAGGAGTAGGGACTTTGCTATCTATAAATTATACAGGATTCTTTGCACATTCAGAATATAATTAAAGATTCTTTCAAAATTATAAAAATGATACTTAAGGGGAAAGAGGTACGTGTAGCCCAGCCGTTTGACAAGAGGTAGTATGACAACAACATTGCTGCAAGACCAGCAACCTATTGAATGAGATATAAGGAAAAGGTTTAATTTAAATGCTGAAACTAACAACAACAAAACTAAATTGTATGTTACAGAATAGCAATTTCCTTAAATTCTCTTTAGAATATTCTTATATGGGCACATCAATTAGTAACAAATGCACAGCTACTTAATTGGATGTACAAGTGAATATATGTCCATATCTGCTTGTATGAATTTGAATTTGTGTCAGGATGTTTGTATTTGCCCATTATAACATTCTTATGAATGAAATGTGCCCGTGCACTTGTGTGAGTGTGAGCGTGTGTGTTCACATGCCTTTATGTATGTCTGCATGTCTGCACACTGCGTGTCAAGTAAAACCCACTGCAACTGCACAACCCCCATTTGCAGCACCCACACACCCCACAAAAACAAAGCACTCCCATATGGACCACAGGCATCAACAAAACAACTCGCACACCACATCAACAAACTGGTCTGTGATTTGCACCTAATTTTTTACTTCGTATGCTTGGTTTTGAAATGTGTATCAACTTTAGCAAAGACATCTATGAACTAAGACAATTAAAAGATATGAAATGCTTACCTTCTTGAAAAGGTTAACATTTCTTCCAAACAAAGCTGCTGATAGAACTCCAAGCACTGCACCTGCATACTCCCCCAATAGAGCCCTATTTTCTCACCAATGTTACCCAAAAAAAGCAAATAAAATTATCAGGCAGAGACATAAAATGGCACAAAAGAAACAAAATTGGTCATATGCTTTCAGCTCTGAGCCTCTGACTTATTTGGAAGCTTTTCAAAGAGATACCAAGCTCTAGTTAGGAGCTTTCAAATGTAAAATAAGTGTGATTTCCATGTGCATGGACTATTATTTTTTGGGTTAATTTCATTAAACCTGCAAAACTTCAGAAACATCGTGTAATAAAAAAAATGAGAAATATCCTTTATTCTCCAAAAACAAAAAAAAATTCTATGCCCGACTATACCCAAACTTGTTGGTATAACCAGAAAATTTTCATTGCAGGGTTTAATAAACAGAGTCATTGTTGTCAATGTGCATTATGTGCTTAATTAATGTTACTTAATTTTACAATGCCAGACTATCCCAAAGTAGGTCATGGTCGGCACTTGGCAACCTGCCTTGGGGCAAAATTTTTTTTCATTTTTCACTTCTTTGAAGAATTTGATCTTAGGTGTTATCTTTTAATCAGGAGTAGGAAATCAATAGGAGAGAGGCAATCCTGTGGAAGTCATTTATAGATATCGATAATGAATGTTCCTACAATAGACTCTTCCAGAACAATGCTGAAAATGACTTTTTTTTTTGTTTTTGCTCAATTTATGAGCAGCACCATGATGTATTATATGAGGGGTGGGGCATTTGGCTTGTTTTAAAGATGATGAATGGCATTTCTATTATTGAAACTATCTCTATTATAATACGATAGCAAACATGACATGTGCAAGCATACTTACAGGAGGGGCCCACAAGTCAAAAGCCCTTTGCCCCACAAAACGTAGTATAAAGCCATAATACCTCCATTTACTACTGTAGGCACTACCTACACATAAATGTTCTCCTCAGTTTATATACTTCTATTTGGTACAGTAAACAAAAAACTAATAATTGCATCTATTGAAAGTTAAATGACGAGTCACAATAAAACCCCTCGTATAAAGATTATATGAAGCAATCCTCTTGCAATAATAGTAGCAAAAGTTGCTAGTATTTATTGTTACCAGCCATGACCACACTCGATATATGGGTATGATCCTAGGTAGTTAAGGCAAATTTAGGCAACTCCTTTTTTTTTTTTAAAAATGAAATCTTTCTAAGCATAGAAAATTGACAAGTCAGTTGGTCACTGGCCCTGACCTGCAGCATTCCCGGTCGGTACCAAGATATGAGGTTTATATCAATATGTGAGGTATTCTTTATAACATCAGTAAAAAGTGGATTCACTGTACAAAATTTTAGAGGGGAAGAAGTAAGGAAGTAGAACCTGAGAATTGGGCAGAGCTCGACCTTTCCAAGGCTTCTGTAGAACAAGAAATATGATGGCAGCAGGTACCAAGCATGTGAAAATAAAGGCCACTATGGATTCTTCTTGAGTAGAAACGTACCGATATAAGGAATAAACTGACCATATTCTCATGGAATTCCCTAGAATGTGTATAACTTGCAAAGGAGCAGGCCTGAAAGGAAATATTTAAGTATTTAGAGTGATCAGGCAATTATTACTAAAGACAGATTTTATTTTGTGCCAAAAGGTACCAAACTGTGTAAGCTCCACACAGTTCCACCTCAGGTTTGATCCAATTGCAGTTTTTGGTATGGTTTTCTTAATTTCGTGTTTACTGGAGGTTTACTATCAGTACTCTATCAGGACCTTCAGGTACATGCCAGCACCAAACCTCACTGAACTAAAGTTATAATTATGTTAGAGTTTGACAGATATGATACTTAGGTCATTATTAAAAGAAGTAATCAGGGCTTAAACCCGGATAAAGAAAACCTAGATCTGACTGGTAAAATGCAGAAGCTATCTGCTAGATTCAGTGACAGTGGAGAGAATACTTGAATTACACCTCTTATCACTCTTATCAATCATGAAAATTCATTGAAAAACAGATTCGGTTTGTGTCCATTTCACTGGGTCCTTTTGTCAAACACTTGAATTGCACCTCTTATCAAACATACCTGATCGGAGAGGATCGGACGAGACGATCGTCGGAAATCGCTGGCTTAGGCGACATCATCTTTCCTTCTTTTTTATTTTGGCTCTTCTTCTTCTTCGCATATCAGTTCGTCTCTCTCTCTGTCTCTGTCTCTCTGCCCCCGTCTTCCTCCGGCCCTCTTTCGTTTTCGCTTGGAGTGGGGGACTACGCTGAATTGGATCTCTTGCTGTCATCTCATCGGTCGGATCGGGGAAAGCAGGAGATGTCTTATGGCGACTCAGCCGTCCGATTAACGGGTCTCCCCGATTAAAGTCGTTAATCAGACGGCTACAATCTATCGGACTGTATGGTCCAATGAATTCGGATCCTCTGCATTTCCACATTTATATTAAATTATAATTGTACAGTTTAGAAATTAACTTAAATAGAAATTAACTCAAATAGTACGTTAATGCAAATAATGCGGATTCTGGTCCAATAGACATCACCGCATCAGATGAGTTTTGCAATTGGAAATATTATTTTTTTGGCATACTTTTGTGCTTCTGTTTAATTTATAGCTGATGTGTTTTTTACTCGTAAAATATTACAGAAAAAATCCGGTTTTCATCCTCAAACTTTCTTTAAAAAGTTAAATTCATCCTTGAATTTTCATTTGCACCAATTTGTTCTTGCACTTTCAAAAAAAAAAAAAAAGTGGTTCTTTTACTTTTCCAAAATGACTAATTTAGTCCTTTCAACATTTTTTTCTGTTGACACAGATTATTTTATTTGGTACATGAATATAAGGTCTGCCACCTAGACTTACAATTCATCACATTCATATAAATCAAATTTAGATAATACTTGCACCATATTCAATTCAATTCAATTTAGATCTTTAGTTTCATATCGACGACCCTAAATTTTAAGCAAATCAAAATTTCTATTTTTTTTAGAACCAGGTTTGAAAAGTACTCTTCACGTTTCTTTTTTGCACTTGGTTGAAATCCAAGTGACAGACCAGAGGTCCACGTGATAAACAGAACAATTCATGTCATTGAAAATTTGATAAAAGCACCAACTTAGTTTTTTTTTTTTTTTTTTTTTTAAGTAAAGGGTGGTTTCTTTTTGAAAGTTCAAGAATCAAAATAGTGCAAATAAAAGTTGAATCAACTTGGTTATTTAAAAAAAGTTTAAAAACTAGCATTTGATTTTTTTTTCAAATTAATAGATCATTTTTATTTCTGCAATTGTAAGAACTGAATTTATTTGAATAAATATTTAATTAAACTCAATCAATTTCATATATAGGATTTTGCTAATATGCTACGCGTATATAAGGGCCCCTCCATGCTACGGCTCACTTTTTGAGTTTTCAAAATCCTAACGGTCAATCTGAACCGTTCAACATGATCTCCATATGAATATGTACTTGCAAACCAAATTTTACATTTTTTAGAATTTTTTTTACTATTTATTAAGCCACTTTGAAAATCGCTGATCCAATGGTCTAGCAGATTTTACTGTTGTGTACAAATTAGTGTTTTTTCAAAGTGGCTTAATAAATAGTAAAAAAATTCTAAAAAATGTAAAATTTGGTTTGCAAGTACATATTCATATGGAGATCATGTTGAACGGTTCGGATCGACCGTTAGGATTTTGAAAACTCAAAAAGTGAGCCGTAGCACGGAGGGCTCTATGCTACGCGTAGCACCGTAGCACTGTCCTTCATATATATATATATATATATATATATATAGAGAGAGAGAGAGAGAGAGGAGGGATCTAGTTACAACAATTTTGAGTTACAATAAAGTTACCACAACCATTTTCTATATTTTCAAAATCCAAATCGTCGATCCAAACCGTTCAACATGATCTCCACAATAAAATGTACTTGCTGATCAAATTTTACATTTTTTTGAATTTGTTTACTATTTATTAAGTATTTTACAAAAACTAGTCAAATTTAGACCATTGAATTTTGTACCCATCTTAATAAATAGTAAAAAAATTCAAAAAAATGTAAAATTTGATCTGGAAGCACATTTTATTGTGGAGATCATGTTGAACAGTTTGGATCGACGATTTGGACTTTGAAAATGTAGAAAATGGTTGTGGTAACTTTGTTATAACTCAAAATTGTTATAACTAGATCCCTCCTCATATATATATATGATGTTATAGTGTATATAAATTACATTAGAATTGTCGGATTATAAATTAAAAATATTTCAAAATTTTAAGAGTCCGGCTAGTATGACATTGGTGTCATATGACACCAACTACAAAATTAATTGGATAGACTTTAAACGACTAATCCAAACCGTTCAAACCGGTTTACTTTATTAGTGATGCGTTTACATGCAAAAAATTTATATTTTTTAGTTATTTTAGTATCAAATCAAGCGGTAAAAAATGTGGAAAAATGAATGCATTAAAATTAACTCAAAAACTCACACATTTGACCGCTTGACTTGATACTAAATAAATTCGAAAAATTATAAATTTTGCATGTAAACGCACAACTATTGAAATAGATCGGTTTGAACGGTTTGGATTCACCATTTGAAGTCAATTCGATAGATTTTAGAGTTGGTGTTATATAAACTGAAATGACATTGATGTCATACTAGCCAGACTCAAATTTTAATTGTCAAAACTATTAATTAAATTATTATTAATGATCCTCACCCTTTTACATGTTCTAATCTTTACATTTTTTTTTTATAAAAGGCCACATGCCCACAGCCCGTTTCATTACTTGAAACCTCAACTTACATAGTTCTTACCTATGTCAAAATACCAGTATTTGGTCTTTCCCTTAACACAGAGCCTGCATTAAATTCTAGCTTACAATCACATTGCATCATTAACAGCGGACCTAAAATCATAAATTACATCTCAAGGTCTAATTATTATATATCAGTGGATAAATCTATTGCACTAAGTGACGATTCTTTGGTCATGGATAAATGAAAACACTGAATCAAAACCTTAACGGCAAATATTCGTACTTGAACAAATCTCCCCGTAGCTACCAAATCTCATGATTCTTAGAAATAGCAATTAGTTCGTATTTATGGTTTAAGCAACTACTACATTAAAATTTCTATTCTCTAGTTCTCTTCCAGTTTCCTGAAGCGCGCTCTTTTTCCCATAATTTTATGTCACTCGGGAGAAAAAAAAGGGGAGGTTTCAATATATACAATTCATTAGAATACATATAATTAAAATCAGGCTTTAAGAGAATTATTAATGCAAAACACCACAATGCATGAATAATTGCATTCATCGACGAATGAAGCATTCCGTTTTAACAAGTTATGTAACACCAGAATTTTTTTAAAGTAACTCCAACATATATTTAATTTTTATTAATTTAATGGATGGCTGAGATTTCATCTGGACATATAACCGATTGGGGTTTCATATCTTTTGCGTGAATAATGTCCGAAATTTTTATTTATAACATACTTCCAAAAAAAATAAACTAAATAACCATCGTTTTCTGAAATTTTCATTTTCACCACGGCCGCACCGGCATTTTGCGGGACCGCAGAATGCCGATGCGGCCCCTTAAATGGGTTCACACTGGCATTGTGCGGACCCAGGGTCTTATATAAGGAGTCCGCTGTTTTCATTTTTTGTATCAATTCAAAAAAGTTTCAATCCCTTCGACCTCGGGTAAGTTTTCTTCTTCTTTTCTAGTTTTAATTTTTAGTGTAGAGTAGTAATTAGATTTAGGTTTAGGTTTAGGATTTAGGTTTAGAGTTTAGGTTTAGAATTTAGATTTAGTGTTTAGAATTAGATATTAATTTAGGGTTTAGAATTAGAATTATACCAAAATTTAAATAAAATTGTACCAAATATTAATTGTTTGAGCAAATAGAATTGTACCAAAATGTAGGTTTAGGTTTAAAATTGTACCAAAATTAATGGATCTTGTCCAAAAATTAAACATGTTTATTATACCAAAATTTATTGTTTGAGTTAAATTAGACTTGTACCAAAATTTAAGTAGGTTTATTATACCAAAATTTATTGTTTGAGTTAAATTAGACTTGTATCAAAATTGAACTAGGTTTATTTCACCAAAATTAATTGTTTGAGCACCAACATTAAACTGGACTTGTACCAAAACTCTCATATTTGACCAAAAATTATCAAATACAGCATGACATCCAGTAGAGATATACCGTTTTCCAGTAGGGGTGTACCTTCCAGTAGAGGTACACAGCATGGCCCTACAGCCACGCCATATGAGATGTCCCAGTACATCGAGAGTGCGCTGGCAGAAGTTCTGGGTATCTAGAGTTGCACCGACAGGGTCAGCGACTTCCTGTGGTACCCGAGTGCAGAGCATCAGATTTTAGAGGCTGCCACTGGAGTAAGTTATAAATTTGTCATATTTATAAAAATATTAATAACCTTAATTTTTTTGGTATATGAATTTGATCTGATTTTTTAATTAAATGCAGGGTTTGGATGCGGTTACGGCTCGTCACAACGGCATGTGGCTATGGTACCAGCCGGCGTACGGGGGATATTACGCGTGATGGGATTGTACCAGCTATCCCAGATGGTCGAGAAGAATGCTGACGAGGGTTTATCTTCCGGCCTCATTGAGCGATGGCGTCCCGAGACGCACACCTTTCATCTCCCCCATGCTGAGATGACAGTCACCCTACAGGACGTCAGTTGTCTGTGGGGTATGACTATTATCGGGGAGCCGGTGACGGGCGTTGAGTATGGAGACTTCCGTGCATTGTGCTTGCATGCCAAAGAGAAGGGCACACCATCCAAACTTGCTTCAAACTATTTTCGAACTTAAAGAACAAGGATAATGAAGGGCCACATGACCGAAGGCCAAAACAAAAGTACGACGGGTACAAAGGTAAGAAGAAGACTAAGGCAATGCAAGCCTTATTTTGTATAGACTTCGATGAGGGCGATCGAGAGAAATCCGACTCGGAGTCGGGTGATGAACAAGAAATCAACCTCGCATTGGTGGCACAAGTAGATGAAGGTTCGTCAATGATTGATGTTGATACAATCATTTGCAAGTAAGAATATAACCGACGAGACCACCATTGAATTCCTAAAGAATCTCATTAATTCAAGAAACAACAAGGAGTCGAATGATTCGAGCAAAGCCTCAACCGAATCGGATGATTCGAGCAAAGCCTCAACAAGTTCCACTAATGAGGTATATCTTAGACCTTTTCCTGACAGGTACAAGTCCATAATTGAATTGACCAATGACCAATTAGAGACTAAGAAAATCAAAATTGACTTGAATACCAATTGGATAGTTACCAATGAGACAAGCACTTTCGAGAATGAGAAACTAACACACTACAATGCACCTAGGTTGCTTGAATAATCTAATAAGGCTTTGCTTGAAAAGGAAGGTGCCATACAAAATTTAAGATCTAAACTTCTTGAATTTGAGTCCAAAATAAAAGAATTAGAAATGAAATTACTTAAGTCACATTCTTGTCAATCACACATAGGAGATATAGAAATGTTAAAAGTAAAAATTCAAACCCTAGAGACCGAAAATAGGACATTAAGATCTCCTAGTGAATTCTCAAATGTCATTAGTCTAGATCTATATTATGTAGATAATTTGATCAATGCCAATTTGAATCGAAAAGTCAGTACAATGGGCATTGAATACAAGAATGACCACTCCTCATTTGAATCAAATTACTCACAAAGCCCAAAAGGAATATGGTAACACACTCAAAACTTAAATATAAAAAATGAACAAAAATATTTAAATAAACTTAAGTTTGATTGCAAAGAGTATTTAGATTATCAATTTTACATCAAAAATGGTAAAACACCTTTGATAAAGGAGTCAAACAAAGGAAAAACCCCTCAAACCTCAAATGTTAAAAATAATCAAAAGTCTCAAAATTCTGCATTTAGGTATAGGTATTCTAACAAAAATTATAAAAACAAAAACAAGGTTCAAAATAGTGATAGGAACACATTTAATCCAAAATGGTCAAACAAAGCTTATTTCAAAGGACCAGATGGATAGTTTTATGAACTAAAAAGTAAAAATGTTTTACAAAATAGAACTCAAAGAAATGGTTCAAATAGAGATGTTCCCCAACATCACGCAAAATTTGATTCTAACAAAAATAGGACTTCTTTATCTAGAGATTCAAATAAGGTGATTAATAATGATATGAACCAAATTCAAGAAGTAAAAGATAAATTCAATACTACTTTCAAGCATAGTTCTTTCAATACAAAGCAATCGATTACATTTTACAACTATTGTTGTAAGATTGGTCACACCTCATTAGAATGTAGGTTTAGAAAAGGAAACAACAATTCAAATGTTGTTTGAATTCCTAAAGCTAAAATAGTGTAAAGTTGTGTTTGATATCTCCCCAAAATAAACCAAAATTGCTAGAATCATTAAAATAGGGAGATTAATACAAGGTATATGTTATTTACCAATATATATATACTCTTGTAGGTGTGCTTGATTACTACTCATAAAAAAATGCTTGAATCATTGATAGTGGATGTTCACACCATATGACCGGTGATAAATCTAATTTCAAATCTTTAGAACCATATAATGGTGGGTCGGTTACTTTCGGTAGTAACCAAAGAAAGAGTTCGATAATTGGGTTAGGTTCTGTTGGTAACCAAAACTTAACCATATCGGATGTCTACCTTATTGATGGTTTGAACTATAACCTACTTAGTGTGAGTAAGTTATGTGAAGCCGGCTATTATGTTAAATTTGATATTAATGTTTTTTTTTATTAGAGATTCGGATGACACTTTAGTCTACACAGGTAAGAGAAAGAAAAATATTTACTATCTATATTTTACTCATTTTGACTCAGGTGAGATATGTTTGAATGCCACCACAACCGGTTCTTGGTTATGGCACCGTAGATTAGGTCATATTTCAATTGATTTCATTAGAAAATTAGTTAAATTAGACATTGTCCGCGGTTTACCAACACATAAATTAGAAATTGTAGGATTATGTGATGCTTGTGTCCAAAGTAAACAAACTAAAAATTATTTCAAGTCCAAAGATGTGGTCTCAACCGATTAACCATTGCAATTACTTCACATGGACTTGTTTGGACCAATTAGTGTACCTAGTTTGGCCAAAAAGAAATATGCATATGTAATTGTAGATGACTATAGTCGCTTTACTTGGATTATATTTTTACAACATAAGAATGAAGCAATTGAAAATTTTATTAAATTTTGCACTCGTGTTGAAAATGAAAAATGGGTGAAGATCATTCGAATTCGAAGTGATCATGGGGGTGAATTTGAAAATGAAAAATTTGATGAATTATGTTCTAAAATGGGATATAAATATGAATATTCGGCTCCTCGTACACCTCAACAAAATGGAGTTGTCGAGAGGAAAAAACCAAACATTACAAGAGTTTCCCCGAATCATGCTAAATGAATATCCTTTGCCCAAACACCTTTGGACCGAAACGGTCAATACGGCGTGCTACGTGATCAATCGCGTTAGCGTAAGATCGATATTGAAGAAAACACCTTATGAGCTATGGAAGGAATATAAGCCAAAAATATCTCATTTTAGAGTATTTGGATCGAAATGCTTCGTTATTGATGAATCACCTAAAATTACAAAATTTGATTCTAAATCCATTGAAGAAATTTTTGTAGGGTACTCAATGGCAAGTAAAGCCTATAGAATCTACATTGCATCTCAACAGATTGTACTCGAATCCGTACATATTAAATTTGATGAAGCTACTAATCAAAAGGGCAAGAAATGTATTGAAACTGTAGGTGTTGAAATTGCCACTCTTGAGAATGACAAGGTCGAAAATTCGAACGACAAAATTGAACGACTATTCGAGCAAAGTCAACCCGAAGAAAATGCGACCTATAATGGAGAAAATCCATTGAATGAGTCAATGTAAACCGAGAAGGCACAACCTCCACAACTTGAGTATCAATCTCCCGAAGACCTAAGGGAAGTTTCCTCTCACTCTCTCTCAAATGTAATTGAGGATCCTAGGGAAGGGGTTAGGACAAGATCGGAATTGAATCAAATGATTGCTCATTGTGCTTTTGTCTCAAATGTTGAACCCAAAAACTTTAAAGATGCAAATACAGATTCAAATTGGATTTGTGCCATGCAAGAAGAACTTGCTCAATTTAAAAGGAACAAAGTTTGAAAACTAGTACATAGACCAAATAACCGTATGATTATTGGAACTAAATGGGTCTTTAGGAATAAGAAGGATGAAAATGGAAATGTCGTTCGGAAGAAAGCTAGGTTAGTAGCTCAAGGGTATAAACAACAAGAAGGTATTGATTTTGAAGAACCTTCGCACCCGTAGCTCGTCTAGAATTCATTCGGATGCTTGTAGCATATGCCTCTAATAAGGGTTTCACTCTATTTCAAATGGATGTTAAAAGTGCTTTCATGAATGGATTTCAAGATGAAGAAATATATGTTCAACAACCACCTGGTTTTGTTGACCCGACATTTTCTAACTATGTTTATAGACTCACCAAAGCACTTTATGGACTAAAACAAGCTCTTAGAGCAGGTACGGTAGACTTAGTTCCTTTCTAATTGAAAATAAATTCACTAGGGGTAAAAATGATACAACCTTATTTACTAAGAAAAGAGGTGAATCCATTTTTATAGTACAAATCTATGTAGATGGTATTATTTTTTGTTCAACTAATACGGCACTTGCCAAGGAGTTTTCATCTCTTATGAGTAGTGAATTTGAAATGAGCATGATGGGTGAGTTGAATTTTTTCTTGGGGCTCCAAATCGAGCAACTTTCGGATGATATTTTTGTGAGTCAAACCAAGTTTGCAAATGAGTTGATAAAGAAATTTTGGAATGACCGAGAGCAAGACGAGTCCCACACATATGGCTATCAACGCGAATCTTGACTCAGATCCAAGCGGCACGCCCGTAGACATCATTCAATACTGAGCTATAATAGGTAATATACTCTATTTAACTGCTAGTAGACCTGATATTATGTATGTCTATGTGCTAGATTTCAAGCTAACCCCAAAGAGTTGCACTTGAAAACCGTTAAAAGAATTGTTAAATATATCAAAGGCACTCTAAATTTTGGACTATGGTAGGCAAACAATCAGAATTAGATTTAGTAGGATATACCGATGCTAATTTTGCCGGAGACCAAATGGATCGAAAAAGTACAAGTGGTACATGCCAATTTCTTGGATAATTATGGATGATCCAAACTCTGAATGATTATGAAACACGCTTCCGCAACGTACCAATTATGTGTGACAATACCAGTGTCATTATGATTTCCAAAAATCCGGTTCTCCATTCTAAAACTAATCACATAGAGATACGACATTATTTTATTCGGGATCATATTGAAAAAGGTGAAATAAAACTCATACATATCGACATAAAAACCAAGTGGCCGATATTTTTAGTAAGCCCTTGAATACTCAACAACATAATGAACTAAGGTTTAAATTAGGCATGCTTAAACTTAAGAACTAGATCATACTCCAAATTCATATCCATACATTAGTAATTGGAAGCATAGCAATCAAATAATTCATTTTAAGGTCAGTCTCCAGAACCAAACGTTGGCAACGTTTCTGAAATTCAGTTCAAGATATGACAAAACGCAGACAAACGTTGGTAATATTTTCAAAAATGTTGGAACAATTTCAACGATCAAAATTCTGAAAAGTTCACATTTTTGATAAACCACCCAAATCGTTGTAACGTTTTGTAAACCGTTATAATATTTTTAGAGATATTCAAGAATTATGAAAGGTCAGACTTTCTGAAAATTAAAGTACCCAATCTGAAAATTCGTTGTAACGTTTTAGCAAACGTTGGAACATTTTTTAATGAAATCCAAAAATATCAAAAATTCAAAATTTAGAAATTTGGTTGTGAAAACACAGAGACAAAACGTTGGCAACGTTTTATAAACGTTGGTAACATTTTACACGAAAACCCTATATGGCTGATGCAAAGCGACCCTTCTCTTTTCTTTTCTCTTCTTCTCTCACGCCTCTTCCTCTCCTTCTCTCTACTCCTCTTCGCCACCTTTCACATTTTCCTTCATTTTGGCCACCACAAACCACCAAATTTCAAATTTTTTGGTGCGTTCTTCTCTTCTCTCAACCCTCTATCCATTTTTCCCTTCAAAATCACAATATCCTCTCTTCTCCTCTCTTCACCAAAACCCTAGCCAAGCTCTTTCTTCAAATCCGGCGATTCAACCTCTCAATCGACAATTCAACTTCGCTATTGTGCCTCTAGGGTCTCTCTCTCTCTTCTTCGATTCATGCTTCATTTTTGAATCGGTAAAGTTTCATTTTTTTCTCTCATTTTCAATACCTCCTAGGAATCTTGAAAAGCTTATTGACATGAGGAGAAAGAAAAGACCCCGAAATAAATTGGGTCAATCGAGTGAAAGTGCAATAGAGCCCGATATTACAACTATCCGAACCAATACCTATCTTTTTCGAAATGCTAATGCACATTCAAATTTTACCGGCCAATTTTGTACTCAGAGTTTGACCAAATGTTATTACTTTGATAAATCCAGGGTTACCTTTGGATATCCCGAGAATGATAAAATCATTCAATACCTAAATCATTGGAATTGGGATCCGTTGATCAAATATTGTGAACCATATAGTGAATTGATAACCAGCACATTCTATTCAAATCTTATAATCTCTGAAAATCTATTTTGCCTCTCTTCTTATGTGTGCGGGAAAAAAATTGTCCTATCTCTTGAAAACCTAGCAAATTGGCTTGAATTACCAAATGAGGGTGAGGAATCTTATCATCTTCGAAGTTAGCCAAGTGAGGCTATTGATACGGTCGATCACTATAAAACTTGGTTTGATCGTAACAACCGTGGCGGGGCAAAACTCTAGGCGTCTCATCTTTCATCACTCCACCGTTTGCTTTTCCTATTCATTAACAATATTCTCATTCCAAAAGTAACGATCAAAACCAACATGGAATGGGGTCCCATCTATTACATGCGTCATCTTATCTCTTTGGATGACAAACGGTTCAACATTTCATACATTATTCTTTGCCACATGAGAAGTGCTTTCAAAAGCACGGTTGCAAACTTGCCATCGCTCAACTTATTCACAAAATTATTCGCCAAAGTGGCACAATCATTCCCGATGAACTCCTTACCGAAACACCGATCAATTTGGTCGATCTCTTACCAAAACATGGTTAGACCCAATGTTATTCTAACTCGAGTTAATAAATATTCTGACCCGATTCACGGGATAACAATGATTGGATCAATGCCCCCAACGCTCTACCTAACCAATATTGAGATCCATATGAGGAAGCACCACCGACACAAGAACCACCGGTCAGGTACAACTGCAAATGGGTCAAGGTGAGATACCCCAAGACGTAAATGATAAATTAGATTGGATAATCGAACACATGAAATCCTATCAATTGGAAATGTCCAAAGGATTTAAAGACATGACCAAAGGTCTTCAAGAAGTTCGAGCACAAGTCCGCAAAAACACCAAAACTATCAACTCACTTGATGAAGCTCAATCCGACCTTACGACCCGGTTTGTGCAGAAGTTTGGTGCCTCGAGTGGTGCCACGACTAGTGTCGGTCATCATACTATATCCGATGATGAAGAAGAACAAGAACAAGATGATGATGATGATGATGAAGAAGAAGAAAATGCGTCCGACTAGCCAGTTCTTACTCCTTTAGTTATAATTTTGAAATTTGCTAGTTGGTTGCTATGCTATAAACTTGTGTTATTTTTTTTATTGCGTGTTTGGACAACTTTGCTTATGTTACTTAAGTATGAACTTGTTGCTTACGTATGACATAATTAGTGATGTTTGATATTGCATAACCTTATTTATGTTCATTGACATTTCTCGATCCAAATTGCAATTGTAAATGGATATGTCAATTCCTCAATTTGTTTTGTTGCTTTGTTATATTCCAAAATTGAAGGGGAGTGCATACTTTGAGGGGGGAGCACTAAGACATTGTGTTATTTTTTCTCCCTTTCGTCAATTTCCAAAAGGGGGAGAAAATACAAGACATGCAAAAACAATTATTGGAAAAACTAAAATTGGAAAGAATCAATTTATGCACTTACTTGCGTTGTATGTTTTGCAAATCATCAAAAGAGGAAGATTTTTGTTTCAAACAATTCTCTTTTTCGTCTATTTGACTAATTGGCAAAATATACAATTATTGAATTTTACGATTTTCTCTGTCTTAGAAATTATGCAGGTTCAAGACAATTGGAATTGCAATATAGATTGGTTGAACCGAAGAAATCATCAAGACATTTATCAAGAATTTAAATTGTAGAATTATAAACTTGGTAAAGTATTTTTTGATGTTGTTTTACAGGGATAAACGTTGGTAACGTTTGCCAATGTATGTGTGGAAAAGCGCTGGAAAATCAATTGACCAAAGGCTGAAGGAACTACAAACGTTGGCAACGTTTGTAAAAACATTGAAACGTTTTAAATAAATTCAAAACATTAAAAATAGCTGGTCGATTGATTTCGAGAGGACAATCGTTGGTAACGATTGACAAACATTGGTAACGTTTGTAATGAGCTCACAGAAAAAGAAACCCTAATTTGAATTTTTGAACTAAATATTTTTAACGTTTTGATAAACGTTGTAACATTCTAGTGCAGAAAGCTCTTTCTAGAGCTGCCGCTATAAATAGAGCTTTAGGGTTCTTTTCAAAACAACTTTTAGCCGCCCCTAACTTTCAAAAAGCGATTTTCTGTGAGCTTGAGTTCCTCCATTGTTGTGAGAGCTTAAAACTTCAATATCCCTCAAACAACCTCAAATTCACTTCACTAATCTTGAGTTATATTAGGTTAGAGTGAGCTTTTGAGTGTTTTTCTTGAGATTTCGAACTTAGAGACTTCGTTCTCTATTCAAGTTGGCCGTGTAACTTCCTGTTGGTTGTAAGGGCTCACCGGTTCACAAGTTGTAACCTTTCTTGTTGGGTAATAGAAAGACGTACCAAGAAGCGGTTGCGACGCCCCGGAGACGTAGGCATTTTAAGCCAAACTCCGTTATCATCCCGCGTGTCAATTTCTCTAAACTCATCTACTTTATTTTAATTGCAATTATTTTTAAGTATTAACGATGCCTTAAGGGTAACACCTCCTGCCTATCAGCCAGGGTATGTTCAGACAGAGCCCATCCCGGACTTACCTGGACAGTCCTCACAGCAGGTATAGTACCCTTCCCTCCATAATGACCCCATTGCCAGACAGGTGTTTCTATTCACGCAGGCTGAGTCTGGACAGACCACGGTTTTTGGTCCTGGTGTCCAGCAGACATCCCAGATTGAGGAGGTTCATGGCGAGCCGGTTCAGTCTTCGGATGTCCGGGCTGAGGACTCTACAGACTTAGTAGAGACTGACGAGACGCCACTCTCCAGGTGGGGGCGAGGGTTTAGGAAGAAGAAGGCGATAACGGTGTTTAGTCCTGAGCTGTAGACTTTCATTTGTTGTACTGTTAGATGTTTTGTTAGATTCTTATTTGTAGTATTGTTAGATATTTTGTCAGATATTTATTTATTTCGTTGATTAGTTTTTTGTTTTTTGGGTTTTGTTGTTATTTATTTATTTTGTTAATTTCATTATCTCATCATACACACAAAAAATTCCAAAGGAACGACATATCTAAAATATTCCCAACGAACAACATATCTAAAATATTCCAAACGAACGACATATCTAAAATACGATACGACAAAAAAATATATCAATTTCAATAACATTTGAAACTAAAATAAATAACAGATTTAACAAATTACATATTTCAATTTTTTTATTTAAAAAATATGGGTCCACACCGGCATATTGCGGACCCATTTAAGGGTCCGCAGAATGCCGGTGCGGCCGTGGTGAAAATGGAAATTCCAGAGAATGATGGTTATTTGGATTATTTTTTTTGGAAGTATGTTATAAATAAAAATTTCGGGAATAATGTAGTACGGATAATACATCTGTTTTATATTATGAAATTTATTATTTAAATTAAAAGCTGTAATTATAGATGTGTTTAAAATTTTCAATTATTTAATAAGACATATCAGACTTATAATCAACTTGAAATTTAATTGATCAAACCATCATAAAACTATTAAAACTCAATTAAATGATACACACAATTTAAGAAATAAAAGAATACATTTATAACTAAAAAATTTAAATTAAACAATATTATCGAAGATATCAAATACATGTATATAATAATAAAATTTAAATGTACACTAGAATTAATTTAAAAGGAATCCACATGTACGTGAATATCTTTTTTTTGGAAGGTTAGTCGGCTTGACGCGGCTAACAATTTCATTAACAAAGAAAGATATTTACACTATGTTACACTCCACACTTTTGCACATTGTCTATGTACGTGGTTATCTTGCTGCCTCGTGTTATGACTCGAACAGACACCTGGCGACTGATGATTAAAGACGCCTTTGGCCGTTAGAAAACAAACCAAAATACAGATGAGAGAAATCTTTTGCTTTGCTGTAATAGCAAGGATATAGAATTCGGAGACTTGATGTTCATTTTTTTGAAAAGAAAAGATAAGGCACTATTCCAACTTAAAACGGTTAACAAACACGAAGAGGATCTGAAATAACGTTATAATAGACTAATTAATTATTCTAATAGAATAACTAAATAGAGTATTAGTGTCTAAAGTATGATCAAACATCGCAAAATACCTACCAATTAAAATCATTGGTAGTCAAATTGGACTCCAAAGTAAAAAAAAATGCGGCAGTTGAAGCATTTCAAATAAGTACAACAGGAGTTTCTCACTATCAGCAAATGATATGTAGTACATGATATTACAAATGAACAAATGAGAGGGCGAAAAATCCCTAATTCTACGTAAAATGAAAATAACAACAGATCATTTCAATTCAATGTACAAAATGATGGTATTGATTCGTTTTTTCCTTAAAAAAACTCAAATCTTCTTTTAGCTTGCCCAAAAAGAGTAGCCAAGTATATCCTTGCAAAGTTCTGAAATGATTTTGGTATTATTTTCACAGAAGCACCGTGTATATATATCAGTGACCCTCTCATTTAAGGTGTGAATGTGAAGTTCGTGAATTTTGGAGGGTTTTCGGGATAATATTCTAACAGGGGGGGCGCTCTGTTACCAAACCAGGCATCTTTTTCTCCTAAACTTCTCAATATCATCTGAGCTCATTCTTGGTTTATCTGGCAGATCTGACGGCTTAGCTTTTGCCACACGGCTATCTAAACTATTTCTAGATGCCTCAGGCTTCTTAACTACTAGTTCTTCCTTTTTCATCTTTCCTTCAGAGGATTCTACAATTTCGATGCAATCATTGCTATCAGGGACATTCTTGCCATTTTCATTAGTTTTAGGGGTCGACTTGGAGGCCTTTTTTCCAACATGTGAAATGAATTTCTTGAGGTGGCGGACGTAGTCAGGGTATAGCTCAAGGTTGCAGTGCCCCCCACCTGTCAGCCATAGTGGTGCATATTTCTCCTTGCATAGCTCGTGTAACTGTTTACCATGCGAGCAATCCACCACGTCATCTGCAGTACCCTAAAAATAAAATAAAATATAAACAGTACTGAGGAGAAAAACCTTTTTCAGCCTTATGCAATAAACATTACAGAAAACATTACTTGGCACTTACATGGATAACAAGGACCGGGCAATTGACTAAGCCGACTTTGTCGATATTCTGCCAAAATAACAGGGCACAAAATATATTAATATTTGTTCAGATGGGCTCCTCATAAAATTTAAGACAGCACATGATAAACCAACAGAAACAAACAGGACCCTGTACTGACAGCACATGAGCTAGTTATTTTCTTTTGGTGCTATTCTTTAAATACTTTTTATTCAGATATATCTTTATATCAACGTATGCACACTGGGTTATCATACCAGGAAAGGTTGATAATTACTGGTACCAACAAGAACAGAGCCATAATAATTGACAGTACCTTTATCAAATAATACCCCAACACATAACATGTCTGAAACTATGAAACACTGACAGCTTGGTCCTAACTCTAATTAGCTTAATTGGCTAACCAAGGCTAGCCAATAAGTCAAACAAGATCACATATATGTGCAAGGCTCAGCATCCATGACGTCTAGTCATGAAAAATTCAATTGGGACGTTTTGGTATTCTTTTCATCCCAAGGTTACTAAACAAATATTCAAAGCTAATTGGAAAAATGAGACATACTTCAGGCATTATCTGCAACGTACAAGGTATTAGGTGCAATTAGTACTATACCTTGTAGATGTCAAACCAGTATGTGTGTTTGACAGGATAGAGCACTCGCAGCCCAGAAAGAATGCCACTATGTAAAACAACAGCCCTTAAGTTTGGTAAACGGGATGCCAAGTCAACAGTGGGCCCGCTACCCACTGACTGCCCATACAGTATTATATCCTGATCAGACGCTCCAAACTTCTCCTTCAGGCACTTGTACACTGCCTCGATATCTGCATACGTATTGTACTCCGATGGCTGCATTGTTAGAAATTGCATGGCTATGTATAGGTTAACTCCTAATATCTGTACTTTGCTTGTAAGATTTCATGTGTGCACCTACAAAACCTCAAAATTACAAGTACCAAAGGTATCGAGCAACAACATATCCCATACCCTGAAAAGTTTAAAATACCACTTATAACCCTCTTTTTGCAATTTCTTCAAAAGAACAGAGAATTCCACAAGATGTTAATTTGTTCATCTTGAATATCATCTAGAGAGATATTGACAGATGAAGGCTCGTTGCACGAGTTTACAAACTATGATTAATGGTATGCTGTTATTACTAATTTTTTGAAGTTGTACTTCTGAGGTTTTATAGATTGATGTTCAAGTTGAAGTACGAGATGTACCAAAACCTAGGTTAGCATTGTTCACTTTAAAGAAGATGAAAGAAGAAAATAAACCTTTCCAGTAGATCTCCCATAACCAGAATAGTCATACCTGTAAGGAACATTCAGAGGAAGTTATGACAGGCAGATGGATTAGTTAGAGGATCTTTTCAGAATTTTTATGTAACCCAGGTGCTGTTAGCAAATTTCCAACCCTCTTAATCAGTCCTAATCAAGAGATAAACCCTCTTTTGTTACGATGTATACAGGAAATTGAAACTCAGACATGCAAGTATTAATCACGGAACTTCAACAATTAACTAACAACAAAAAGACTTATCAACAAATTACAATCAACTGATCAGATTAATCTGATCGTGTCATAGTCGAGCTGTACCCGAACTCATTCCCTGATAAGCTATTTCGTGGAATCTGAAACTGTTAGATGTCAAAGTTCTTGTCTTTACAAAAAGAAAAAAAAGTGGCAAAGATAAAAGAAATTCAAGTCAAAATCTTGAAAACTTAATTTTACTCACCCTATGAGATTAACCCTTAATCGGCGACTGAGCTCGACAAACAAACCAAACATCTGGCCTAAATCGGCCGCATTTCCGTGTGAATACAAAACAGTGCCATTGGCGCGTGAGTTTCTCAGGTACACTGCCACGATCTCATTTCCCCTCTTCGTCTTCAACTTAAGCACATCGACTGCATCTTCCTCCCCCTCGGCAATCCTCCGGCGACGACGAACAGCAGCTCCGGAGGAGGAAGACCCGGTCGGAGAGGTGGAGATTTCCGGGATGGTGAGATTTCCAGTGGCCGGGTCAGTAGACAGCGTGTAAGAAGGAGGCGTAGGAGGGAAAAAGGCGAACCGCGCAGCGATCTGGGATGTCACCAGACCCATGGAGATGGTGGAGGTGCTCTCATGGAGGTGGAGATAGGTTAATTGAAGCGCGAGAGGGAGCTGGATCCTAGGTTCTTTGTTTCGGAAAGGAATTGGAAGGGGCAGATGCTGATGGTAATGGGCTGTGAGTCACGAATTCAGATCCAGTGCAGTAACCCAATTTTTGAGTTTTGATCCAAACCGTCCAAGGTGCTCTAACACGAATCTTAAAGAACCTGGACCCCACAACTAAATACTGGCCCCCTGCGCTACTACCGAATAGGCACCGTACACGTCTAAACTCAAAAATTGGGTTACTTTAGGGGATCGGGACTCGTGAGTCACGGCCTCACGGGGCTAATGGAGAGTGAAGCTTGCTATGCTCTGCAACTTGTGACGATTTCAGACGGATGTAATTTCCTTTTTTGCTCTTTTCTTTTGCTGATTAAGGAGAAGCGTACAATTTTGGATGTTAGTTATTTATCTTTCCTTCTTTCTTCTTTATGGTACACTTATTTAAAAAAAAGGGTGAGAGTTTTGTCCAAACAGCTTTGAATAAAGTCTAATTCAAAGTCTGACCTAAACTGTTCAATCTGTATCAAAATTTGCATAAATATTTAGATTCAAGAAGCTATTAAAATTTATTAAGTTTTAAATATGTGCACGAATCTCAATGCAAATCGGATGTTTAAGCTTGGCTTTGAATGCGATTTTGTCCAAAGCCCTTTGGACAAAACCCAATCACTTTAAAAAAATAATTATGTCATGAATGGTGTCATCTTTCATGAATAACGTTAGAGGCAGATTTATGTGTATGTGAGAGGTGCTAAGCTACCTCTATAATTTTAAAAATCTTAATTATTTATATGAAAAAACTAAAATTATATTCATTTTATAAAAGTTTATATATAGTTCAGCTTTTCTCATAAAATGACAAATTTGCTCTTGTAGTCTAGTTGTTAGAGTTTTATTTGATAGAGACAAGGTTTGGGTTCAATTCCTAGTGACTACATTATTTTTGTCTTTTTCTATTATGTATTTTATAGTTTAGTCTCTCCTATTTAAATTTTCTTGTTCCACCTCTTAATGGTGTCCTCATTGTCTCACGAATTCAGTTATTATTATTTATACTTTTTATCGTTACGTGAATTATTATCATCATGTTATTATTTTTAAAAGTTATTATTTAGTTTACAAATTTTATATTCTAGTAATAAGTGGGTCAAAAACTGAAAAGTTCAATTGCAAAGGGCATTCAACTAATAAGAAAACTTATACTAAATACAAATAGATGACCTCGCAACTAATAAGACGTGTTATTTTAAAAATGTTTGTGTTTTAGTGTAAAGAGGAGTATATGAACAAATGTTTTGGAGTAGAGTTAGGGTGTTCTTAAGTTAACCAAGTCATTTTTGAACTCAACTCTAAAATCTATCGGATTAACTTCAACAATCAATTCAAATCATTGAAATCCATCTATCTTACGTGATGTGTCTACATGTAAAAATTTAAAACTTTTAAATTAGTTTAGTTTAAAATCAAACGGTAATTATATTATTTATAAAAGGTTTGTGTTTTAGTGTAAATAGGAGTACATGAAGTATGAACAAATGTTTTTGTATTGATTTCCTTGATCGATTACAATTTTGATTTTTTTAGAACTTAGTAGTAGCTACTAGCTACTAAGGTTTTGCACAAATTGTGCTCACAATCGATTACAATTACACAGGTTCTTTTTATAACCTTGTAATATAGGCTTGAAATTTCCTGACTACTCATCTAACAACCTCCCTTCTTCTAACAAACATATCTAACAGAAACACAAACAACCTTTGACCGGAGTCGAAGGTTTGAAAACAGAATTAGTTGATTGGCTGATGGGCACGCATATCCTACATTTACAGAGGCAATTTGTGAAATTTCTTAGGGTACGTTTGGATCGTGCAAGGATTAGTGCAAGAATAGCGATTTTTGGGTTAGTGGTTGAGAATAGTGCTAACCCGAGTTGTTTGAGAATAGTGCTAACTTTGGACTATTCGGATCAGTAAAAATGTCGTTTGGATTGTATATTTGGAATAACAATGGAGGGAATGAATAAAATATTGATTAAACTAATCTAATATTTTTACATTTAATATTTAAATTAATATTATATTACATTTAAACTAATATTTTTCAATACTAATCTAATATTTTATTTAATACTAATCGATTCTAATCTAATATTATATTTATTTAATACTAATCAAATATTTTATTTAATACTAATATAATATTTAAACTAAAATATTATATTACATTTAACATTTAAACTAATAGTATATTACATTTAACATTTAAACTAATATTATATTATATTTAACAAATATTTTATTTAATACACATAATATTTAGAGTAATATTATATTACATTTAATATTTAAATTAATATTATATTACATTTAATTAAAGTAATATTATATTATATTTAATATTTAAACTAATATTATATTATATTATATTTAATCTAATAGTTTATTTAATACTAATCTAATATTAAAGTAATATTATATTACATTTAATATTAAACTAATATTATATTATATTTAATATAATATTTATTTAATACTAATCTAATCAAATCTGATATTACATTTGCTAATGTAATATTTAAACTAATATTATATTACATTTAACACTTAACATTTAAACTAATATTATATTATATTAAAATTTTAAATTAATATTTATTATATTTAATCTAACATTTTATTTAATATTAATCTAATTTGATATTATATTTATTTAATACTAATATAATATTTTAATTAATATTATATTAAATTTAATATTTAAACTAATATTTTATTTAACACTAATCTAATCTAATATTACATTTATTTAATACTAATCAAATATTTTATTTAATACTAATTTAATATTTAAACTAAAATGAAAACTATTTTTTTATTAATATCACTAACCCCACTAGCTCTATTCTTGCTAACCCACCATTTCTATGGGTTAGTAGAATAGAGCTTTTATTGAGCTAGCCCAATTTTCTAATTATTGTTTGGATCACCCAAAGTTAAGAATAGTGGAGCTAACCCAAGAATAGAGCTATTCTTGCCCCCTCCAAACGCAACCTTAAGGAACTGTCATGACACCAATCCTGAGACAAAAAAATATATTGAAAGTTAGTAGGGTTTTTTTTTTTCTCTTTCTTTTCAAAAATGTCAGTAGACTGCTAGGTTTTGTTATATCAATTAGATGTCTTGTTTTGAGGATGTGATTAGTCGGTTAATTAGCTGGTTAATCAAATTATAAATGTAACAAAATATCAAACTTTAAGATGGTTAAACGAATTAGTGTGAAACATTCAAGCTGCAACTAAAAATATATAAATATGAACATATATATACTACAAGAATGGGACAGTATCCGCGAGGGATACTGTCGGTATACGGTATACTCTCGCGGATACTCTTGTCGCTAATAGAAAAACCACATTTCTGTTGGTATACCCTCGCGGATAGTCACTTTTTACCCTCGTGGATAATATCACATTCTTGTAATACAACTTATATATTAAAATTAATTAAAAGTTAGTACTAACTTAAGCTCACAAGAAAGACTGAGAATAATTATAAATCTCGTTGATCCAAATCACATTCAAATGGCATATCCAAATTATCAAACAAATCTACTGCACGTGTGGTGCGTTCACATACCAATTTTGTAAAACCTTTGTTCATACAAAATCAAACATAAAAAATTAGAATTTAGAAGTTTACCTTAATGCGTTGCATTTTCATTACCTTTTATCTACTAAACTCGAAATTTACAAATTTTACATGTTAATGCAACATTTGTGA
The DNA here is from genome assembly GCA_028015225.1 of Carex myosuroides. NCBI lineage: Eukaryota > Viridiplantae > Streptophyta > Magnoliopsida > Poales > Cyperaceae > Carex > Carex myosuroides. The sequence goes on from CM051481.1 coordinate 6,162,932, forward strand.
AGTAGATAAATTTAGGCAACAAAATTATGCTTTGAAACAAATCCGATAAATTTTACAGATGTACTTGGACGGATTGACAAGCTTACTCATGCGAGATTTACTCGTAAATTACAACACTAACTTAATATTTGATATCATTTCGATTTATTACTTCATTCATATCTGATTATTAGTTCTTCAAACTAAATCGTAAATCGAAAGTCAAACCAATATTATTTTAAAATCAAATCAAATCAATTTGACCAACTGGATAAGTTAAAGCCAAATTAACAGAACCATTTCAACAGCTGGTTGAAAACCAACTCCGGTCGCCATTTTCCTGTCATAGCATACACACATGGCCGCACATTCCAGGTCTTCAACGGTTGGCTGACTTGGCTCCTTGTATCCGTCCAATTGTCTAACGAGCATTTTTTTTTTTTTTTTGCGAATTGCACATTCCTACAGTCATTCAATCCTGCAGAGGATAACAGCTGTGATAATGTGTTTTGGATCCAGCTTTTTGTTTGCTTTGCTTCCTTCGAGAAAGAAAGCTTTTCGTTAAAAAAATTTGGACCAAGTTATCATTCTCCAGAATCCGTCTCGCATTCGGGTCCGGATCCCTAAAGTAACTTAATTTTTGAGTTTTGAATCGAGACTGCTCTCAAGATCGCTTCGGAATTCGAATCTATCGCTCAGAATGTGTGCGCTCCACTTCAGAATGGATTGTCGCGGATTCGAATTTGACGGTCCCGATCCAAAACCCAAAAATTGAGTTACTTCACTGGATTTGAATTCCTCGCGTTCTCGGTTTTCATGCGGGACCGCATCTGTCGTTAATATATTTTTTTTTTAAACCTTGACAATTGCATTACATAGAATGTAAAGAGTTTTACATCAAGCAATCTAACAAAAACATAATAAATTTTAAAATTCGTAATTAAGCATTTTAAATTAAGTATCGCGTGAAAAGTCAATTTACATTTAAATTAAAATATTTATGAACTATTTAATTTTAAAAATTAATATAATCTAAATATTTTGATTCTCATCACGATACAAATATAAATATACATGCTTGTGCTATATTTTTCGAATAACAATTGCAAAATTATAGCTTCAAGTTCTAAAATTACTATAGAAGATTTCTACGTACTTTGGATTTGAAAGGAGAGATTATTGAAAAAGAAGAATGAACGACACCCAGGCGACTCGACTGGCGATTCGACTGGAGGCAAGGCGACGAACGAAACAAGCCATAGCGCGGTGCGAGACAGAGATTGCAGATTTTAGGAAGGCATTGTACACTGAAGCATTGGCCAAAGCGATAAGGGAGGAGAAGGAAAGGACGACACAAACACCAAAGCAACCAACTTTCATGAACGAAAATGAAGGAGCCATTAATGGAGGAAATAGGCAAGTGCAACTTAAACCGGCCCCTAAACTCACTAGACAAGACAATACAAGTCTGGCGCAAGACAATACAAGCCTGGCGCAGAGCAACACTAATGAAGAGGGTTGGACGGAGGTCAGAAGAAAGAAATCATTCAAACCACACAAGCCAAAAACACATGTCCTAACTTCACTAATCCAGCGTAGAGAAGAACTTTTGGCGCAAGGACGCTGTTTTAGGTGCCTCCAGCGGGGGCACAGACGCTTTGAATGCAAAGGATTGGTCACATGTCTTAAATGCAGCAGAGCAGGGCATCTTGCTGGGAGATGTATGCAAAAGACAGAAGCAGAAAATAGGCCCAAAATAGAGTTTCAGAGGAGAGCTATACCCCACCAGCAACCACCACCAGACAAAGAACCATTAAAGGCTCAACAAGAAAGACGTTACCTACTGGTCAGACATGGCACAAAAAGAGAGAGGACCAACCTTTACCATCATACCCTATAAATGCCCCAGAAAACCTTTTCATCTTGAGCACAAACACACCCCAGATACTCAAAGAAAACCCACCAAAACAAACCATGGATGTTCTTACTAACTGGAAGACTATGCGGATGACTGACCCGGGGTACCTTCAGAACCATATAGATAACAACCAAGAGATGAGGGTCTTTCTCCCGCTGAGGAAAACACTATTACCAGAAAATGATTTTCTGGAAAGGTCAGCAATTGTCATGACCGGTCCTAACCATAACGATCAGCAACTCATGAGCCGGTTAAAGACTAAACTGGCCTACCATTTCACTCGCCATCCTCGCCATTTTGAAGTAAGGAAGCTCTCGGCCTCTATGGAAGACCTTATTGCCATATTCCCAAACACCGACGTGACAAAGCAGGCAGTTCAAATTTGTGTCTTCAATCTCGGAGCGGGCGTCCAAGTGCAACTAGCATCTTAGAGCAATGAAATGGGCATAGTGTATGATCCAACAACACACAAGGCCAGGATCAAGCTACATGAGTTACCTCACACGTTCTGAAACTGGGAGGCTGTCGCACAGTTGGTTTCAGGTTTTGGACAACTTGAAAGAATGACACCATTTTTCACAAATGGGAACTACGAAGAACTTCGGGTGCTGGTTGGCTACTATCACCCCATAAAAGTCCCATCATTTGTCACCTCATCAGCAGATCACTTATCGGTCACAGTGCAGGTTGAGTTGGAAGGTTGGCTCCACAATGAAACCTTGCAAACAGACACCCCTTACATATGTGGAGAAAGATCGGATTAGAACCAGTTTGACCAGGAAGACCTTGAAGCTAGATATTGGGAAGACCAATGCGGAAACAACCCGCGAGGAGAAGGACAAAGCTTATATGACTCCAGGCCAGGATCAGGGCCGGTGACGCAGTACAACATGAGAGAAAGAGTTATCGATGGAGAGGAGCAAGCAAGGGTAATATTGGAGAGGATGCATAGAACAAAACAGTAACGTTACAAAATTCTCTGTGCAGACCAACCAAACCCAGCACGATCTCTGCGTACGAAACAACCAGTGCAGCAGGAGTTTTGTGTTTATGGCACTAACATTAATGAAGGGGTCAAAAGACAGCTTTACATTAAATACGCATCGAAAATAGATTTGTTTCTAGGGTACTTTATTGTACTAACCAGTGAAAACAGTGCCAAGCAGACCGAAATAGAGGAGACAACAAATGAGTAGGATGCAAGTCAATTTGAGTAGGGCATCAAGAAATACAAGAGGAGAGGTTTGTCCCCACAATTGAAGAAAGCTCATAAGACCAAGAAGGCAATAACCGTGATGATAGAGAGGAGGAGTACATGGACAACTGGGCCACAAGAGCTGGTTGAGGGCCCATCACCGAGTTTTCCTAGCCTACCCAAATACACAGGCCAGAGAAGGAGAAGTAGACATTTAGGAGAGAAATATTCCAGAATTTACATCAACCCAGAAGAGAGGGCAAGGATTGTTACAAGGCCCGATTAGGCACCAATACTACAAGAAGGGCCCAAGAAAAATGTGGTAATCTGTCAAGCCCAATTGGAATACTTGAAAAGCTACGGTCCTCTATCCCAATCACAGACGGAGTTGGTGATCATGGCGGCAGGGGTCAAACAACAGGATAGATTGATGGGCAAGGTTAGCGCTCTGCTAGTTACCTAAGATAGCAGCACCTGCAGCAAGACAAAAGACCATCTCCATGTATCAATTAAATTTCAGCAATTTAGTTTCCTGGTTTGTTTGTATTTTTGTAGTGAGTCAATTAATTATGTATCACATGTATTGCAAGAAAGAAGCTAAGATGGGGAAGGGTGCTCCGTGGGAAAAATGACTACCTGTTTTTGGTTTCATGAATCTGATAGTTGATCTTGCAATAGGCGGGAGAAGAAAAGTTGTATTAGGAAGACAGATGGGAAAGTCACAGTAGTGGTAGATTTAAGTTATCAGAACAGGGTTCATTCCCGGAAGATAAGCTGTACATTTAAATTTCTTTTCAATTTAGAGGAGATGGTCTTGGATGGTAATTTTGGTATTACTTTGTGTTGCATTTTGATCTTTAATCTTTGGATAATGATGAGTGAGATGACCTCAGTCTTATGAATTATAAAACCAAAATTAAAGCAATTACGTGGAATATAAGAGGTTTAAATGAAAGACCAAAACAATTAGCAATTAGAGAGACTATGTTTCTAGAGAAATCGGATATTATATGTTTGCAAGAGACCAAATTAGCAAGGATTGACGATGTAATTCAGAAGAAAATCTGTGACAGGAGATTGAATGAATATGTGACCTTACCAGCAAGAGGAACTAGAGGGGGTATGTTGATAGCATGGAGGGGAAGAAGATTCCGCCAAATCTCAACAGATGCTAGACAATACTGCCTCACAGTACAGCTTCAAGATCTTATGCTGATGCTGGACCAAAATATGCAATGCACAACAGTGTATGGTCCAACAAACTCAGCCAGTAGAGCAATCTTTTTCAGAGAACTCGAAGAATCAAAGCCAAATTATGGGATGTCATGGTTGATAAATGGAGATTTCAACACAACACTAGAGTCAGAAGACAGAAACAACACAACACAAGATTGGAGATGGCCTTTAGCCTTCTCCAATCTCATTGCAAATCTTAGACTGTAGAATATACAAATGGAGGGGCGCAAATACACTTGGTCAAACTACAGAGACAGACCAGCAATGGTAAGATTGGATCGATTTTTATTATCCACAGATTGGAGCCTCACCTTCCCAAACATGAGACAAAGAACCTTACCTAATACTAGCTCAGATCACTGCCCTATTATGATTGAGGCACTAACTGACTTTCAAAAATCCAAAATATTCAGATTTGAGTCCTTCTGGTTAGAAATCTAGGGGTTCAAATAAATGGTAATTGAAAGATGGCAACAAACAGAAATTGCCACAACACCACTTCAGCTTCACAATAAACTGGGAGATTTAGAAAAGAAAATAACAGAATGGGTGAAGGGACAAACAGGAAATATCATAAAGCAACTGCAAATCTGTAGATAATACATAAATTATATAGAAGAGGTACATGAGAGAAGATAGACTACTGATCTTGAAAAATGCAAAGGCAGTAATAAAGCAGAGGTTTACACAACTAGCGTGTTGAGAAGACCAATTGTGGAGGCAAAGGGCCAAAACCAAATGGGAATTGGAGGGAGATCAAAACACAAGATTTTTTTCACATGTACGCCTTAAGAACAAAAGCAAGCAACACAATAGGGGATCCAAAAAGATGGGCACATATACACAGTCCAAAGAAGGAAAACAGAAATTTTGAGAGAATATTACATCAATCTCATGGGCACAAACCAAGAAGTTGACCAAAATATAAATTAGAACAATTATACCCAACAACTTTTGATTTCACTGATTTGGCTATACCAGTAACAGAAGAAGAAATCAGAAATGCAATCTCATTATAGCTTAGCAATAAGGCACCCGAGCCAGATGGATATTGTGGGGAATTCTACAAAATTTTCAAGGAAACATTGTTACCAGACATCAAAGCAACATTGACAGGAGTGATGCAAAGAGAAGAAACTTTATTCCCCTTAAGCAATTCACTTACAACCCTCATTCCAAAAACAGAAAATGCCACAAATCCCAAGGATTTCAGACCAATAAGCCTCATAAATGGAATCTAGAAAATCATCTCTAAAGTGGTTGCCGACTATAAGGTAGAATGAGAGTTAATACTTCACACGTCACAAACAGGTTTCATAAAAGGTAGACAGATAGCAGAAGGATTCATTTATGCACAATAAGTTCTGCATTTTTCAAAAGATAGGAAGGTGCCCCTGGCAATCTTCAAGGCAGACATACACAAAGCTTTCGATACAATAAGCTGGGAATTCATAGAAAAGATGATGAGGGTTTTAAGATTTCCCCAACTCTGGATCTCGTGGGTAACAAGGCTGGTGCTGCAAGGCTCCTCACAGATAATAATAAATGGCCTCATTGGGAAAAAAATCATACTTAGAAGGGGGGGTGAGACAGGAAGACCCACTCTCACCATTCATATTCATACTTGCAATGGATTTTCTCCCAAGGTGGCTCGCCAATCTATAAAACATTGGAGCTTTGAGAATGCTTATCCAAGGAATCAGGGGCGGAACCAGGATTCGAGTATGGGGGGGGCTAAATAAGAATTCACATCCTCTAAGATATCTCAAACTTTGAGTGTGTTTTTAAAATATCTTAACCGTTCAAATACATTCTGCACGAATCTCAAAGCACAAATAATACTCCCATGCGCTATCCCCGAAAGGCACCGTACACATCTGTTACGCAAAAGTTGAGATATCTTAGAGGATTAGCTATCATTAATTTGGTTTTTTCGAATAATTGCTTAGTTAGAACCTTATATTTCCTTAGCTAAAACTTGTATTTGGTTTTGTACTATCTTTCATTGTTTTCTTATTTGAACTTTGTAATCCACTTAGATACTGGTAAATTAGTTGGCTGGTAGGAACTTAGCATGTAATTTTACATTTGTTAGCTTAATGAAATTTCAATGCCCACAGACTTTTATCTCAAAAAAAAAAAGCTATCATTAATTCTTTAGTATGACCTTTCCAATTTGGATAGGGTTCTTTACTTTTTTTTCCACTGCACATACACGGCCCAATTATTCAAATAGAAATGAAGCCAGACAGCCGGTCTGTAATTTTTGTTTCTTACATTGAAACCCTTTAACTTTGTTATATTATTATAGGGGGGGCTTATACATATAAAAGAAACAAATTAGTATGACTTTTATATACTTAGTAATAAAATTTTAAAAACTTGGGGTGGCTTAGCACCCCCCAGACACTACTATGATCCGCCACTGCAAGGAATGCAACCTTTATTGATGTATGCAGATGATGTTCTTCTTTTTTTATCAAGCCAGAACAACAACAAATAGAGATCCTCAAGGTAGTAATGATGGTTTTTGCTAGTATATCAGGCCTGAAGGTGAACCTAGAGAAATATGAAATTATGGCAATAGGCATCAGCCAAACAGAATTGACTCAAATGGCCTTATTACTGGAATGCAAGCAAGGATCCTTCCCAATGCAGTATCTGGGATTACCACTTTCAGACTCAATCCTACCTAAACAAGCATATCTACCCCTCATACAGAAGATCAACAAAAGACTACCAGGGTGGGCAGCAAAACTGAGTATAGCCGGAAGACTGGTACTGGTAAATGCTGTATTAACAGCAATACCGGTATATTTCATGTCAGTTTTCAAGTTACCATAGTGGGTTACAAAGGAAATAGACAAGACAAGAAGAAACTTCCTCTGGCAAGGTGGGACTCAAAATGATAAGAAGAAGATGCATCTAGCAGAATGGAGTATGTTGTGCAAGCCAAAAAGGCCAAAAATTAAAGAGCCCTCTTGCCGATATGAGGTGCACTTCAATTTTCTCATAACTGTAGCCCAAAATGATGCCGGATTGTCATAACACCGACATCACCATCGTAATAGCAGTGCTCTATTATAAAGGCCAATTTTGTAACCCCATCCCTCCCCATCTTTTTGGGATACATATGATTTGTCAATTGATAAAAAGATGCATGTTTGATTGGTATTGTTCTAGCCCCATAAATACCTACGTATGCGATCTATATTATCTATTACTCATGCATCTGGGTAGTAGAAAACACATCATGAAGTAGATAGGCATGGAAGAAAGAACCGATTTTACTAGTTGTAATCGTCCACCTCTTAATTTTAGTTAGCAGCTAATTATAAATGTCTTTTGTTTTTGTTTTTTTGTTTATAAGCCCATAGACACTAATTGTAAATGTTGATATGACCGTTACTATATCAATAGTTTCAAAAATGCAGAATAATTATTAATTATACAAGCTTGCTTCTTTGATAAATAAATTGCAAATGTGTAAAAAGATATTTGAATATTTAATAGAAATCATGAACTAAAATTATAATGATGAGGATGAGAATGGTTTAAAATTGATTGATGAATAATTATCAAATTTGGTAATAACTAGAAAAAAAAATCATCTTTAATAATTATAGGTTTAATAGTATTATGAGAACTAGTATTTAATCTAGTAGCCCGTGTGGAAGCAAATGTTTCAGGTTCAAAATCTAAAAGAAGTAATTTTTTATAAATATTAAATAGTTAAATAGCTTGACTTCCAACTTTTAATCAAATATTTAATAGCATTACCACTATTTTATGAAAATCGCATCAGTATTTTATATTTAAAAGGCAAACGATTTGGAGATGCAAGTGGGACATGTAGTCGGAGACGGGAATTGATTGGAAATAGTTTTTTCTCGTTAAATATTTCGGGAAAAGGAGTGTCGAGTAAGCTTTTCGCAAAGGATCTGCTCGGTCAAAACCGGGACCCAAATAAAAGAAGAACAAGTTATTAATTTTGTGGCGCTCTCTGTGTAGATATTAGATATTGGTGTTTGGATCATCTCTCCACAAGTATGGCATGTTTGAGGATGGAAATTACGGAAACAACTCTTGACATGTCTTTGGATGGCTATTAAGGAACATCTTTTGGTCAACAACTATCTACCAATGTTTTCAAACATTCTGAATAAAATATTAAAATAATATAAACACGTAAATCGTGGTAAAAACTTTAAATTATGAAGATAAATCTTAATACGCGGAACGATTTTCGACAACTGACTCGTTCTAGCTTGATGTTTGATGGACCAGGTGGGGTCGGCTCTGTGGATGAGGCGAGCTGGACCCAGCATACAGTTCAACTCACGCGGTCTGGTTCACCTTAATATATTAATTGTAGTGTTGGTTTTTCTGTTGTTGTTAGATCAAGTTGTTTTCCAATTTTCTTATTAATAGAACAATTAAAAATAAAATATCGAAGAAAATGTATAGAATGACAAAATTTGAAAATATAAGAAATACGTTATAGACTATAACGTTCAGGGCACTATAGCTGGATGTTATAGTCTATAACATTCAGTTAATCTGATCGCTAATTAACTCACAAAAAAAAATACTGTAACTTGACGTTATAGTCTATAACGTCCAGCTACTATAAATTTCTTTTGTTTAAATTTTTAATTTGGTGTTATGAAAAGATGATACATGGAAACAAAATCTGATAAAAAGAAAAAAAAAAAAAGAGCATAACAGCCAAGTGATACTGGTTTGATATGGATTCTTAGACCATCAAAACCATCTTTTATTTTCAATAATCTCACGGATCTAAAATTGAAGTACATTAAAAAATAAAAAATAAAAACACTGTAGCTGAATGTTATATTTCATAACATTCAGCTACGGTGTTTTTTTGTGTGTGGTTAATTACTAATCGGATTAATTGGACATTATAAACTATAACGTCCAGAAATTTTATGATTTCGTACTCCATTTTCGATATTTTTTATTTTATTTTCCTATTAATAAAAAAAAATCGGAGTTGTTTTTGGTGTATGTTATTTAATATTTTGATTATTTTAATATTATGATATACTTAAATGAATTTAAAAGCGATGTTGGTGTAAATTTTTATTGTACATCGTACAATCAAATAGACATACTCATAGACAACTGCTATGCTATGGGCGGAGGCATGTTGTACGAATAGGGTCAAATGATTTCTATTTTTTTTTTAAATTTATGTATAATCTTTTAATATAATTTAAATCAAAATATCATGATAGTGTAAAATTGGTGAAATTTTTATATAATTGATTCTCATTTACGTTTGATTTCCATAATTTAAAAGTTTGACTTTACCCTTAATTATTACTCAGTTATATTTAATTTGATATTTAAAAGATATATGGTTTAAAATGGGAAAAATAATAATATTGGCTAATGCTAGATCAAGTCCAATTTGACTTGGACAGAATGGTCGTGGACGAGGTCTAATTTTTTGGTCAAATGATCTAGATCGAACTTGACATATTAAAGTTTGGGATGAAAATATTGTTGTTGTATACAATTTTTTAATTATTTTGTTTGACTAATTTGTAAAATATACAAAGATTGAATTTAACGATTTCATTGTATGAAAAAATTTGCAGGTTCAAGAACATTATAATTGTAAGATTAAAGTTGAAGAATCAATAGAATCAATAAAATAGATAAGTAAAGTAAGTTTGAGATTGTTGATTTCAGGAACTATCCGTTTGGTACGGAGGCAAACCGTTCAGTACGGAATGTATTGAATGGTACCGGATGGATACAGATATGAAGTGTTGCAGTACGGAATAATTATTCTGTTTGATAACCATTCGGAGACTTTTCAATATAAAGTGGATCTGTTAATAATTATAATGATTCAGAGACTTTTCAATATAACATGTTCTGTTCTGAACGGATACCGCTACTTGAGTAACACAGAATTGGAGAAAATACACTATCTGTTATGTACGGACCTAAATGTACTGCACGGAAAGGGTAAAGTTCAAAAAGGAGAAAAATCCTAACTGCAACACATTTGAACTATCCGTTCGAATAGAAGTTTTACCGTCTGAACATATCAGTTCAAATACCTAGATCTGGAGCTCTCTTTATAAATAGAGTAAATACTCTCACTCCAGTTTCAAGTAAACCACTCATAAATTTCAAATAACACTAATTATGTATTCTTGAGAGTTTCCTTCTTTGAGAGAGCTAAAACTTCAATACTCATTTGATAATCTCAAATCCACTTCACTAATCTTCCCTAGATTTAGTTAGAGTGTTGGTTCTTGTTCGATAGTGTGGAGATCTACTTTAGTGCTCCCTTTCTATTGTCGAGTGACTTCCCCGCTTGTAGGGCATTAAGGAGCTCACCAGCTCGAGTGTTTCCGCTCACATATAAACATAGTTGTGTGACTTTCCATCTTCGTTGGGCTCACGTGTCACGAGTTGTATATTTTCTTTTTGGGTAATAGAAAAGAGGCGTCGACGAGGTTGCTCTACTCTAGAGACGTAGGCATTTTACGCCGAATTCCGTTATCATTGTCAAATTTCTCTAACTCTACTCTATTTACTTTATTTGTACACGTTTGCTTGTTGATTGATTGACTTGTTAATTCAGAGGGTTAAATTGAAAAACGTCAAATAGTCTTTAAAACTACCTATTCACCCCCTCTAGGTACCGTAGAGATAACAAATATATCGATTCAGATTTCATGCAAATATGATATAATCCGGTTCATTATCATCCTTGTAAGTAGAGGAGTGTTCTCATGGTACAAATTTTTTGTATCAAGTAAATGTCACAATCTCATTTTTTAATTTATGTTTCAAGACTTGGAAGCCATAATGTCGAATATGGATTGCCACTTTTCTTTGCTTTTATGAATACGCATCACTTAAAATTTTATAATTTTTATTTTATTTTATATTAGATCGAGTGGTTGAAAAATGTACACATAATCTATCACACTTAACTAGATTAGTTTATTTTCCATCCAGTTATTCTAGCATAAATTAACTCTAAAACTTATAAAATTTTACGTGAACCTATCTCTCATATAAATTAAGAAGATTAATAATTCATATTCGCCGTTTTGGTTTAAAATTTTAAAATATACATTAAAATTAATGTTGTGATATTTTGTGGTATAATAACTTGTGATATTGGACATTAGAACCTTCCTCCAGTAAGTAATCTAATTAAAACAGAGAGATTAGATCTGTCTAGGAGCATCCAAGCTCAACCATTCTTTCCCCGGTCTAGGTATGCATACCTTTTGTTGTGTCTATCCGACGATCCCTGCCTATTTGGGATAAAAAAAGGCACTTTCATATACATATTCGATCCAAAAAGTTACATAAACCTATGTTTGAAATTTTAATATGCGAATGCGATTACAAGTTATGCGTGACCGTAACAAATTAGCAACAATTTAGTATGGCCGCTCCAAATACGCTCAAATTATTCCCGTTGAATGCTATCAGAATTCCAGGGCTGTAAATATTTCCGGCCCAGATTGATTTGAGGTTTCCATTACAAAAGGGAAGGAAAAGACGGGTCATAAATTCTTTCGAAGCCGGACATCATGAAGAAACCAAATTCAAAGCCCAAATTTCTTTATTTGGACAAAAATTTCGCAATATCGGATAGTATAAAGTTTAAGCAGCCCTTTATGACAAAACCAGTGCGATTGAGATTTGAGAGAATGGGAGAAGAGACGGAGAAAGAAGAGAAGAAGAGAAAGGCATCTCTGGCGACAATTCCCGCCTTTAATTCCAAATCCAAGGTCACTCAGTCCCAAATAGACAAATTCAAGGTCTATCTCTCTTTCTATCTCCCCTTCCCTGTAGTAATTCTAATGGTACAATTGTTTTGCATTCTACTTTGGATCACTGTTCGGACTTACGGTACCTATCTCAGATCAAACTATCTTGCAAGCTAAGACTGGTACAGTGGGATATCTGTCTGGATCGACCAGAAATTTTTTATTTTCGTTTTTTGTTGTTGTTGTCCCAGCTTCTGTTCTATTGCGTTTTGGAGAATAGTGCAGGATGGATGATTTTCTTAGGTGCGAAATAATAGATGATCTCCTTTCAGATCAAACAGTTCCATCAAATTGAGTATGACTGTATGTGTGATAGCATCTACTATATCAGGAACAGCAATGAACCCAATTCTTGCAATTGCTCAGGATACCCTCTTTTACCTTTTAGGTCTATTTCTTAGCTCAAGATCCTTCTTACTAAAAGGAACACAAGAATTGAGTCCGGAATATCAAACATTGAATACCAGAACGTAGGGATCCGTATGTCAAAATAGTACACATAGAAGATTTTGAACAATCTGGAAAATGGGAATGTCAATATTTCTTAGACAAAAATGGATTTTTGAAAGGATAAAGAATTTTTGGCTATTGACACCAATGGAGATTTTGTTAATCATAGTTTATGTTAAGAATAAAAAGCCCAACAAAGGCCATTTTCCTGCCAGTGCTTGTATATACTGTACCAAAACCTGAATGCTTAATTGAGAACCTTTACATCTCAAATTACCAAATGAGGCAGCCCTTCCTGTAACAGTACTGGCATGCCTTGCTAAACTTGATATGGTCTTTCATGCCTTGCTAAACTTGACATTAATTCCTGGCAGGAATTGAATCAGAAGCTGTTGCAGATTAAAGAGACAAACAACCAAAAAATAAATATAAAAGGTGATACCTTGTCTCATTCCTTTCGTTTTGTATGTTATATTTATTTTACTGTCTACAATAACAGCTTTTTAATAGGAGGTAATGAGCCAATCGAGTAAAGGTTTAGGTTAGACCTATTTGGGTTCAGGCCTATGTGACCTATTTGGGTCATGTGGGTCTGATGTTTTTGGGTCTCTCGTCATTTGGTTCTGGTCATACTGGTTTCAAGTGACCGCATTATTGTTTTGCCTGGTCAATTGGGTTAAGATTTTGAACTGCTATCTTTTACATATAGGCAACTCACATACATGCAAGAGACCATGCATAGAGCTCGAACCCAAAGCTAACAAGGATGCTTCTGTGACTACTAAATGCACTGAGCCAAAGAGACCTCAAATTTTTGAACCAGCTCAATTGGTAAAACATTGGCTACTTTGTCAATCTGTGTTTCTGTTTTGTTTTCATGTACTATCTATGATCTCAGAATTATCATTTAGATTTGCTATGATTGTAAGATTTTTGTGTATGTGTGTGCTGCTTTTAGGAGGAACCAGAACATGTGCCACAGAAGTACAAAAGGAAGCTACATTGGGGGTATATTTTATTCAGATAATTAAAATAATTTATAATACACTGTTTTTAATCTCTCCTGTAATATGAAGATTTTAATGCATCTATAAAAAAGAAGGACGACTTTATTAGTATGTGCTTGTAGCTTAATTTTGAGTTGTTGTACTGGTGGTCAGATCCTGACGGGAACAGATTGGGTAATTGTCAGTAGCCAGGATTACCAATCTCCAAAACTCCAAAATTAATATACTTGCGTCCAAGTATTGTGAGTAGTAAAACTGTAAACTATTTTGGGTGGGAATCCTACAAAAAATTGCAAGTGTAGAGGATTATATAATATGATACATAATGCTAATGGCATTTTTGGCAGGCTTGATACCAAGGAAAGATGGGAGAGGAAGTCAAATATGTGATGGATAAAATGTCAATCTGTCAGAAACAACTTCTGTTCTACATTAGGCTCAATCCACTTGCTCCTTTCTTGAAGTTTTGAATGCTTCATCCTACTCATCTTTACTCTGATTTTGGTTTTACATTGTTAAAAATACTGAGTCTTGGCGCACTGCTGTTGTATACTGCAAATTGTGTTTTAGGATATTGCAGTTCTCTAAGAGCACTTATTATTTAATTGTGCAATCAAGTATATGATAATATTTGGAGAAAGTGCTAATTTTGATGATTTTATGATTTGAAATGAGGTCCAATTTAATTAAATAGGGCCAATAGATGCACACAATGTGCTTGTAGATGCATTTTCAATGACATATATTGTACATAAATTGATGTATCTTGTACATAAACTGTGCAAGTAATTAATAAGATTTTGTTATAAATGGTAGTTACGGTTACCGTATGATTTGCAATGAGGTTTGAATTAATTCAAAATATCAATAAGCCGCGTAAAGTGTGGTAAATGCATTCCGATATTATAAGTTTGCACAAAAACTGACATATCATGTATTCATGTTAGTGAATCATCTAGCCTTATTATGGAATTCAGGCGGATATATAGAATTTTAATTTGAAAAAAAAAAATGAGGGAGTCACCTAATATTCGTGACCTGGAGCTTTCGAACGCAAACAAAGTGCAAAGCGAGGATCAGTCGTTTGTGCAATGTCTTTGAAATAAAAAACTTTGACTTCATCTTTACATAAAAATTTGCAAAGCACCTTATAACTTGTAATTTATTGAAATGAATACAAAGTAAACGAGAAATATATCATATATAACAGTAAACGGAACTTATTTGCTTAGGTATTAGGATGATATGGATTTTGACAGGCCCAAAATTTGGAGCCGACTATTTCAGAAAGCAACGCAGCACAGAAACTATTTAACGCAGTTCATGTGTGTCTATGTCTTTAATTGTTCTTTTACTGTCATGTAAACTCTTCTAGCCATGGCTGCAAGCACGTAATGTGCTTTTGGTAGTTGTTTCTTTAATTTGGTGAATTAATGCGCTTAGTCAATACCGAACAAACTTTGCTCTCTGTTGGTAATTTATTTGTTAATTATCTTAGGAAAAATAGTAAGTTGACTATTTGATAATCTACAAAAAAAATTTAGTAAGTTGACTTTGTCATGTACTTGAAAGTACTAAATGCGATTCTGTTTTAATTAATGAAGTTTCAGATTCGGCCTAGCATTCTGGATCTACCAGAAGCGATGTATCTCGTTAGAATAAATAAATGTACCGCGTTTATATGATTATTTAGTCTTCACCCCAAATATGCGCACCTAGAATAGCGGACTATTTCGCTATTTTAGTCTGAAACGCTGCTGCCAAATTGGACCATAATATAGAGTATATTTAAATATCAAGTTTCAACAATAAAATTATAATCAATTTAATTTATTGTGGATATATTTTATTTTTAATAAAACAAAACAATGTACAAGGCGCAAAGTTGTATATAAATTATGAGTATATTGAAAACCAATTTTTGATTTAATAGTAAAAATAATACTCTCTGTTTAAGAGGTTGCAGATTCAAAATCTAGAAAAATAATTTATTATAAATATTAAATAGTTAGATAACTTGAGCTGGAACCTTTAATCAAAATTCAAAAATAAAAAATTACGAGTACATCTCAGAGCAAAAGGTGTGCCTTTTGATTTTTATCAATTAAGTCGAGGTCAGATGAGCGCCAATACAAAATTTGTCGTATTGTCTGGAACTTGTTTATTGGAGGAAACTGATTGTTTGAAGAGTGAGGCTATGGTGCTATGCATAGCACGGATGGCTAGTGTACTACGGCTCAATATGGTACTTTTTAAAATTCTAACGGTCGATCCGAACCGTTCAATGTGATATTCATATGAATATGTACTTGCAAACTAAATTTTATATTTTTTTGAATTTTTTTACTATTTTTTTAGATAGGTAGAAAAATCAGTATTTTCTGAAAATTCTGGACCATCAAAATTCTACCTATCTAAAAAAATAGTAAAAAAAATTCGAAAAAATATAAAATTTAGTTTTCAAGTACATATTCATATGATTATCACATTGAACGGTTCGGATCGACCGTTAGAATTTTAAAAAGTACCATATTGAGCCGTAGTACACTAGCCATCCGTGCTATGCATAGCACCATAGCCTCACTCTTGTTTGAAAACTTAGTTCATAACTTCATATGTATGTGATCTTTTTTTTTTTTCCTTTTTTTTTGAGAGCTTAGCGGAGACTGTCAAAAGTTGTATAAATAAAAATAAATATGTCTACACTGTAGCCTGTAGGGATGCAAACGGATCGGATAGTGATAAACTAATCATATCTGTTTTTTTATTTTTTGGATACGAAAACGGATTGGATATAGACGGATATGGATACGAATCAGATATCCGTTAATATATACATAAATATTTTTATAATATATATTAAATTAAACTATATGATATATATATCTACTATTTGAATATAGATAATTAAAATTTAAAACCATATTCATATTTGTATCTGTACGGATATTCGAATATCAGATATTTATATCTAATTTTCGAATACGGACATATAATATCTGATCCGTTTTCACCCCTAAACTCTACAATTACATCAGATCCTCCCTAATGTTAAACAAGCCCTAAAAGATTTTTTTTTTTTTATATTTAGAAAATACCAAATCAATTTCACTGAAAACAAAAGGCATCGTAGCATGACCAATAGGTTCATGGTTAAAGTGGCTAAACTTCTTCTGTTATTTTAAAATTTTAATTATGTATATTGAAATTTAATTGAATATTCTTTAGAACTTTTTATATAGTCTAGTCTTTTATAGAATATTAAATATTTACTTGTAGTCTAGTGGTTAGAGCTAGGGATCTAAATATGTGATGTGTTGTACCGTGATCAAGTCCGATTTTTACGTGCCGTGACCAATTTGAAAGGATGGTCACGACACATTAGTCATATCGTGACTCATCACGTTTGGTCACATTTAACTATTTTTTCATAATTTAAATTAGTTTATTCATCATTCACCATTCAATCAAGATCTAACGATCCTAATTTTACGTGACTTGTGTTACTGCGCGACGTGTCGTGACCAAATCTTTTGCGTGATGTGTCAAATTTTTAAAAGATGGTCACATCACGCGAATTGTCACGACACACGACTGGCACACGTGTTGTGCTGTATCGTGATGTATGGGGTCACGCCGTGACTTTTTTTAGTAAAGGTTGGAGGTCAAGCCATCAAACTATTTTTTAATATCCACAAATAATTCTCTTATCAGGATTTCAAACCTGCGACCTTCCACACGGAGGGTATTGCCTTTGTCACTGGATCAAATGTTGATTCTCACGTAGTGACGTTTTTTTAGTAAAGGTTGGAGGTCAAGCCACTCAACTATTTTTTAATATCTTTGTACAAAGGATTCTCCTATCCGGATTTCGAAGGTTGGTATTGCCTTTGTCACTGGACCAAAGGTTGGTTCTTACACTGTGTCGTTTTTAGATCCCTAGTTAGAGCTCTATTTTGTGGTTGAGGTGACTTGAATTCAAATCCCATCCATTATATTGTGCATTTTATATTTCGACCATTAGTATCAAGATTTTCTAGTTCCACCCACATTTGAACAAACATCTTCACCATGCTAATGGTATGGTGAAAGATGGAAATAAAATTTTCCACTCCATGAATAGTATGGTTGGAAATCTCACTTTCCAGAACGATTCAGATCATCTCGCTTTATAGAACCGTACCTCTGTAGTAACATAGAGGATACAAATTACATTCCTCGTTTAACACCACATATTAGCTAGAATAACGGTCTATTTTGCTATTTCAGTCTGAAACTCTGCTGCAAAATTGGACCATAATATAGAGTATATTAAAATATCAAGTTTCAACAATAAAATTATAATCAATTTAATTTATCGTGAATATATAGGCACTACCATTCACTAGTACAAAAAACTCTTTCACTAACCCTCAATCACTGACTGTTTTAATATGTAATAGTCAGTTTAGAGACTGCGTGGCAAAATCGGAAATAAGAAGTTCAACACTGACTGTTCACTTGTAAACAACCGTCAGTGAACCAACACTGACTGTTTTATTTTTTTAACCGTCAGTGTTGCTTATATCCTACACTGACCCTTCTATTGAAAAACAGTCAGTGTTGAGCAGTTCACCAACACTGACTGTTTTTTAAGGGAAGCGTCAGTATTGCTCATACCCTACACCGACCCTTTTTATTAAGAAAACAGTCAGTGTTGAGCAGTTCACCAACACTGACTGTTTTTTAAGGGAAGCGTTAATGTTGCTCATACTTTACACCGACCTTTTTATTAATAAAACTGTCAGTGTTGAGCAGTTCACCAACACTGACTGTTTTTTAAGGGAAACGTCAGTGTTGCTCATACCCTATACCGAGCCTTTTAATTATAAAACCGTCAGTGTTGAGCAGTTCACCAACACTGACTGTTTTTTTAAGGGAAGCGTCAGTGTTGCTCTCCGTTGTGTTTCATAAAATACCTAGATTAACGTCGGGTCTACTAGAACCATCGGTGTTGATCTTTTTACTGACTGTTTTTTCTTATAAACCGTCAATGTTGGTTTATTATTGAAGGTATATAAGTCTTTCTCCCAACTCTAGCCGCCATTAATCTGTTTTTTTGCGTTTTTCACATTTTAGCCCCCAAACAGTTTTTTTCCTCTCTCTCTCTCTACTCCAAGTCTGTTTATCACTCTCTCCGCCACAAGCATATTGATCATGCTCTCTATCAACGATTATAGGTAACTTAATTTGTTTCTTCATAAATTTAATTAAATTTGTTGATGGGTTAAATTAATGGCTTTATGTTGATTGGTATTCCTAATTTCAACTCAATTATATATGGAATAGTTTGTAGCTTAGTATTATTGTATTGTGCGATCTATCCAATTTGCCTTAAACATTTAGTATGCCTTTTAGGTCGATGTCCGTTCAAAATTAATCCAATAGAGATTAATTTTGAATAGTTCCCTGTTGGGACTGCTCTTTGAATGTTTTGTCTCATTTAGGATGTGAACACATGTTAGCGGATTTGGTATTTAAGAAAAATTCAGTAGCATTTTATTCTTGTTCTCACGAGTACGTATTGGATTTCATTTCCAAACGGATGTGATTTTGACGCGTACTTGGGGAACAAAGGGGAAATGCTGCTGAATTTTTCTTAAATACCAAATCATGCTAATATGTGCTCACTACTGAGACAAAGCATTCAAAGAGTGGATTAAGATTGTGCACCGGCCCTATGTAAGCCCCAAATTGTAATTTTAAGAGCCATTGATCTCTTACCTAATTATTTTTATAATTACAGATGAATCGAGATTGGATGTATGGAGGTCGCAATACCATTGAGTATTTAGATGGTGTGAAAAGTTTCATAAAATTTACCGAGCAAGACATGAAGGCAAAGGGTGATCACTACTACAAAAACTGGCTTTGTACACTGCACATTGTACACGGATTTGTCAATTTTATTAAAAACCGTGTACCAAATATGATTTTTTTACTTGTTCAAAAGATCTGCACGATTTCTACACGGATAATTAGTTAATAATCAGTGTAGAATTATTAGAGAGAGCTACACGGTTTATTAGAAACCAAAAATCCGTGTGTAAAGAGGTCCGTGTGCAAATAATTGAGAGAGCTACACGGACTTTTAATACAAAGCCGTGTAGGAATATACACACGGATTTTTGATAATATATCCGTGTAGAAATTGTAGAATTGTACACGGATTTATAACTAAATAGCCGTGTATGTTTAGTTGGAGAGCTACACGGATTTATAACTAAATAGCCGTGTATAAAAGTGTAGGGTTTTAATGTATTCCCATTCCAGCGCCGTTTTGATCAAGTCTTTTAGTACATCTCTCTGAACTGAGCTTTTTCCTATCAGATTTCTGCGAATTGATCGAGGCCAGCAGCTGAGATCTGAGATAATAAGCGGTATGTACTTCATATTAATTTCCTATGATTGCAATTGATCTGTTCTATGCTTTACTCATGATGTGTTTAACCAAGGCCTGCGCATGTTTCAGAAAAAGGGGTGTAACTTTTGATCCGTCCGTCAGATCGGGCTGAAATTTTGACAGGAACTTCACAACCCAAAGCCGGATTCGAAACAGATCTATGATCCGTTTCGCATTCCGCGGGCTCAGATTCGCGATCCGACCGTCGGATCTGAACTTTTGGACCTTTCTTTATAATTTTAGCATTTTTAGGGTCTTTTATGTATCTTTTATGCATTTTTGTTTAGGGTTTGTATTTAAACAACCGTCAGGACTTTTGGCAGAGGCAGTTGTTGTTTTTATAATAGTTTTATCAAAGAATTGAGAATCTGTGTGATCTCAGAACCGAAATCTATCTTTCTATTATACACGGATATTTCATAATCGTCCGTGTACGATAGAAAAAACAAAAAAAAATTAGCTATTGCACACGGATATTTAACAAATGTCCGTGTATAATAGCTAAGAGAGCTACACGGACATTTAATACAAATCCGTGTGCAATAGTAATCATACACGGATATTTTAGAAAAATCCGTGTATAATAGCTAAGATAGCTACACGGACTTTTAATACAAAGCCGTGTAGAAAGAGTAAACGTACACGGTTAATTAGGGAATAACCGTGTAGCTCGGTAACTTGGAGAGCGACACTGGCAGGTCTTTGTACACGGTTAATTAGGGGATATCCGTGTAGAAATCATTATAATCACACACGGTTAAATATCCGTGTGTAGTTTCTGACCTATTCATACACCCTGGCTTTAAACACGGCAGGAAATCCGTGTAGCTCTTCCATTAATGTCCGTGTGCAATCTCTTTTTCTGTAGTAGTGGATGATACGATTTCGTGTCCTTGTAAAGACTGTTTGAACTTGAAGAGGTTTCGCACTATTGAAACAGTGAAAAACCATTTGATTCGTCGTGGTTTTAAAGAGCGATATACACGTTGGACTAGGCATGGAGAAACAAGCATCGCTGCTAATACTGAGATTGACCAGGAGGATGAGGATGTCAGTGTTGATAGTGATCAGGAAATGGATGTGAATTATAATTTTAACCCGAATGACAATTTAGAAGAAATGTTTAGTGATGATGAAAATGACAATTTACAAGAGTTGTATGCTGAATCTGAAAAACCTTTGTTTTCTGGTTGTGAAAATTTTACAAAAATACATGTTGTATTAAAATTATATAATTTAAAGGCAAGTAACGGTTGGAGTGATAAAAATTTTACCGCCTTATTAAAACTCTTAGGAGATATGCTCCCAGATGAAACGAGTTACCAAGATCATGTTATCAAGCCAAAAAATTATTGTGTCCTACGGGTCTAGACGTAGAAAGAATACATGCATGTCCGAACGATTACATATTGTATAGGAACGAGTACGAGAAATGTGAAGTTTGTCCTACATGTGGTGAATCTCGTTATAAAAGAAAGAATCAAACTGACGGTAATGATGATACAAATAGAAAAGGACCTCCAGCGAAAGTGATATGGTATTTCCCCGTGATTCCTAGATTCAAGTGTTTGTTTAAAAATCCTAAAAATGCGCAATTGTTGCGTTGGCATGCCGATTGATACCTCGCATATTTAGTCTATTTCAGGCCTGTTTTAGTACCAGATTCGTGCCCTAATTCACCAGAATCATGTGCATTTCATCGATATATCTTTAGAATTTGGTACTGCTGAGTGTTTGTTTGTTTTCTGCAGGCTTGGAGCAAAACACACGAAGAAACGACGATTTGGGATGATCTGGTACGGCCCTTACCAAGTCTGGTACGGGTCTTACCGGACTTAGCCATTTTTCAGCTCATCACGCCTGGTACGGCCTGGCCGTACCAATTTGGTACGGGCCGTACCTAAAGGCGGCCTGACAGATTCAAATTTTGGCAGAGGCTATTTAAAGCGGGGAACTCTCCAATTTCGACAGCCATTCCATTCCAGATCCATTTGAGAGCACAGTAAGAGAGAGAAAGAGAGCTAAGGAGCTGAGAGCAAGAAGGAAGGAAGAGGAAAGAGGCGAAACTCGACGGATCTAGCTTCCTCCTCTCGATCCCTTCGATCCATGGCTATCTCTATCCCTCTTATTGCATTTTTAGATCTGATTATGTGCTGTGAGTAGTTCTTTTAGTTTCTAGGGTTAGAGATTGATTCTTGATTTGTTTTGACTTTCTTTGACTTGTATCTTGTATGAACTCTTTAGTTTGATTGATTGTGATTTACTTTGATATCTTTTGCTTTGCTTGCTGTGATTGTTGTATGATGTGCCTCTAGGTTTAGATCAAACCTATCAAGGTCATGTGATCATCTCAATCTCTCATCCAAATCAGATGCTTAGGGTAGAATAGTTCGAATTGAAGCCGAGAGGTTGAATTCTCCTCTAATCGACAGATTAGAGGGTGCCTTAGACCTCCAATCAACCAGCTAGGGTAGATCTGTACCAACACACGAGAGTTGAGGTGTAGAAATCCCTAAAAGGCAATCAATTGCATTCCAACCTAGATCTTGATCCAACAAACGATGGTTGAGGGTTAGGAACCTTAGGTATGGTCAATTGAACCTTTCTAAAGAGTTTAGCACAAGGTACCAGCAAGGAAATGCATTCACTCGGACTGGTAGGTTCTGTTCTGGGAAGCCAGTACGGGTCTTACCAGGGTGGTACGGCCTTGCCTTACCAAGTGAAGTACGGCCTAGCCGTACCAACTTGGTACGGGCCGTACCACTAGAGGCAGATCAGAGATGAAGTCTGAAACCCTGGAAACGCCTTGAATTGTAGCATTTTATTAAATCTTCTTGAATTGTTTGATCTGACCCTTTAGGAAATTAAACACCAAACCAAACCTTTTTCACTTCTAGTTTTTAATCGAGTTAGGTAGATTCTAACCTAGTAATTGCCCGTCCCTGTGGATCGATACCCGATTATACTACTCGATAGGGGTTGTGCACTTGCGACCTTTACTCGTGAAGTGTAAACGCGGTTTTAAAAGGTACGCCCTCAAGCGTACCGAAACTTGCGTTGCGCTTTTGCGCGAACACCGATATCAGGAAACCAGATGGAAAACTCAGACATCCTGCTGATTCACCGCAATGGAGAAATATTGACAGAAAGTTCAAAAAATATTTTGGTGATGAACCAAGATACCTAAGGCTTGGGTTCAGTTCAGATGGAGTGAACCCGCATGGTAACATGAGCAGTCAGCATAGCACATGACCGGTTTTATTGTGTATTTATAACCTTCCTCCTTGGTTAATTATGAAACGCAAGTACAATATGATGTCGTTACTAATTTCAGGTCCAAAACAACCCGGAAACGACATAGATGTGTATTTAGCACCGTTGATTGAGGACCCGATACAAACATAACCATGCCAAAATTTTATGCCAATGCTGACGGTTATAAAACCAACAACGACTATTTTTAGGACTAACACCGACTGTTTTTAGGACCTATACCGACTGTTTTTTTAATAAAACAGTCAGTGTTGGTAACCAACACCGATTGTTTTTTCAATAAAACAGTCGGTGTTGGTACCTACACTGACTGTTTCTTAAAGAAAAGAGTCGGTGTTGGATACCTACACTGACTGTTTTTTACATAAAACCGTCAGTGTTGGGTATCTACACTGACTGTTTTTTAACAGTCAGTGTAGGTAACTAACACTGACGGTTTATTTAAACGGTCAGCGTTGGGTATCTATACTGACTGTTATTTACCTGTCAATAATGATATACCTATACTTACGGTGCCATCACTGACGCCTCAATAACAGTCAGTAAAGAAATTTTTTGTACTAGTGATCATTGCCCTTACCTCCTACTGGTGTAAAACTAAAAATGATGATACTTTTTTTAAACTTTAATTCTTCCTATGAATGTTTTTTTTTTTGAATTAGATAGACCACTTGCTAATCCTGTCAGACTCCGATATTCAGGGAAGGGCAAGCTTCTTGCTGGAGTCGGACAAGGATTCCGGACTTGAGTTAAACGGGTCTGATCTATATGATTACTTTAGAAATTTGGCTGACATTGAAGCTTTAGATGCTATTGCTATCTCTGCTTTTACTACTAGTTCTACTGGTTCTACTGATTCAGGATCTTCATATGCTAGCTGTGACGATTGTCCTATCTGTTATGGATAAATCTTTGTGCTTGTTTGTTTAGTTAGCTTACTATGTTATTGTTTACCTTACCTGTACTGTTCTCTGTTGTGTCTTTTGTTTTAGGTATTTTAGTTTGTTCTTTGACATCTAAGGTGGTTAAGTTACGTTCTAGTATTTTCGTTACTGTATCTTTTGTTCAATGGTTACTATAGTAATCAATATTGTTTTTTTAAGAATTGTTATATATCCTAGTTTCAATATGAAATAGGTGGGCACTCTCTATTATTGTCAAAAAAAAAAAATTATCGTGAATATATTTTATTTTTAATAATACAAAACAATGTACAAGCTAAGACGCAAAGCTGTACATAAATTACGAATACATCTCAGAGCAAAAGGCACACCTTTTGATTTTTATCAATTAAGTCGTGGTCAGATGTGTCATGAGTGCCAATACAAAATTTATCTTATTGTCTGGAACTTATTTATCTTTGGAGGACACAGATTGTTTGAAAACTTGGTTCATATGTATGTCTCTTTTTTCCTTTTTCTTTTTTGAAAGCTTGACGGAGACTGCCAAAAGTTGTATAAATAAAAATGAATGTGTCTACAGTAGTACAGTTACAACAGATCATCCATGATGTTAAACAAGCCCTAGATTTTTTTTTTTTATATTTATAAAAATACCAAATCAATTTCGCTCAAAACAACAGCGCACCATGAGTTTTTGGGCAGGGTTCGATCTCGGCCCCTTCATGGTTAGACTTACATAATTTTAAAATTTTAATTATGTATATTAAAATTTAATTAAATTAAAAATTTAAATTTAAATTATGTATATTGGAATTTAATTAAAATTCATTATTTTAGAATTTTTTATATAGTCTAGCTAGGGATCTAAATACGTGAGGTGCCGTGTTGTGACCAAGTTCGATTTTTACGTATCATGCCGTGATCAAATTTGAAAGGATGGTCACGACACGTTAGTTACGTTGTGAATGGTCACGTTTAACTTTTTTTTTTTTTTCATAATCTAAGTTAGTTTATTCAAGATTTACCATTCGATCAAGATCTATCAGTCCTAATTATACGTGACAATTGTATAACCACATGATGTGTCGAGATCAAATCTTTCGCATGACGTGTCGTGCCAAATTTTCAAAAGATGGTCACGTCATGCGACTGGCATACGTGATGTGCCATGACGTATGCGGTCACACCATGATATTTTTAGATTCCTAGTTAGAACTTATTTTGTGGTTGATATGTGACTTGAGTTCAAATCCACCCACCATATTGTGCATTTTAAATTTCAGCTCCCCTATTAAGATTTCTAGTTTCGTCTATGTTTTTGAGAAAAAACATCTTCACCATACTAATGGTACGGTCAGAGGCTGAGTGAGGAAGGAAGAATGGGGACAATTGACTCTCATTTTTTTTTAAATTTTTTTTATACTATGTATGATTTTCTATATAATTGTGAGTAAAATAACATGATACTGTAAAATTGATCTCCGTTCTCTTCATAAAAGCTTTATATGATTGACTCTCATAGTTCAAAAGTCTGACTCTACCGTAGATACGGTGGAAGATGGAAATGAAATTTTCCACAATTTCACTGCTGCGGTGGGAGAGTATCAATGATACGGTGAGAAACAACTCTCCAATCTCACGTTGCACCATTAGTGCGGTGGAGATTATTTTTCGAAAATTAATCCATCCCAACGATTCTGTTTTCGTAATAGATATTTTGCTTTTTCTAAATGAAAAAAAAAAATCGCTCTAGAACCAAGCTTAAACATCACCTGGTTTCCCTTGCCCCCCACCCCTTTTACCACTGGCAAAGAATTGCTCTAGGGTTACCTCACACCTGCCATCCAAAGGACTAAACTAAGTCCAAAAAATCTAAACTTAGGATCCAAACAACTACACCAGACCCGGCCCTCTGCTTCTTTGCATGACGGCTTGGTGTCTTCATATGTATGTCATCGTAGTTGTAGGCATGGAGTGCGCTGCTCCTCGAGAGTGCTTTATGGTTGAAAATCATCGAATCTTTGAAGAAGATTTTTCTCAAGATAATTTTAGAAGCACGTCACTTTAATGATACATTTAAATTTTATGGTATACATAAA
The DNA here is from genome assembly GCA_028015225.1 of Carex myosuroides. Taxonomy (NCBI): domain Eukaryota; kingdom Viridiplantae; phylum Streptophyta; class Magnoliopsida; order Poales; family Cyperaceae; genus Carex; species Carex myosuroides. The sequence goes on from CM051481.1 coordinate 6,189,265, forward strand.
AATAGTAATACACAAAAAAAAAATTTGGTCTCCAAGCACATTTTAATATGGAGATCATGTTGAGATGTTCGTATCGATTGTTTGGACTTTGAAAACGAAAATAAAGATGTGAGACATAAATAAAATACAAAAACAATAAAATATCTTAACCTTACTCAAGTAAGAATGCATCTAAAATTAATTTTATTTTTTAGATTCAATTTTTTACATAAATGTACTATAAATTTAAATATATCGAAATTGGATGTACGTTACAATTATTTTTAGACTGATGAAAAACGACATGAATTTTTTTAATGCCGTTGAATATCTCAAACCGTGGACAAAGATATATAATTAATTAATAATATGATGACTAGATAACCCACCTAGTTACTCATTTACTTTCTTTGAGGGGCCCACTTAGCAACCTACTCGTAGTAAGCGCAAATTTTATATTTGGGTAACTTCGCAATGGAACCAAAAGATCAGGGAAAAAAATTAACGAGGTGACAAATTGAAAGTGAAAGCTCTGCAGGTATTAGACACGTCAATTACAATTTCGATCCGTTCTAATTGAAATTTATATTCTATTTGGTCAGAAAAATGGAACAATAGGATTGAATTTCGTCATACATCAAATTCTGGTCAATGTTGGCCGAAACTCCGAAACTTAATTAGCTAAATATCTTCATTTCATTTCAAAACAGTTAAAAACAGCGATAAAAAAATTTGAGAAAATTGTTCTCACTAAATGCCTTTCGAGAAATACATATATGCGCTTTATGTATTGATACTTCTTTATTGTGCAATTTTTTTACTGAAAAATAAATAAATTGGATCATGAGTTTTACCGAAATTTGAATCAATTTTTTTCAAACATAACTGGAATAGCCTCCTATTAGAAAACCTACTCGGGATCCCGTGCTAAATTTCAGGACCGTCTCAGTTGATGAAATAATAAATACTGTAGAGAAAATTGATAAATTAGCTATTACCGAGTCTTTCAAAAGAAAAAAAAAATGATAATTTAAAAAAAAAAAGAAGTCAAAGTCTCAACGCTCAACACAGTTCAGGTCGATGTTGTAGAACTGACCTCGAGAAAATAATGCGCAAATTACCTGAACCAACAAAAAATCAAAAGATAGAGAAATAAAGCGAAGTAAAAAGAACAAAGAAAAAATTAATAATTCAGGGACTAAAGTTCGAGCATGCTAAAATGGGCTTCGAATCTTAAAGAACTGCTATCAATTGTGAAGATGCATTTAATCTGGACCGTTATTAAATTCGATCCTGACCCTCCCAATTAAATTGGACGGTACAGATTGAGACGGTATGTTCCAAAGCATCGGAAACTGATTCAGCGAGATTAACTTTCCTCCAGAAAATAGGGCTTAATTTCTCTCTTTACAATTGAATGTTTTTTATTTAACACTTAACTCTCACAAATATGTTTTATATAACACCCCCATCAGGTAAGAAATCATAATTTAACTATTATTATCTGAAAAAACTATTGGTTTTACCTTTTCACTGACGAGTTATTTATTTCAAATATGATTGTTTAAAAACAAATTGTTAGGATTTAATTAATTAAATTAACCCATGTGCTTTCTATTCACATGGTCAATCTTTACCTACACACCATTTTAGATTATAGCATTGGCTGATTGGCAGCATGAATGCATGATGTCGATGCTGTCTTCAAGTTCATTCTTAAAAGAAAAGAAGATTTCCATAAACTCTGTTCGTTTATCCTACTTTAGTAGGATATGTGACATTGTACCTCTTTTAATTTTATGGAACCTTACTATATTCAGTATTCCGTCTAATGTATCAATATAATTTATTTGACTTGAGTGCTAAGAGAAGAGATTCAGAAAAAAATAATAAAATAAAGGAGGGGCCAAATTAGAGAGAACGATAATAGAGCATATATTGTAGAGAAAATTGAAAAGAAGAAAATAGAAATGGGAACATGAAGACATTTAAAAAAATGAATTATAACTTTTTAAGAAGATAATTATAGCTAAATTCATGGTTCTAATATGATGAGCATATAAGAAATAATTATAAGAATTAAGTGGCAAATAAAAAGAATATTGAATTACAGGGGGAGGGATTAATTATTACAAAGAGCTGAGGGATAGAAGAGAAATTATGCCAAAAAAAAAATGATTAAGTCAAAACGAAGTCGACTACTCTTCTATTTCAAATTCTCGCGAGCTCCAATGGCGACTCCTCTTGTCATGAAATCAATGGATCCCTCCTCCTCTTCCCCGCCTTCCCAATCGATGCTCTCCGGGGATGCTAATTTAGCAGAGGATCGTCCCATTTTGATATTTCTCTACTTCCACAAGGCAATTCGGTCGGAACTTGACCGGATACACCGATTGGCGGTCGCCTTGGTCTCTGATGGAACGGGGCATGTGGAAGCTTTGACTGATAGCTGTCGATTTCTGTATAATATCTGCAAGTACCACTGTCAAGCTGAGGATGCTGTATGGAACCCCTAAGTCTTTTCTTTTGTGGTCTTTTGCGCATAAACCACTCAACAGTTTGTTTACATTATAGAGGAAGTCTGTTTTTTTTTTTTTTTGAATTAAATTACAAACCGGTTTGGTTAGATTGACTACTTGAGGAGACATCTATATTCAAATATTACTGTAAAAAATAGTCCGTCTTTCAATCATCTTAACATACTTCTATTGAGTGAACGTATCATGTAATTTGGATAAATTGCTTGTAGCTGAAGAATGTGCGAGTAATTGTAGCATAGTTTAAATATTTTGTTCATTTGAACTGTAACTACTTAAGTGCTTATAAGGAAAGAAATAACTGCACCATTGGTCCATGTAATTTCTAGGCAGTGGAAGTTTAGTCCTTGTATTGTTAACTTATAAACAATGGTCCTGTACTTTACACAAAGGTGTGCAGTCAGTCTGGTAGTTACATGAGGAAACACCACCATCAACTATAAATGAAACAGCAACATTGGTCCTGTACTTGATTATATGTTAATTGAAATGAAATAGGTTATTCTCCCGGCACTGGACTTGCGTGTGAAGAATGTGGCCCAAACATATTCTCTGGAACATGCAGGAGAAAAGGATCTGTTCAAGCATCTATTTGAACTGTTGCAACAAGATTTAAATAATGACAGCAGCCTCAGACGCAAACTTTCCTCTTGCACTGGCGCCATTCAGATGTCACTCACTCAGCACATGTCTAAGGAGGAGGAACAGGTTATTCCTTCTGCTTTTGTTTTCTTTTGTGCCATTTGGTTGGGTCGAGTTGGGTTCAGCTACTTTTATACCCAGCTCTATGCTCTGAATGGGTCTACAGCAGTTCCGATGATTAATTTTTTACATCAGGTCAGGGTAATATATGGGTTAGATTGGGTCCAAGTAGCTCAATCTCCATAACCTTCCCTTGATGGTCGAGTCCTTTCCCTAAGTTGTTTTGGGTTCTTGCTTGCAACTCTTTAATAAGCCGGTTATTAAGCATAATGTATTGGCAAATTGTACTAATACTTGTGGAACCTCTGGTCAAACTGTATTGGCAAATTGTACTAATATGTTGGTTATTAAGCATCATGCGGTAAAAGTGGAATCTCTGGTCAAATTGTTCTAATACTAGACATTTCCAAATAGGACTTCCATAGGGCTAAAAGAAAATGGTTCTGTTTAAACCAATCGATAAAGTTAATTAATTTCCATACATGACTGGACAGTGCACCATTTTTGTATTAATACTGTGCAAAGCTATGGTTTTGTTTAGACTTTAGACCAATCAATGAAGTTGAATAAGTTCCATACATGACTGGACAGTACGTCATGCTTTTATTAATATTCTGCTTATCTTTACAGGTGTTTCCATTGCTTATCGATAAGTTTTCCTTTGAAGAGCAAGCAGATCTTGTGTGGCAGTTCCTATGTAACATTCCTGTCAACAGGATGGTTGAATTTTTACCGTGGCTAACTGCAACTGTTTCACCAGATGAGCACAAAGACATCATTAAATGCTTACATAAAATTATCCCTAGTGAAGAGCTTTTTCAGCAGGTACTTCTTTTTATCATTGCAGAAACTGCTGGTACTGACATGTAGGTTGTATTAAGTTTGGTATTCGCTACTCTGCTAGAATTTGTGTACCTGTGGATATATGGATGAAAAATGACCTAAACAACTATTGTGCCAGTACCTTGCCAAAATGTGTCATTATGGTTATCAGAGCCTGTACTCTTTGCAGTTATATATTTCTGATTTCTGAAGCAACTAACTGCTGTTTAAATAAATATGGAGGTAATATTTGGATGGATGAAAGGTAAATCAATACTAAAGATGGGTCCAAAACCTGAAGATGTTTCTGAACCTATGGATTCTGCTCATAACAATATTGGCAAAAGGAAGCATAAAGAGCCAGAACATGTTTCTTCTGATTTACACCCAGTGGATGAGATATTGCTCTGGCACAAAGCAATTAGGTTGGAATTGCAAGAAATTGCAGAGGCAGCGAGGAAGATGCAACATACAGGCGATTTTTCAGATTTAAGTCTATTTAATTTGAGGCTTCAGTTTATTGCTGATGTTTGCATTTATCATAGGTACTTATTTGCCTCTGACTTTGGCTTTGGTTGGTTATTTGATACCATGTATTAGCTTTTCTCTATTGGTATGGTACCAAACTGCCGAGCTGTATAATACGTGATGAAAAGATCCTACATTTCCTGAATGGCTTCCCCAAGCCAAGTACTTAGAAAATTATAAGCTCCCAAGGAACCAAAAAAAGCCAGAAATAGAAATATCTGAAACAAAAAGAGGTCAGCACGTTAAAAAGCATGAGTTCCCATCCTCTCAGGTACTGATGACCACACGGGCAGCATCTGCACCATTCTTTTTTTTATTTACAGTGAATATTTAAACCTCCTCTGCCTGGACTCCCCAAAATCTGACTGATATTGATAAAGAGAAAAACTGAACAGCCGATGTGGTCGTCAGGTATCTGAGAGGATGAGAAAAAAAAAACACATTGTAAACAAGGTGATTATTATAATTTTCTTCACTTAATCCTTTTCACAGTATTGCAGAGGATCAGATAATATTTCCAGCAGTAGATGCTGAGGTCTCCTTTAAGCAGGAGCATAAGGAGGAGAAGAGCCGGTTCAGTAAGTTGAGGATTTTTATCGAAAATATCCAGAAGTCAGGGGCAACAACATCAGTGTGTGATTTCTATGCAGAGCTCTGTTCTCAGGCTGATCAGATAATGGGCACCATTGACAAGCACTTTGAGAATGAAGAAACTAAGGCAAGTAATTTATTCCAAGTAATATCCAAAGGTTTCCTTAGCAACTAGCTCGTCTCAGTACTAGTATTTGGCAACAGCCATTAACAAATAATATTGTTTCCAACTATTGTTGATTTTTCAGTGCTTCTGAAGAATTCGCTTAGAAATGCATAAATTAGTAAACAAGTAATACATAGTGGAAATGAAATGAATTGCAAACCTTGTTTATTCATTAATGAGATGGGCTTATATAGCCTTTACATTTTGCACATAAGTAGTCCCTAGGCTTCTCTATATTCTCTATTTCCCAATATAACCCTAATAAAGATACAATTCTCAACACCCTCCTCAAGATGGGCAAAAGATCCACTAAGCCCATCTTGTCACACAACCTAGATAGATCTAATGAACCAAGTCCCTTAGTGAGACAATCAGCTACTTGCTCCCGAGTAGCTACATGAAATAACCTATCAATCTCCACATGCTTGGTTCTGTCATGCTGCACGAGGTTGTTTGCAATGCTAATCGCGGACTTGCTGTCGCACCACAACATCATTTGAGCCCCTGATCCACCTTGAGCTCTACCAACAGGACTCTCAACCACAACATCTCGGCAACCCCTAATGCCATGGCTCTGTACTCTGCTTCTTCCTAAGCATCTGCGAACAAACCTCCAAGAGTGCTTGGTCTTCCTCAGTAAAGCCCACACCAGTCATACCCTTTTCTTTCTCTTCCTCTGCTACCATCAGATTAGCCCGGTAGCCCCCTCTTCCACCTCTTCGACCCCCGCGACCGCGACCTCCAGACTGTCCACGTCCACCCGAGTCTCTCTCCTTAGGTGGCTTAGGACAAGCCTGCTTCAGGTGGCCTATCTCACCACAATTGTAGCACTGTCGAGTCTCACTTTTGAACCCTGTGTTACCTGAGTTGGAGACTGCTAAAGTTGACTTCACCCCTGGAAGTCCTCCTGCCCCAGCCTGTAGCCTAATCTGGCTCTTCTCCTATATCATGGCTGAGACTGCCTCCTCGAGTGAGGGAATCCTCGTCTGAGCCAATAACATAGCGACCCTCTGCTCAAATGCTGGCGCCAGACCCTGGAGGAACCCCATAGTCCTATCCTGCATGGAAGCCTCTATCTCCTTACACGCAGGATCAATGCAACCTACTCGGGCCCTGAAACGATCATGTCTAGCCATAAGCACTCCAGCTCTATGGCATACTCCTGCACAGTCTTCTCCCCTTGTACTGCAGTAGAGATCTCTCTCTTGATATGATAAACCCTCAGGTTGTTCCCCACTCCATCATAGGTCCTCTTCAGTTTCTCCCAGACATCCCTCACCCTCTCAATGCCATCCACTGTGGACGCAATAGACTGAGTCATCGAATTCAGGAGTCAGATGTACACCAACATGTGAGTGGACTTCTACTCATCCCTCCCTGGAGTACCCTCAGCTGGTTCTGCCGTTTCTCCTGTCAAGTACCCCTCTAGATTCTTCCCTGCTAGAGTGTATCTCACCCTACGCGACCAGCTCAGATACGAAGTTGGCCCATCGAGTTTCGTATCAATAGGTGGGAGCTCCACCCTCTGTGGCCTCGGTGCGCTCTCACTCGCTGCCACACTAAACGCTCGCATTAGAATTGAGACCTCTGAGGCGCTCAGCTTTTTCAAGATCCCCTCCATAGAATTCTTGCCCTTGCTCGAACTATCCTCTGCCATCGATCTGACTCTGATCTGATCCTCTCACACCAATCCAAGTCCAGATCCTCCTTCTTCCTCCTTAAGACCCGATCTTGCATCCTGAAGATTTAGATCTTCCTCATCTCACCCCTCGCTTCCTTTTGTTGACCCGATCTTAATTTATCCACTCATCAAAGATCGAGATCCAAACCCGATCAACCCTCCAACGGATATCGTGGGGTATAAGCTCCTCACGCCGGCCTACCTCAATCAAACAACAAACCTAGGTGGCCGGCCTAGAGAGAAGAGAAGGGGCCGGTCTAGAGAAAGAAAGAGAGGCGGCCCGAGGAGAGATGGAGCAGCAGTACTGTAGCGCGTTACTGTAGCACGGTACTGTAGCGCGGAAAAAAGCTAAAGGCGGCTGACCTAAGCTCTGATACCAAGTGAAAATGAAATGATTTGTAAACCTTGTTTATTCATTAATGAGTTGGGCTTATATAGCCTTTACATTTTGCACATAAGTCCCTAGACTTCTCTATATTCTCTATTTCCCAATATAATCCTAACAAAGATACAATTCTCAACATACATTATAAGAATAAAGTAGTATACGAGTAAACAACCAACATTACAAGTAGAAACAAGTAGTACTGCCAATTACTACTACCTCTTGGTATATACTGGCACCGCAGCCAGCTTAGTATTTAATTCTTGTCTACTTACCAATTTATATCCTAAACCATCTAAAGAAACAAACATTTCAATAACCGAGGAACTCTTATTTGGTAAGAGTCGATGCAGGATGGTACCGACCCTGATAGCCTAGTATTGGGATCTAAGTGCATTTTTCCATGGCATGGACTTTTCTTTGCAGATCCTTCCAATAGCTAGGTCATGCTTCTCGCAAGAAAAACAGCATGAGCTTATGTACCAGAGCCTATGTGTTATGCCTCTGAAGTTATTGGAGTGTGCTTTGCCGTGGCTTGTCTCCAAAATAAATGATCAGGAAAGGAGTCTTTTTCTTCTCAACATTCATTTTGGAGCCAGTATGTGATTCTCATCTTACTCCTTGCTTTCTTGATCTATACCAGTTTGGTGCTGGCCTGATATTCTTAGGCTTAGGTTTCTTTTAATCGACAATTTGTATAGTAATCAGCCTGTAATATACCTAACAAATCCAGCAACTATTATAACCTTTTGCACCATTATATTGTGGCTTTCTTTTTATAAAATTGAATTTTCTTCCTTTGATTATCGTGATGGAAAAAGGCACATGCCTTTATATGTCATCAATTTTTGTGTGACCCATTTCCAGAACCCAAATATCTCTAAATGAGGCATTTGCATTGAGCGCAAATTAAAATCTAATTGAACCAAGTGGATTATCAGTGTTGCATAGCAAATTTGCGCAAGCTGCTTACCTAGTGTTTAGGTCTGAGTTAACATGAGAAATTTAGGTAAAGTTCATCATTTTTTTTTTCTTACCCTAGGTTACAATTGTTGAGTATAATTTGCATGTAGGACAAAATGTTGACCATTGATTCTTGCAAGTAGATAAGTAGTGGTGTTAAAATGCAAAATTTGCATCCTGTACGTTCTCACCATCTTCTATCTGATGAATCCATTCTCCTTTGGCACCACAGTTTTTGTTTGTGATGGACATTTTTCTGTGTATATCATCAAAGTATGTCCTAAAGTCCAAATGATAGGCATTTCTCTTCATTGAAATTTAATTCAATAAATTTGATTTCAGTGTTGCATACCAAACTGGGCCAGCTGCTTACAAAGTGTTTAGTTCTTATTTCATCTTAGAGTGATTGGTAGAGTTGGTTACCTGGTTTGCACTTTTAACTCTTGAGTGTTATTTGCACGTGGCACAAGCATTTTGATTGTTTGGTTTGTAAGTAGGGACATGGTGATGTTAGAATTCAAATTTGTTTGTCCTGTACGTTCTTATTATTAAGTTGTTTAAATGCAGCTTTGCCATCAGAAACCGCATTGGTTTCTCTTCTCTCTGGTTGGGCATGCAAGGACCATTGTAAGGACATATCCACTTCTGGCAAGTTCACTTGCATGAAAAGCTGCTCCACCAACTACCTATCTAGAACTAACAGCCATGCAGACGAGCTCGAAGACTGGGAGACACCTTGCCCGTGTGCATGCTCTAGGCCTGTTAAAAAAACAAACTTCATAGAATCAAGTGAAACCTCTATTGAATCCAGAGAAGGAGAGAATTCATGTTGTGTACCTGGTTTGGGTGTAAGTGATCACTTTTTTAGACCAACAACCAAGCCTCTCAAAGTTTGCAAGACTGCTAATTCTTCCCCTTCAATCTACTCGAGTTTGTTCTCTTCTGAAACCAAAATCAATGTTGCTGGAACCGTAAAAACTTCCCGGCCGATTGACACCATTTTCAAGTTCCATATGGCCATTCGAAAAGACATAGAGTATCTTGACATAGAATCTGCAAAGCTCTTGGATTTGGATGATGCTTTTGTCAGGCAGTTTTTTGGAAGGTTCCGGATGCTGTGGGGCCTGTACAAGGCTCACAGCACTGCCGAGGACAACATTGTCTTTCCAGCTCTTGAATCCAAAGAAGCACTACATAATGTTAGCCATTCGTATACTCTTGACCACAAGCAAGAGGAAGAGCTATTTCAAAATATAAATGATGCCCTTCTAGAACTGTCAACACTGCTACATGACAAAGGTAAATATTAATTTTGAAAGAAATTATTTTCATCCGAAACCTCAATTGATCTCCCAATACTTCAATTATGCTGAAATTTAAGCCCGATTAAGGATTTAAAAGTAGCTACAAGAAAAAAAATATAAATGAATAAAATTTTGCTAGAACTGTTATGCAATCAGCATTGACAGGTATGTAACAATCAGGATAGTCTGAATACAGAATCCAAACCTTGATCCTTGTGAATAATACTACTCAACTAACCTGATTGATAATTTGATATGATACCTTGGTGACAACACCTTAAGTTTCGCAACCATTCAATCTTATAATATAATACCTTGGTGTCAACACCTTAAGTTTCGCAACCATTCAATGTCATAATATAAGGAGGCCACTAATCTGGTCTGACAGGTTCTTCTTCTAATCACTCTGGCTGGGCCAGGCGGCACAGTGAACTGGTAACCCGGCTACAATGGATGTGCAAATCGATGCGAGTGACTTTATCCAACCATGTGCTTCGAGAGGATATGGAGCTGTGGCCATTGTTTGACAAACACTTTAACATGGAGGAACAGGATAAGTTAGTGGGGCGCATCATCGGTACAACATGCGCTGAGGTTTTACAATCTATGTTGCCATGGGTCACTTCGGCAGTGACTGCAGAGGAGCAGGACAAAATTGTTGACACGTGGAGACAGGCAGCAAAGAATACCATGTTTAGTGATTGGTTGGATGAGTGGTGGAATGGCAGGTCCATTGTACCAGAGGGTGAGGCTTCATCTGAGGTGTGCTCCACATCAACAGGTGAGGTGTGGTTCGTGCCAATAATTGATATCTTGAACTAGTCAGTTTGTACAGGCACCGACTTGTTCATGAGATTTCTTTTAAACATAAACAAATTTATGCTTAACATGCATTGGGAAACACAAAAGTTAAATTGAGCTAAATATTGGAGCATTAATTAAGACATTTGAATTTTGAAGTATGTTATACCTGTGGTAACTTGCCAAATACAAGATCTTAGTTTTCATTGGAAACTATGAACAACGTTTTTTTTTGCAACTGATCCTTTTCCTTGGATTTGGCTAGGCCTTCTTATTTTGCCAGAACTTACTCAGTATAAGGTACTTAATTCGATCTCAAAATTAAGAACCAGTTATAGCAGGCTTTCTCTTTACAACTTGATTCTGATTTTCTTGTTCTTTGTTTCTCGAAGCATCTGAATGCCAAGAGGAAATGGTGGAGCAGAGTAGTCAGATGTTTAGGCCAGGATGGAAAGACATATTCAGGATGAATCAAAATGAGTTAGAGGCTGAAATTCACAAGCTGGCTCGTGACACTTCTCTTGATCCTAAGAGAAAGGCTTATCTTATCCAAAATCTTATGACAAGGTAATTACTTTCCCCCAAAAGATAATTGTAAGCTATTCCCTTGTGCAACATAGCTATTAACATAGAAACATTTTTGTAGTCCGTGGATAGCTTCCCAGCAGAAGCTTCCTCAGAAAGGTAATGAAGAGAATTGTGAAGAGGAAGGCATCATGACGGCGTGCAGTCCATCATATCGGGATCCAGAGAACAAAATATTTGGCTGTGAGCACTATAAACGTAACTGTAAGTTGGTCGCGCCTTGTTGCAACAAGCTCTTCACCTGTCGGTTCTGCCATGACAAAGTCAGTGACCACACTATGGATAGGTATGAGTAACTTTTTTCCCGTGCGATAGGATAATAAAATTTCTTTAATGGTTGCCATTTGTTTCCTTACATGCAAGATGAATAACCTGTTGGTACTGTCACTTTCTCGTGCTCAGTCAAAACTTTGAATTTCATGTGAATTACTTTTGCTTCTTCATTTGTTTATAAAACCCAAAGCACAAAATAGGTGCCTTCCAGATTGAAAAGGTTTTTGTCTTTTCCATCTGTTTTCTTCTGAGATGCAAACAGATAATTGGAGAGAAATTACTAAATGGTGTAAAAAATTTAGGAAAGCTGTGAGAGAGATGATGTGCATGCAATGTCTGAAGGTTCAGCACATCAATCCAACTTGCACGAACCCATCTTGCAACCAATTTTCTATGGCCAAGTACTACTGCAACACCTGCAAGCTCTTTGACGATGAAAGGTGAATATTCTGAAACATCAATCATCTGTCATGAGTTAATTTCACTGACATGTTTTATGACATCAAACTATGAAGAGCTGTGTACCACTGCCCATTTTGCAACCTGTGCCGGCTGGGAAAGGGGTTGGGCATAGACTTCTTCCACTGCATGAAGTGCAACTGCTGCCTGGGATTGAAGCTGGTCAACCACAAGTGCCGTGAGAATATGCTCGAGACCAACTGCCCCATCTGCTATGATTTCCTCTTCACCTCAAGTGCTGCTATCAAGGCTCTTCCATGCGGTCACTTCATGCACTCTGCCTGCTTTCAGGTATCCCTTTCGCTCATGATCTGATATAAACTGAGTTGTTGCAGGTTTTGGGTCTCAAGTTGATTGGGATTTCAGGTCAATTTGGGATGTTAAACTTAACCATGTTCATGTTCTGAAAAATTTGCTATGCGCCTATGCCACAATACTTATTGTATCTGATAGATGATTCTTCTATTGCATAAATAATGGATGCCAATTCTGTATTTCTTAACTTCTACTGCACATGCTCGTTATATGAATCTTGTACACATTTTTATCGGCATGGAGTTTCAATTTTTTCATTACTATCACATTTTCCATTCTTTTTTATACCTTAGAGTTCCTGTAGCTGCCTAGTTATATTTTTGCAGGCCTACACTTGCAGTCACTACACATGCGCTATATGTTGCAAATCCCTGGGAAACATGATGGTGCTTGACTATTTCATTCTCTATTAGCAAAACTCCCCTTCTCTCTAACAGTAAGACTGCCTACTGTGAATGTACATGTAAAAGTATTTATTTTGTTTTAGGTTTATTTTGGAATGCTCGATGCCTTGTTGGCTGCTGAGGAGCTCCCCGAAGAATACAGGGATCGATGTCAGGTCCATGTTTCTTTTTTCATTACATTTTCATCTCTCTCCTCATGGAACCTCCAGCAAGTTTGCATTTGTACCAAACTTGGTGGACATAATTATTATGGATTTTCAATAAAAAAAATATTTTCGCTTTTGGATATTGGCTCAAGTTCTGCCTGGTACTTGAAATAAGCATAGTTTGTTATTCGCTTCAATAATCTGCAGGATATACTTTGCAATGACTGTGACAAGAAGGGAAGATCTCGTTTCCACTGGCTGTACCACAAGTGCAGCTTCTGTGGTTCGTATAACACTCGGGTTATCAAGAGTGACACTAAAGATGATTCCACATCTAATTGAAGTTGGCATTGTTTTTGGTTTTCGTTGAGTTCTGATTTGCTCATTATATTCCGTCAGGGAATGAATGAAATTCATTGGTGATGGTGAGTTATTTGTAAGAGTCAAATAGTCGGTGATGGTGATTTATTTGTAAGATTGATTATTTGACTCGCTAATAATAATTTTCTTTAATAAGATATAGCCTCTACCTTTTACTTTTCTTTTTGCCCAGTAGAGGGCATTTTCATGTCAGTATATTGATTAATAATTGTCAATGGAGTTGGGTACCTTTCTATTTAATTTTTTTGAGAAAGACTAAGGATACGTATTCTCATAAATACTAAGGATACCTTTCTATTTAATTTTTGTGAGAAAGACTACTGATTAATAATTGTCAATGGAGTTGGGTACCTTTTGCTCTAACTATCTAAATATTAATATAAAATAAAATGTTATAAATCTAACATATTCTCATCAAAAAATTATACATCCGACTGATTTGCTCTCAACTTTGCTGTCTATTTCTCTAGTCATGAGATCCTGTAAATCACATTATGATGTTCCACAATTATGAAATTTCATGCCAGACAATCCTCCAACAGCGGACCGAACTGGGATTACCATGTTGAGACCTATTTAGCTGGGTTAGAATTTTGGGGACACTTTAATTCAATCGTATTCTAGTTTTAGTTTTAGCAATTTCTTTTGCGAGAAATGACACCACTTTTCAAAAAGAAAAGAAAAACGGTTTTCTAAACCACAACTTTTTTTTTTTAATAGAGTGGGGGAGTGCCCACCTGTTTCATTATGAAACAATATAGTTCTTACATCACAAAATATTACTGAAAATCTAAATCATAAAAATCACACTAAAGGGAAAGCCTATAGAGGATATCTAAACAGCCATAGGCAAGTTTGCAAGGTTAGACAAAATATTATAGCCAACAAAATAGAGCAACACAAAAGCATCTAAACAAGAGGAGTCAAACAGCAGCAGCAGAACTATCAAAGGAAGAACTAGTCTCAGTAGGGTGAGAAAAAGAAACAGGAACGATCACTCCAGTATCACTCATTAGGAGAGCATCAATAGCATCCATTTCAGCTCTATCTCTTAATTAGTTAGACAGATCAGATCCTTCTAACCCATGAGTTGGATCTTCCTCCGAATTCCATGGGTTGCTTACCCTTTCCTGGGTATCTGTATCTGAAAGGTTGATCAAATGGCCTGCCTGGTTCAAAACAGTGACATCCATAGTAAAATCAAAGTTAATGTAAAGAAAAAATCATCTAATTTAGATTTACACCAAAAGAATGTAAGGGCAATAATTTGTAAAGCTAAAGAACTACTAGAAGGTACTGGAGTTTGGTCAAAACAAACTTTATTTCTAGCTAACCAAATAATCCAATATGTTGCTGCCCTAATCATATCAATTAAAAATCTGTCCTTAAGTGGTATCCAAGCATATAATAACCACAAATCAGAAATAGATAAACAATTAAAAGTGAAACCATTATGTTGTGCTATCCAAGACCAGATAGACTTGGCTATAGGGCATGTAACAAAAAGGTGATCTGTTGTTTCTACTTCTGAACAAAAGGACAAGATGGATCCCCTTGCCAGCCTCTATTCATTAAATTTTCCTTAACCAAAACACTATTCTGCATAACCAACCACAAGAAAACCTTTATCTTAAGTGGAATATTAGATTTCCAAATAGAGGAAAAATAATGGTTTGGAATACCCCTAAACTCCAACCACAAATATAAAGATTGAACGGTAAATCGACCAGCAGGACCCCATCTCCAAAGAACCAAATCAGACCTAGTGGTATCAGTAAAGACTTTTTCATAAGTGACAATGGAAATTTGAAATTTCTATATATCTCAATTAACAATATTGTACAAATATATAGACCAAAGGAAAATCTAAAATAGAAAAGAACCGTTATTTCCTAATTACAGCTATTACCTAATTACAACTATTATTATTTTACTATGATTTCTTTCCTTTAACACTCCTCCTCAAGTTAGAGCATATACATCTAGCATGTCCAACTTGTTACATATACTATCAATGTGTGCTTTTCGAAGTGGCTTGGTTAGGATATTTGCGAGCTGAAGATCTGTTCGAACATGACTCAGTTGGATGTATGGAGGGTGCGAAGTTGTGCCTCTGACAAAATCCCGAACAAGGTGACAATATACCTCGATGTGTTTGGTCCGCTCATGAAAAACTTGATTCTTGACAATGTGCATTATTGCTTGGTTGTCACAGTGTAATGTCATCAAACCATCATGGTGAACACCTAGTTCATTGAGCGAATGCTTCGTCCACACTAACTCACATGAAGTGTTTACCATTGCACGATATTCTGACTCTACATTGGATCGAGCCACAACAGTCTGTTTCTTACTCTTAAGAGCGGAGATCCCATCGTCATCATCACCAGTAATGATGAGATCATCCACATATGTAACTAGCATTATAGTCTTTCCCTTTAAGTGCCTGTAGAAAACCGAGTGATCATTAGCACTTTTGGTCATGCCGAAATGACTGAGAGCTTGAGATAGACAACCAAACCAAGCGCGAGGAGATTGCTTGAGACCATACAAGGATTTTCGCAAGCGACATATTTTAGATACCTCCTCCTGAACAATAAACCCAGGTGACTGAGTCATATATACCTCCTTCTCAAGGATGCCATTGAGAAATGCATTCTTGACATCGAGTTGGTATAGTGGCCAGTGACGAGTGGCAGCCAGAGCCATGCAGATGCCAACTGATGCCATTGTGGCAACAGTAGAGAAGGTCTCATCATAGTCAATACCATAGGACTGAGAGTAACCTTGGCAACCAACCGAGCTTTAAGTCAGTGAAGAGACCCATCGGGATAAACTTTAACCGTGAAGACCTGATACCTCGCATATTTAGTCCTTTTTAGGCCTGTTTTAGTACCAGATTCGTGCCCTAATTCACCAGAATCATGTGCATTTCATCGATATATCTTTAGAATTTGGTACTGCTGAGTGTTTGTTTGTTTTCTGCAGGCTTGGAGCAAAACACACGAAGAAACGACGATTTGGGATGATCTGGTACGGCCCTTACCAAGTCTGGTACGGGTCTTACCGGACTTAGCCATTTTTCAGCTCATCACGCCTGGTACGGCCCTTACCAAGTTTGGTACGGGTCTTACCGGACTTAGCCATTTTTCAGCTCATCACGCCTGGTACGGCCTGGCCGTACCAATTTGGTACGGGCCGTACCTAAAGGCGGCCTGACAGATTCAAATTTTGGCAGAGGCTATTTAAAGCGGGAAACTCTCCAATTTCGACATCCATTCCATTCCAGATCCATTTGAGAGCACAGTAAGAGAGAGAAAGAGAGCTAAGGAGCTGAGAGCAAGAAGGAAGGAAGAGGAAGAGGCGAAACTCGACGGATCTAGCTTCCTCCTCTCGATCCCTTCGATCCATGGCTATCTCTATCCCTCTTATTGCATTTTTAGATCTGATTATGTGCTGTGAGTAGTTCTTTTAGTTTCTAGGGTTAGAGATTGATTCTTGATTTGTTTTGACTTTCTTTGACTTGTATCTTGTATGAACTCTTTAGTTTGATTGATTGTGATTTACTTTGATATCTTTTGCTTTGCTTGCTGTGATTGTTGTATGATGTGCCTCTAGGTTTAGATCGAACCTATCAAGGTCATGTGATCATCTCAATCTCTCATCCAAATCAAATGCTTAGGGTAGAATAGTTCGAATTGAAGCCGAGAGGTTGAATTCTCCTCTAATCGACAGATTAGAGGGTGCCTTAGACCTCCAATCAACCAGCTAGGGTAGATCTGTACCAACACACGAGAGTTGAGGTGTAGAAATCCCTAAAAGGCAATCAATTGCATTCCAACCTAGATCTTGATCCAACAAACGATGGTTGAGGGTTAGGAACCTTAGGTATGGTCAATTGAACCTTTCTAAAGAGTTTAGCATAAGGTACCAGCAAGGAAATGCATTCACTCGAACTGGTAGGTTCTGTTCTGGGAAGCCAGTACGGGTCTTACCAGGGTGGTACGGCCTTGCCTTACCAAGTGAAGTACGGCCTAGCCGTACCAACTTGGTACGGGCCGTACCACTAGAGGCAGATCAGAGATGAAGTCTGAAACCCTGGAAACGCCTTTTATCCATAATCAAAACAAAGTTTACATTTCTTCTAGCACTTTATTACACCTGTTTGCATTGTTTGATTTGTTTGAATTGATCTTTTAGGAACTTAAATACCAAACCAAACATTTCTCACTTCTAGTTTTTAATTGAGTTTGGTAGATTCTAACCTCGCAATTAACCGTCCCTGTGGATCGATACCCGAATATACTACTCGATAGGGGTTGTGCACGTGCATCCCTTACTCGTGAAGTGTAAACGCGGTTTTAAAAGGTACGCCCTCAAGCGTACCGAAACTTGCGTTGCGCTTCTGCGCGAACAAGTTTTTGGCGCCGTTGCCGGGGACGGTAACCAATTGCCTAGTTAGATTGTATCTTACTTAATTAATCTAGACTTTATCTTGTGCCCTTTATTTATTTTGCTTCTTTCTTCTATCCTATTTTATTTTCTCTTTTTCAGGAACAATATGGCGATTACTATCTGAGGAACTCGAGACACCATGGATCTCATGTACAACATGATGACTGACCAACATTGGTATGGGAGCGAAAATTTTCAAACTGGAGGAGGCGGCCGATCCAAAGCTGATCAGATCGCATCTCTACATGCCAAAGCTGCCAAGCTAGAGGAGGCCGTAGAGAGGTATTCAATCAGAATGAGCATGAGGGCAGCCAGAAACCAGCAACCACAGCCATGTGCCTTGTGTGGGGACAGGAGACACTCTTATGAGTATTGCCCACTGGCTGATTGGAGTGAGGAACCGGAGCAGGATGGCTATATCAGCAACAACAATTGCAATTTCTACGACCCTGCACCATTCGATGACTCGAACAATTGCGCATTCCAACCCGATCCACCCGAGCCGTACATTGATCCCGCTGAGATCGAATTCATACACGAGCAAGGGAAGGTGAACCAGATGCTGTGGGAACAGTTGCAAAACATGTCCACACAGATGGCCGCTCAACAAAATCAAATGGCTGCCCAAAACAAGTTGCTGGAGCAATTGAGTCACATCATCATCTCACGCCAATCTCAACCTGCAAAGCTGCCAGCTCAGCCAGAATACGAAGGACCAGCCCAGCCAACAGACCAGACCGCACTTGACGCGACCCGCATCATTGAGACACGACCCGCATCACCCACGGAAGAACATGTGGACCCAGGTTGCATCGAGCCAAGTCGACCTGCATCTCCACCTGAAGAGCATGTAGACGAGACCCGCACGCCACCTGATGCGACCCGCATGCCGTGGTCTGATGACCTGGAGACCAAAGGAAGCGATTGGGATTGGTCAGCATGCGATGCCATTCCACCTGATGCGACCCGCGTCAAGACCCAGACAGAGCGGCTGACTCCTGAGCTCAAGCCTCCAGCAGCTCACCTCAGGTACGAGTTTCTAGACCCAGATAGATTTCGTCATGTAATCATAAGCGCAGATCTTGAACCCGATCGGACTGCTACACTCTTGGAGAAATTGGAAGCGCACAAAAGCGCGATCGGGCGCTCGATCAAGAACTTGATGGGAATCTTGCGGATTTTTCTGATGCAAGAGTATGATCGCACGGTTCGTGTTCCTCAGAAGTGGGTGCTCCCACCAGTGCCACCTGATCCACCTCCCACCGATGACTGAGCGGGTATGTTTTCTCTTTCCCTTTTGCTTCTATATCTCTTTATCTTTCAGTCTTGAAGCATTGAGGACAATGCTCAGGCTAAGCTTGGGGGGGAAGACGACTTTTGTATCTTAGGATTTACTTTTGTGTTTTAGGATTTATTTTGATTGCACTTAGGTCATTTTTACTTTTCTCTTGCATTGTTAGGTGAAAAATTTGCTTGATTGTTTCGATTAGGGACTTGTTTGAAAACTTTTGTTTGTGAGTTGGATGACCTTGGAAAATTAGAACTAACCTCATAATTGACCAAACAAAACTGATTACGAACAAATGGTTTGAGATTTGTAAAATTGGAAACTTGAATGTCGAGATAGCATTTAGAAACCGAATTGTGCCTTTCAAATGTGGAAATAGGGATTTCAAATAAAGAAAAGTTGGGATATCCGTTGGTGTGAATGAACACTAGTGGATGTGTGTATTCATGGTATGTGCGAAAAAAAAAGAAGAAAAAAAAAAGAAAAAAAAGAAAGAAAGAAAAAAAAAAGAAGATGAAAAGATGGAGAACATAAGAGTACTGGCAATAAGCCTTGAATGGGCGCCTTTGAGCTCGTCTCCCAATTAGAAATGAAAAAAATAAAATTTTTGCACATATCAACACACGAAGTCCGCAACTTTCTGACCTAAGCTTGATTCAAGCTTGGGGGTGCCAAAAAGGGAAAATCTCTACAAACGAAGGCATAGTTTAGTGAAAGAATGATAAATCGATAAATTCGAGTAATCAACTTTGCAAGACTTGAAACATTTAGAGTTTGAGGTTTTATTAATCAATTTGTGAGGTGAATCACAATTGACCAAGGGAAGTCCGAATCATAGCAAAAAGATTCTTGCGTTCTTTTATTGTAGCAATCATGTAAGTTTTCACATTTAGACTTGTATCCGCATTTAGATTTAGTTGTCCAGCACTTTTACCCGAGTTTGAAACTTTTTGCTTGAGGACAAGCAAAGGTTCAGCTTGGGGGAATTTGATACCTCGCATATTTAGTCCTTTTTAGGCCTGTTTTAGTACCAGATTCGTGCCCTAATTCACCAGAATCATGTGCATTTCATCGATATATCTTTAGAATTTGGTACTGCTGAGTGTTTGTTTGTTTTCTGCAGGCTTGGAGCAAAACACACGAAGAAACGACGATTTGGGATGATCTGGTACGGCCCTTACCAAGTCTGGTACGGGTCTTACCGGACTTAGCCATTTTTCAGCTCATCACGCCTGGTACGGCCCTTACCAAGTTTGGTACGGGTCTTACCGGACTTAGCCATTTTTCAGCTCATCACGCCTGGTACGGCCTGGCCGTACCAATTTGGTACGGGCCGTACCTAAAGGCGGCCTGACAGATTCAAATTTTGGCAGAGGCTATTTAAAGCGGGAAACTCTCCAATTTCGACATCCATTCCATTCCAGATCCATTTGAGAGCACAGTAAGAGAGAGAAAGAGAGCTAAGGAGCTGAGAGCAAGAAGGAAGGAAGAGGAAGAGGCGAAACTCGACGGATCTAGCTTCCTCCTCTCGATCCCTTCGATCCATGGCTATCTCTATCCCTCTTATTGCATTTTTAGATCTGATTATGTGCTGTGAGTAGTTCTTTTAGTTTCTAGGGTTAGAGATTGATTCTTGATTTGTTTTGACTTTCTTTGACTTGTATCTTGTATGAACTCTTTAGTTTGATTGATTGTGATTTACTTTGATATCTTTTGCTTTGCTTGCTGTGATTGTTGTATGATGTGCCTCTAGGTTTAGATCGAACCTATCAAGGTCATGTGATCATCTCAATCTCTCATCCAAATCAAATGCTTAGGGTAGAATAGTTCGAATTGAAGCCGAGAGGTTGAATTCTCCTCTAATCGACAGATTAGAGGGTGCCTTAGACCTCCAATCAACCAGCTAGGGTAGATCTGTACCAACACACGAGAGTTGAGGTGTAGAAATTCCTAAAAGACAATCAATTGCATTCCAACCTAGATCTTGATCTAACAAACGATGGTTGAGGGTTAGGAACCTTAGGTATGGTCAATTGAACCTTTCTAAAGAGTTTAGCACAAGGTACCAGCAAGGAAATGCATTCACTCGAACTGGTAGGTTCTGTTCTGGGAAGCCAGTACGGGTCTTACCAGGGTGGTACGGCCTTGCCTTACCAAGTGAAGTACGGCCTAGCCGTACCAACTTGGTACGGGCCGTACCACTAGAGGCAGATCAGAGATGAAGTCTGAAACCCTGGAAACGCCTTTTATCCATAATCAAAACAAAGTTTACATTTCTTCTAGCACTTTATTACACCTGTTTGCATTGTTTGATTTGTTTGAATTGATCTTTTAGGAACTTAAATACCAAACCAAACATTTCTCACTTCTAGTTTTTAATTGAGTTTGGTAGATTCTAACCTCGCAATTAACCGTCCCTGTGGATCGATACCCGAATATACTACTCGATAGGGGTTGTGCACTTGCATCCCTTACTCGTGAAGTGTAAACGCGGTTTTAAAAGGTACGCCCTCAAGCGTACCGAAACTTGCGTTGCGCTTCTGCGCGAACAAGACCCACTTGCAACCAACTGCTTGTTTACCAGGAGGGGACAGAGAGCCCAAGTCTCATTTTTCCACAAAGCTGACATTTCCTCTTGCATAGCACTAAACCACCCTGGATGTTGTAGAGCCTCTGCCACATTCTTAGGAACAGAGTAACTGTCAAGACGTGCAGTAAAGGCACGATGATCGGTGGATAAAGTTGCATAGGTACAAAAGCAATCTATGGGATATTTGGTACATGTGTGTGATCCTTTGCGAAGGGCAATGGGAAGATCATGATCGGAAATATGATGTGGAGGGCTAAAGGCAGGAATTGATGGACTAGATGATGGAGGGTCAGGAGCTAGGGATTATGCAGATTTGGTGGTTGGGTCAGGTTCAGATTCGGTGGTAGGGTAAGTAGGTATATGTAATGTCACAGGAGATGCACAAGTCTCATGATCCTGCATAGTCTGGACAGAGTTAGTACCAACATGGTGATTCTTACCCCTTTGAGTATATACCTGAGTAATAACAGGCGCAGGAGATGTTGGTGACCCACCATTCTCAAGAGTTGAAGAAGAACTGATCAGAATATCAGGATATTTCATAATAGACAAGGCCGGTGCAGGAGTGAGAGAAGTACCAGACTCAGAATCTAAGTAGTAGGGTACAAACTCTAGAAAAGTAACATTAAATGATATAAAATACCGCCTAAGAGTAGGATTATAACACCGGTAACCTTTTTGAGTCCTAGAATAGCCTATAAAGATGCATCGTAGTGATTTGGGATCAAGTTTTGTACGACCTGTTCAGGTATCATACACATAATAGACACAACCAAAAATCTTAGGTGGAACAGAAAATAAAGGTGCAGATGGGTACAAGACATTATATGGTATTGCACCATCAAGTACAGAAGATGGCATGCGATTTATTAGGTAACACGCGGTTAGAATCGCATCTGCCCAGAAGTGATTAGGAACATGTCCATGAATCATCATAGTACGAGCCACCTCAAGTTCGTTCGGCTACTCCATTTTGTTGAGGTGTATAAGCACATGATGATTCATGGATGATACCATTATCAGTCATATATTGCACAAATTTATTTGTAAAATATTCTTTTGCATTGTCACTACGAAGAGTTTTAACAGTAGTTTTAAACTGAGTTTTCACAAAAGAACAAAAAGCTGAAAATTTTGCAAAGATTTCTTGTCTAGATTTAATAATAAAGATCCAAGTTGCACGAGAGAAATCATCTACAAAAGTAACAAAATATTGAGAATCTGATATAAATTTAACTGGACAAAGACTTCATACATCAGAATGTACTAAAGCAAAAATACTTTCAGACCAACTAATGACTCTAGGTGGGTGGGAAGCACAGACATGCTTTTCCTGGATACATGACTCACAAACTAATTCTGAGATAGGTTGAAATTCAGGACGTATCTTCTTTAAAACCTGGAGAGACATGCTACTGTAATTGTTGGATCTAAAGCTATCCTAAATAAACGAGGAAAAAAGCAATATAAAGCGCAATTTCCAAATCATCTATCTAACCAAAAAGAGGTATTGTGGCCAGTATCAATACACATATTAATTCCCAAATCAAGGATGCCTTTATAAGAGAGAATATCAGACCAAAAAACAGAAAACCTGGATGAATCTAAACTAGAAGTGCCACATTTATCAGATAAAATAGCCTTCATTTCCCTAAGATAGTTGGGTCTTTGAACCTAGACCACCACTTAGTAAGAAGGGAAATATTCATAGAAACTAAATTCAAAACATCTAATCCACCTTGGGCCTTAGGATAACAAACAATAGACCAAGAAATTAAATTATACTTCTTTCTATCAGTAGAATTCCCATCCCATAGAAATCGTTGCCGAATTTTATCAATTTTAGTTTATATACTAACAGGAAGCTTATAAATTGATAGCCAATACAAAGAGAGAGTTGTAAGAACAGAATTAAGTAAAGTTACTCTTCCTCCCAAGTTAAGGATAATAAGGAACTCTTCCAAGTTTGTAATCTTTTCTCAAACTTGTCAAACAAAGGAGTCCAATAAGAAAGACTCAGCTTTTTCCAATGTAAGGAAACACCCAGATAAGTAATAGGAATGGAAGTGAGCTGACAACCCAGCTGTCGTGCAAGAGAAGAAGCCATTTGGTCAGGTATATTTAAAGCAACCATAACACTCTTATTAAAATTAATGTTCAAACCTGAAGAGGATTCAAAACCTAACAAAAGCATTTTAAGATGTTCAACCATCAAATAATTAGCTTCTAAAAAAATGAGAGTGTCATCTACAATTAAGAACCCTATATGCATGAGAGAAGTTACCTAAACCAAAAATTAAACCAGCATGTTGTGCTTTACTTAGTACCTTATTTAAGGCATCAGCTACTAAATCAAATAATAAAGGTGACAAAGGGTCACCCTGTCTAAGACCTGATCAAGCTCAAATTGATAGTGAATTACGTAGTGTTTTGGTTTAGGTTCTGTCATATTTTCTCACATTATGTTTAATTAATCTATGAAAAAGGTTATTGTTGCCCAACTTTGTGTTTTAGTGCATGAAACATGTTTCGGGGCTATTTTACATCATTTGGAGCAAGAATCGGGTCTATCGGAATAGTGCAGCTCATTGGCTAAGGCTCTGGTACAGGCCGTATTCACTAATATGGACCAGAGCCTCAGTACGGACCAAAGATGGCCAAATACACATTAACTCTCTCAGGAACACAGTGGGAGTACGGTCCGTATAGACAATACGGACCGTATCCAAGGCGCCCTTTGGTGAATAACTGCGCTAGCTGTATCCAGATCAGATAACTTGGACTCCACTCATCTCCAAGCGCCCCTTCACTCCTATATAAGCCTTTTGGACTGAACACAAACACATCTTTGTATCTTTGGTTTTATTATTTCATTAAGTGAGAAGAGAGAAGTGTGTAGAGACTAAGTAGGAGGGTACTTCGTGTTCTCTTTGTAAACATGCCGTTCCACGACTAAGTTTAGATGTTTAGGGCTGGCAGTAAACCTTGTTACTCATGATGCTTTGATATATACTTTTATTTGATCATTGTTTAGTCTTTTGTTATTCGATTGCTTTTGCGCTTTATGTTCTATCTTACTTGATTTTGTTTATTAGTCTAGACCGTCATGTGGTGGCCACACCATGAGAATTCGTTATCTTTAGGCTAATCGAATTGGGATAAGAGAGAATAAAAATACTAGATTAGTGGTAGAAACTTTAACCGGAGATACCATTAATTGGATCAACAAAAGTGTACATAGGAGTCTCGACATTCGCAGACGAATGTCGCATTGTCATGTCTTACCATGGGGACACCCAACATGACCAAGATAATAGGGCGACGTACCTAATAGTGAAATCTGAATTTTTTTGGGCTAGTCACAGATCTCTTTGGACTAGTCAAGACAAGCCTTAACGAGATCTTGATTAGTAGGGTGGTTATCCGCGAAAGTGATAATCACTAAATTCGATTAGAAACCCTCATACAACAACTGAAAACCAACATCAGATAAGGTAAGAATCAAAGCGGATTGAAGTAACAACGGTGTGCCAAAATCCTATAAATTCACATCTCTATCTTTATTTTACTTACTTTAAATTTTCACCAAATACATTGATCACAACAACAACTCTTTGATTTCAGATTCTGTTTAGCCTTTCAAAATATTGTGGTTTAATCTCTCAAGACCTTAGACCTTATTCCCTGTGGATTGATACTCGTTTATACTACTCGATAGGATTATGCGCTTGTAATCTGACCCGATAGCAAACCAAGTTATAAATTTTAAAAGCACACGATTTTATTGATCATGACCCTGCCCTACAAAAAAAAAGGACCTAATTCACCATTAAAAGAAACACAAGATCTACCACCCTGTAAAATATCACTAATCTAGGAAATAAAAAGAGTACCAAAACCTCTAGAAGAGAGAACCTCCAAAAGTTCCCAATTAACCTTATCAAAGGCTTTCTCAAAGTCTAATTTAAACAAAATCCCTTGCTTCTTTGATAACCTAACTTTGTGAAGGACCTCCTGGGCACAAATAATATTATCATCTATTAATCTACCTTTGATATAAGCTGTATGGGAGTCATCAAAAGGAGATCCAAAACTTGAGAAAGTCTATTTGTAAGTAGCTTGGTAATTAACTTAAAACTACAATTAATTAAACTAATTGGCCTAAAATTAGTTATAATGGAAGCATCAGCCTTCTTAGGAATTAAGCATATGGAAGCCAAATTAAATTTGGATAGAGTGAGGCTACAGTACTATGCATAGCACGGTTTGGTCCGTGCTACGGCTCAATATTTGAGTTTTTAAATTCCTAACGGTCGATCCGAACAGTTCAACATGATTATAAAATGAATATGTACTTGCAAACCAAATTTTACATTTTTTCGAATTATTTTACTATTTTTTTAGATAGTTAGAAAATCACTTGATCTGAAAATTATGGACCATCCAAAAACAGTGATTTTCTACCTATCTAAAAAAATAGTAAAAAAAATCGAGAAAATGTAAAATTTGGTTTGTAAGTACATATTCATTTTATAATCATGTTGAATGGTTTGGATTGACCGTATTTTGAAAACTCAAATATTGAGCCGTAGCACGGACTAATCCGTGCTATGCATAGTACCGTAGCCTCACTCATTTGGATATATCTAAAGTCCTATTATAAAAGGCATAAAAAAATTTAAGTATATCAAACTTGACCACATCCAAAAGGATTGATAAAATTGAAAAGATAGGCCATCAGGTCCTGGAGCCTTTGAAGGATTACAAGAAAAAAAGAGTTAGTCTAATCTCCTCAAGAGTAAAGGGTAGTTCAAGAAGAGACTGGTGGGGAATGCTAAGTCTATCAGTAGTGGGACAAAGCTCAGGTTGTAAAGAAATGATCCTATTGGTAGAAGATCCTAATAGAGATTTAAAATAAGAAGTAATATGATGTTTAAGGACAGCTGGATCAGAGACTGAAACACCAACTATATTCAATGATAGAATAGTATTTCTCTTCCTTCTAGTAGTGTCATTTATATGAAAAAAAAATTTAGTATTAAGGTCACCCTCTAAAAACCACTTTAATTTAGCTCTCTGTTGCCTGTAGGCCTCTTCCTCGTGATAAATATAATATAAAGAAGATTGACATTCATTCCATTGGGTAAAATCAGCAGGATTTAAGGAATTAGATTCATTAAGTGATTCAAAATCATGGATGGTATTAAGGAAAGTATGTTTGAGTCTCCTTTGTCCCCCCTGTAAATTATAATGCCAGCCTCGTAACTTTCTCGAAAAAATTGAAGTTTGAACTTCCAAGAATTACCCAAATCTATGCCCAAAGGATAAGAATTCCACCAGGAAATGACTAAATCAGAAAAACCCTCTTTAGAAAGCCATGTCTTATCAAATCTTACAATTTTCTTAATGAAAGTTCTAACTGACTCTGTAGAGAGAATTATAGGATTATGATCTGATAGAAACCTAGGCAGAACAATAGAATTAGGACAGTGAGGTAGCCAATCATTAGTACAAAAGAATCTATCCAAGAGTGCCTTGGAAGTAGAAGAAATAGACCTGGACCAAGTAAATTTTCTATCTAACAAGGGTTGTTCCACCAAATGCAAATCAGCAATTAACACATTAAATCTATTACTTATAGAAAAGTTGAAGGAGACACCCTGTTTCTCTGCCCTAGATAAGATTAAAATCCCCACAAACAAGCCAAGCTGAAGGGCCTAAGGTAGAAATTACTCGAAGTTCAGCTAAGAAAGAGGCTCTATCAGAAAATGACACAGGACCATACACAGTTGTAAAGAGCCACTCAAAATTATCAAGTTTATTTTTCAAATGAACAGTAATAGAGAAATCCATAATCCATAATCCAAGACATTACTTGCTCGCCATTATGAGTTAGGTATAAAAAAACAGTAAACGTGAAAAAGTAAGATATTTGTTAAATAAAGGACAAAATCAGAAAGTTAAAATTTATCAGTTACATATCTTTAATAACAAAATTTATAATTTATATAGTAATATTTAAGAGATTATTCAATTTTTTGTTTAAATACTTAAAAATAAGAAAAAAAATATTTTTTGTTTAGTCATACCTGATTCTCATCAGATATCGTACTAGATACATAATATACAATAATATTCTTGTCAGAAAATTTTCTCATCAAATAATAGTTATCTGATCAAATTAATAGTGGTCATTTTTTTTTTTTGGTGAACCAGCAGACTCATCCGAAAAATTATAATAATGAAGTAACAAATAGCTATGGTATAAGCAATAAAAAAAAGGTTGTACAAATACAACGCAAAGACAATCTTTACACCCACCAAATATTCGCGGTAGTCAAACACTTGGTAGCCACTACCAAGCTTTAAAAAAAAATATCGTGGTAGTACTGTATAGAATCTTCAACTTATTCGTGGAAATACAGCACAATGCATATCTCTCTTCTATATATAAAAAGAAAGCATCTAAATGTGATGCTAGAGTCATGTAACCCACAATTCGCAAAAATACACAAAAAATGAGTATAACATTGAGATCACTAGAGCGCTTTTGAATACAGCCACTTTAGTTTGTTCCTTCTTTTTTTTTTTAAAAAGAAAAAAACAAAAACGAAGGTGCTCCCTCAAAATGTGTGTTTGAGAGAAATATTGCTTTGCAAGGCAAACCCCATTTGTATTTACAGACAAAAGTGCTCCAGTGTAGGGATCTCATATTAAATTACAAGTTAAATTATGCTGTCAAACATTTACAAAACCACAAGCACCCACAAACCGAAAACCATACTTCTGAATAAAAATTGATCATGTCATAAGATCCCTTACTACTTCACTGATCAGTTGTGAAATGATTTCCTTTTCAATTTGGATTCCAATTTCAAACTCAACTCTCGAATCCATCCAATTTTCCATGTCCTTACCAATTAAAACTTCCAACTCCTTCCCTACTAAACTTTCTAATTCCATGATCTCCTTCTCAATCTCTCTCACAATTCTTTCTTTTGTATAGAAAACTTTAAAATTTCGCCATGAATTGTACCCACAATTAAGAACCCGGGATTGTACCAAATATAATTGCTCTGTTACAAAGTCAGCTACAAATTCCCTCAGCTGATCTACCTCCTTGCAATTATTTGGTGTTTTGGACAAGGCTTTTAGAGCTGATTCAGTTGTCTCACAGAGAAAGGAAGAGACCTGTTCTCCATTATTCTGGTAAAAGACAACATTTTGCAAAAGAAGTTCAATTTTTGAGGAACCATTTGATATCTTGCGTTGCCTATTTCTAGTGGGACCAACTCGATGGGAAACATTATTGTTCCTTTTCTCACTTGTCTTAGCATTACTATCTGTAGGAGCAGTGTTGGTTTCCACCAAGAGATTGTCATCTTTTGTTCCCTTGGATGAAATTTCCTTTTTTTCTACATCTATTTTTGGATCTACAAATCATACAAGACAAAAGTCATTAACCAAACTAGACCAAAATGTAAGAATACAAATAGAAACCATAGTGACAAATCAATAGTTCGGGTTCGGTTCGGCGAGGTCAAAAATTCGTGATTCGGGTATAATTCAGAATGAGTCGGTACAACAATGGAGTAAAAAAAAAAAAAAAAAACCCAAAAAAATCAATCTCAAAGCATCTTCATATATCATATACTGCCACAGATGATCCCAACGCACATGGGAATTTGAAAAAGGCAATAGTTAGTGGCAAAGTTGTAATATTTGATAAAGTATAGGGTATATATTCAAATGGGAAAAAGCAGCTCTGGAAAACTGGAAGAGACGCAGCGAGATTTTCCGAATATATCGCGATTAATTCGTAAAATTCGTTAAATTCGCGAATAATACGCGAATTTAACAATTAATTCGCAAATTACCGTATAAAACGCTGATTGATACGTGGAAGACTCAAAACCGTTTAATTCGCGAATAATTCGCGAATTAAACGCGAATCTGGTTACTATGATAGAAACAACAAACAAAATGGAGTATACCAGTCGTCATGCAGTGGTGCTGGTCTGAGACCACTGCCAATCATGACCGTTTAGGTTGCTGTACTAGTACAGTTCTTGGTGACAAATGATGAAACAAAGGCCTTGAGGAAAAATTGCTAAATTCAGGTTCGCATCAGTCAGGTCCTGGTATAAGTCCATACCTAATTGGTATTGGTCCAGTAACGAACTCAATTGCGCGCAAGTAATGCAGAGTTGTATGCTATACAGTCCTAACTCCTAACATGCTAACCTGACAATTCATTTGACCTCCTAGAAACAATCTCATCATACAAGGAAGGTCCTTGGTGAATTGTAGTGGGGCTGATGCGTGCGTCTCTATATAAAAATAAATCCCTTCCTTCATCCTAATAAGAGTTAAACATATCATAAGTTGTCATAATGAAAAAAGGCATGATGATGATGATGATGATGATGAACTAATTAAGAGAATACATACCAGTAACACCGAACTAGAGACGGAGCTTTCTGTTAGACCACTATCTGTTCTTCCATCCAAATCACTGCTTTCTGTATATCTACTTGAATGCTTCATAGGAGCGCTAAATGTGAAAGAAACAATACACATCTCTGCTTCCTCCCCTGCACAGCTTTTAGAATCTGGTGGTTTCTCACTAACCAGCCCCACCCCCCTACTAATCAACATCTCCTTGGCACCTCTTTTTACATGTATCCCCTCGATTTTTCCAATTTTTGCATCACCACTCTTATTGTTAAAATCAGTCGGTCTAACTTTCTTGACAGAATTTTTGTTTTCGTGTTTCCTTTCCATCCCCTTGTTTTTCTTTCTCAAAGGAGTTGTCTTTATCATACTTCTATTCAATGCTATAAAATCTTTGGGTGCATTATTTAAAGGCATGCGATTTTGTTTTATTTTGTTCTGCCTGGGAGGCATTTTTGCAGAGATGTTCATGTTTTCTTGTACATTCCTCCTATTTGAACCCTTTTGAGTATCCAATTTTGTTTCAGTGGCACTCGCTCCAATTTTGGGAGAAACATCCCTCTTTGTACTGGTCTCCTTCCCTCCAACATTAACTTGTTCATTTATCATAGCCTTGTTATTAGTACTACTAGTAGTATTCTTCAGCCCATCAGGACCCGTTAAGGCATGATTCAATTTAGATCCAAATCTCTCTATTACTGGATCTTGTAACTCACTTTGACCCAGGTTCATCGCCCCCTGTCGAATGGGTTGTGAACCAATATCCAGCAGCCTGGCTGTGGCTTCCAGAATCTTTGCATTGTTTACCAGGGATGGTGATCTTGGCGGGCTCTTAACGGGTCTGGTTGGGTACAGCTCGACTCCAATTTGTTCTAACTTTTGCTGATTCTGATGTGAAGATTTTGAAGCAAGGGGAGCATTGTTTTGTACGGATCCCAGTGTGGCAGATTTTGGTGGCTCTGGTTGCACTAATTTAGTCACATTGTTTAGTTCAGGCTTATCTTGGATGGCTTGTGAAGTATTGTTGAATGTTTTAGTGGAAGGTAATCCAGAAGGCTTCTTTTGTTGGGAATCAAATGTGGGTTCAGGTGTTCTTTGAGGTTCTGCTAGCAAATCGAGACCCATTAGCTTGGCCACTATGCTGTGAGGCTTCGTCGCTATTTGAGGCGAAGCGGTTGAAGTACTACACATTTCATCAATCTTCTCTTCTAGCTAAACACAAAATATTAAGTATGAAATATAATAACATAAAAACTAAATACAACAGCAAACTATTTATCCAAAAAAAAAACAATCAAAACAGAAGCAACAAATAAATTCATTATAATTGGTGGTATTAATTGGGATACCAATTGCAAAGAAATCAGAACCAGTAATTATCATACGAACATTATATGAAGACTCGAACAATGTGCAATCCGTGCTCTATCATGCAAAAAGCTAAAGTTTAACAGAAGAAAGACATAGTTTACAGATGCAAATGGTATCAAACAATAATGATACGAGGACAACAGGCTTACCAAAATGTATGATTTTAGAAGCTTACCAAAATGGCTGTTTGTATTGGCCTCGGCACAACAGGCTTATGTGGGCTTTGAACTGAAGCATATTAAAAAAAGAATCAGGAAAGAAGAAGGCAAAAAAGAACTATTATTAGAGGCAAACAGTGTTTCACCAGGGAAGAAAGCCTGAATAAGTCCAAAGACTCAAAACACATAGTGCAATAATTAAGAGATTAGAGTTGCAATTCAATAAAGTGAATATAAAAACGAAAGTTCTATTAGATTAGTTGGTAATTGGTGGGACATAAATCTGGTATGTGACCATATTACAATTATTCCAGATTACCAAACCAACAAGCAATTAATGTCATTTTCTATAATTAACTTCCACCAATGGAATTTTATATTGGGCAAAAAATAAGATTCATTTACCAGCAAGAAGACAGAAATATAAGTACTTACTCATATTCAATGCTATATCAGGAACATAACAGTCCCAATAACAATGCTGAATAAGGTTAGAAATCCCTGATGGAATCAATACCTACCCCAACAAGACTTGTTTCTTTTATGAGAATTATACATCATTTCTTCTAAAATAAGGGTTATTTCCACAACTACACCATGACATGTCTTAGAAAAGAGAGAAGAGAAAGAAAAGTTACCGTACTTGGAGGAAGGAACTTCGTGCTAGGAGATAAAAATGATATCTTTGCAAAGAATTGAAAAAAAGCTTTCATGCGTGATGAACCAGAAGATTGTTTCTTCTTCTTCTCCTCCACTAAACCTAAACTATTTTTTGAGCTCCTTCGCCAGAACTTCATCTCGCCGCCTTTATTAAAAGGTAAACAAACAACCACAATTATTTCACAATGATTAGTTTCAGAATTTGGTCTTTGGATATATCATCTGATGAGGTTAAATTTGAGAGATGAGAAAGAGGAGAGAAAATGCGAAAAAAAGAAGATACATAGGAGACAAGGAGACTTTTTGTCAGACTTCCATAGACTCTTTCCTTATCTGACTATTTTCATTTTGTTTTATAGATTACCTGGAATTTACAATGGTGCCAAAGACAAATATTCCACTCTCATTAATTATGGTGGCTTCATTCAAGTACCCAAAATGCACCTACAAACCATAGCAGATGCATAATACATGAATAACAAGTAATATTATGGAATATAGTTATAATATTTTTTAGTAAAGGTTGAAAGTCAAACTATCCAACTATTTAATATTTATAAAAAAAAAATTTATTTGAATTTCGAACTTGCGACCTTCCACACGAAAGAGATAGCAGGTTCGAAATTTATTCATAATGTTTCGTTTCTGATTCCATTCTGCGTACCCAATTGATGTGTTCGCACTTGACTCGGTTCCTGTTGAGTATTATTATGGAAGGACAAATTTTTTTTATGTTAATCTTTTGAAAAGAAAAATTTAAGTTTTATGAGAACTTTAAGTTTACTCATCATAAGAAACAAAAAATAGTGCGTATGTTAAAGTTGTTGAAATTGAGACAAAGATTAATCATGTACTTTTAAAGTTGTCCCGTAACTACTTGTGTGATTCTGTTTCGATATCATTTTCTTTTCTTAGAAGGAACGGATAATATATATATATATATATATATATATATATATATATATAGAGTAAGGCTACGGTGCTTTGCAAAGTAAACCACCCCGTTTATTTCGGGCTACTTTTCGGATTTTGAAAATTCAAACAACCGATCCGAACCGTTCAACATGTTCTAAACATTGAAATGTGCTTGGAGACCAAATTTTATATTTTTTGGAATTTGTTTACTTTTTATTAAGCCACTTTAAAAATCACTGATCCGACGGCAAACAGTAAAAAACAGTAAAATTTTCTGGACCACCGAATCAGAAACTTTCAAAGTGGCTTAATAAATAGTAAACAAATTTCAAAAAATGTAAAATTTGGTCTCCAAGCACATTTCAATGTTTAGAACATGTTGAACGGTTCGGATCGGTTGTTTAGATTTTCAAAATCCAAAAAGTAGCCCGAAGTAAACGGGGTGGTTTACTTTGCAAAGCACCGTAGCTTTATTCTATATATATATATATATATATATATATATATATATATATATATATATATATATATATATCTTTACTCCCAGAAAATCTTAGCCTCCCATTCAATCAATCTCAACCATTAATCACTGTTTGATTTTATACCTACTGTTTTCATGTAGTCTTACGTGTAGAAGCATAAAATTAACTATAAATCTACCCGTTTCAATACAAAGCACAAACTTAGCTATTAGTACTGGCACATACTTTTCTATTTTTTTTCTCAATTCCTGTGCGCGGAAAATGCTTTCTCCTTCCCGACGTTGGCATGCACCTTTTTCTCTTCTTTTCACACACTCTTCCTCACGCTCTTCTCCATCTTCATTCATTCTCACGCTCTTCCTCGAGAAGAAGGAACCGACTCTGGTGTCGACGCGTCTCCTCTTAGGAGCACCTCCCCTCGCCCTGCTCCTCTCGAAAAAAATTCACCCATCGTTATCTCCTTCAAGAAAACACTAACCCTAGCTCGATCGGCGCGCGGCCTGACGACGGCGACGCTGCCACCGCTATCGTACGAGTACGAAGCGCTGGAGCCGGTGATCAGTGGCAAGATTGTGAGGCTCCACCACCTGAAGCACCATCTGACGTACGTGACCAACTACAACACGGCGCTTGAGCTTCTCGATTCGGCCATGGAGAAGGGGGATGCGTCAGCTGTCGTAGGTCTCCAATCGGCCATCAAGTTCAACGGCGGAGGTTTACTACACTCACTCTTTTTTTTTCCTTGTTAAAATTGTTTAATGAGATCATTTTATTTTGAGCTTTAATGAGGAATAAATTTAATTCCTGTGTTTTTTACTTGTTAGTTAGTTTTAGGTCAAGTTTGTGTATGTTTGATTTTTATTTTTTTAGCTATAGTTAATTCAACCCTTCAGTTGCTGTCAATGTTTTTTTCAATTACAATGTCCGTTGTTAAATGAATATGTGATAGAATTTGTTCATGATAAGACAAAAATTGGTTTGCACGACAGGAACAAAATGGGAATCTAGCATTGGATAAATGCATTTTGGTCATGAAAAAGTCGGACATGGGAATACCAATGCCATTTGTTTAGTCAAATAATTCATTGGCACCAATATAATTTGGTCATTCAGAATCTTTTATATACGGGACATTCAATTTATTCATTCAAGTGTTAATTAATTTCAGAGGTCCAGAACAAATCATGCATACTCCTCTTTTGGTCAAAGCATATCTGATTTGGCATGTTATTTGTCGCAGGTCACGTCAACCACTCGATCTTTTGGAAGAATCTCAAACCAATTAGCGTGCGTGCTATCCACATCAGTTGTAAATTTTACTTATATAATCTTTATTTGCAAAACTGTTATTTTGTGAAATAAAAAGGAGGTAAATTGGCAGGCTGGTGGGGGTGAGCCATCACACATGAAACTTGGTTGCAAATTGATACTGATTTTGGTTCGTTTGAGGCTCTTATTTCAAAAATGAATGCCGAGGGAGCGGCTCTTCAAGGATCAAGTCGGGTGGTTAGTTTCTATTTGAAGTGTCAATCTTTATTTGGTTTCCATGCACTTCTCATAATTTATTACCGTAATATATTCCTTTTGGTTGATAATCTTGGTTGTAGTGGTTGGCTTTTGATAAGGAGTTGAATATAAAGAGAAGTCAAAATCTTTGGTTGATAATCTTTGTTGTAGTGATTTGCAAAGAACAGAAACTAAAGAAAGAGAGAAAAGAAAAGGATAAAAGGGGCAGATAAAGAGGAGAAGAAGAAGGAAGAGGAGCAGGACGAGGTGCAGCAGCTGCCGACTTTTCCTTCACTGGAAATTTCTAATTTCGGTAACCTTATTCACTTTTGTATTCTTTTAGGTTTAGACTGATTAATACTCCACAAGGATTTGTTGGTGTTTTTTTTTATATGATTTGTGTTGCTTGATTGTTATAGTGCTATAATTAATTAATTTCTTTGTGTTGCAATTTTAAAATCAATTTCTCTCTTTGAACTATGATGCATTTTGTTGTTTGCCATCAATGGATCGTTCTTTGCTTTGATTTTTTATTTACTTTAATTCTGACTTTAGAAAATGTGAAAACTGTGATGCATTTCGAACTTTGATTTCTATAAGGCAAAAGAGAACAATCAAATGAAAAATGTGGTAAACTATCAAATTTAGTTAAAGTTAGAAATTGAGATTCTATGAGCAAGCAACTGGAAGGGAATATTGAGATTTCTAAAAGGCATGGAGGTTGGCATTGTGTTGGATGATGGTACTGGTACCAATCTACATGTTGGTACAGGGTTGGATCACAGGGTTATAACCGGTATTGGATAAAAAATCTTATACTGGTAAACTCACAAGGGTTATAACCGGTATTGCTGCTATATATGCATGCATCATTTTTGTGGATAAAGACTTGTGAAGGTATATATTTTGTGATAGTTGGTGATAGTTTTTGTATTTAGAAAGATATATTTTGTGAAAGAACCTTGATATATTTAAAGACTTTATTATGCTTTATTATGTTTTATTATGCTTGATTATACTTGATGATGCTTTATTATACTTGAAAGAACCTTGATATATTTTTTATGCACTTTTGAGGGGTATAATTACTTTACTGGTAGAAGATGTTAAATTATGAACCTTGATAATGCTTTATTACTGTGAAATTATGAAAAAATTGGTTCTCTCTAAATTTCTCTAAACTTTGTTTGATGAGCAATGTGCTATCTTTTGTTTGTGTCATTATGAAAAGGTTGGTGCTCTGTACCAAATTGTATTGGTACTTTATGGTCGGTACCAGTTGTACTTGTGTGAGTAATGTGTCATTTTCTCTAAATTTCTCATGATTAGAATTGAGTTTGTGTAATTATGAAAATTTTGTTTTTCTCTAAATTGTACCGGTACTTTGTGGTCTGTACCTGTTGTATTGGTATGTTGGTTATACTATTTTGGGAAACAATTTACAGTTGATAGATGTCAAGGTACGAAAGTGACTTGGTTGGAAAATTTTACTTTGCAAAATACAAGCTTGTATGGGAAGTACTGGATGGCAACCTCAAGAGCAAAATCGTAGATCAATGGTCTGATATCGTCGCTATCAAATGTCGATGCACATGACCATAGCTGCAGCTCAGGTATGATCTTATATATTTCTTTTTTGTTGCAAAATGGTTCTTTGCATTCATATTATGAATAGAAGTGACATAAATAGGTGCCGGCAATAAAGAAAGATAATATCATGTGTCTGACCTTGAGAAGGTGGAAATGTGCACACCCTGCTTCACTAATTTTGCAATAAAAAAATACCCAATTTATCATGCTTTGTTTAACCACTGCAATTATGTAAGCAGTGACTTAGGGAGAAGGGGCGTTTTGGGAATTCTTGCAGGAAATTGGTCAGATGAGGTGACTCAGTGGAGAAGGCAGCTTGAGAATTCTTGCAAGAAATTGGACAGATGGGATGCTGCAGGAATGTGTGCCTTGTGCTTGTTAATTTGACTAAAGAATTAAGCTACTTGAACAGCTTATCTGTTTCCATGTGCAATATTTATAACAAACTGGAATTCCTGTAAATTTCAAGCACACACCATTGCTGTAAAATATATCCAATTCAATATAATGCTTCTGTTGATTTAGATCATTTTCTTCCTTTTCAGCTTGGGAATCCTTTTCAGAAAGACGCACGAGAATGGAGATGTAGTGAAAAATAACATTGATTCTAAAGCAGATTTGAAGCCAAATGATTTGTTTGGTGATCTTCTCATGTCCCTCCCTCGTATAGCCTCATTCTCCCAGTTCTTGTAAAAGTGCTTTTTGTCTTTTTTCAGTAAAAGAAAATATATTTTGAATGTTTGTGTTGGTAGTATTAGTGAAGATGGCAATTATACTGTTGGTGATATGGTGTAAATAACATGTAAATATGCATGTTTGTATGTTGAAAAGTGCAAGGCTAGTTGATAGATATTTATAACTATAAGAAGATGTATTCCCTTTTTATTTACGTTTGAATGCACATACTATAAGATTAAAAAAAATATTCAAGTGTATCCAGTAACTTTAGACTTTAGTTAAATCAATTTACTCCATATATGCATTTCAGATGTAAATTTGTTTCCGTATTGTATGGTGACTTATGCAGTTGATCCAACAAAAAAATTGTGTTATATCGGATGCACTCTAACTAGCTAAAATATATCCAACAAAAAATAGTGCTGGAAGGTACAGTGACATAGTTGGTACTAACGTACCGGTTCAAAGTTCACTCTTTCTTTCTTTCATGTGCTTTCCTGGAGCAAGTAACTACATAAAAAAATTTCCCTTCCCAACCCCTCCCCTCCCATCCCCCCTTTCCCCTTCTCCGCCCCTCCCTTTCTTATTACTAGAGCACAGTAGGGTCTGTTTGGCGCAGGGAAAATTTATGGGAATGGGATTCTTAACATTAACTTAGTTGATTCTCAAATAGGATGATGCTTGTTTAAATACTTTCTTGTATTGTTATGTTGCACTTGTTTAATTAATTTTAATCTTTGTGCTTGATTTTTGTGTTTAAGAGTTGTTAAATTGTGTTAATTAAAACTTGTTGTACTGTTTAATTATGTTTTGTATAATTAATTTTAGAGTTATCATATAATTAAATTAATTTTAGACTTATCATATAATTAAATTAATTTTAGACTTATCATATAATTAATATTAAATTTATCAAATATCAAATATCTAAGGAGGCTCAACTAACAATTAATTTACAAAATTACAGTAAAAACAAAATAGAGTTAATTGGAGTAGTGGAGTAATGACATTCAGGAGCGAAGGGGTTAGCTGCAATATGTTTGTTCGCTTGTTTAGACCACCGGTGCTCACAGAAGTGAACATGGTTCTTTGTGGATCGAGAGTTCAGTCAGGAAGAGGGATCAAAACAGATCAATTTCCATTACAGTACAAACATCACATTTAAAGAAAGTGAATAAAACAAACTTTTAATTCTCACGGCAACGCGTGGCCGGCGCTTGACTAGTATATATATATATATATATATATATAGATGGGCTATTGTGCTTTGCAAAGTAAAACCCCATCTTTATTTCGGGCCATTTTTTGCAATTTGAAAATTCAAACAACCGATCCGAACCGTTCAACATGTTCTAAATATTGAAATGTGCTTGCAGACTAAATTTTACATTTTTTGGAAATTTTTTACTATTTATTAAACCACTTTGAAAATCGCTGATCCGGTGGTCCAGTAAATTTTACTTTTTTTTACTGTTCACAGTGGATCAGAGAGAGGAAAGAAATAAAGAGAGAAAATTGGATAATTAATTTGTAGGGACTTAAAATTTGTAGCTATAGTTAGAAGATAAATGTAGTTAGTTGGAGGATGAAATAGAGAATTGATAGGTAGGAAAAAAATATAATTAACCAATCTTTTATCCTAGAATTTGGCAACCCATTAATGCTTCTTAGATGTAGGCAATTACTGTGGGCCACGTGGTACATTCTTAATTCTTGTAATTATTCCCTTTTTTTAGCTTGTAAAATCTTTGAAAACCCACTTTGTACCTGAAAACCTCCCAAAATTGCTTCTGCCACACCTCTCTGATTTCATGACAGGACCTTTACTTCGATTTGAGCGGACTTGGGCTACAACAACATGACCTCTTGGCCTTCAATTGTAAGAGCCGCGGGGAGAGGGGGGTCGGGGACAATCCATATCTTCCCAGGTACCTGATTCAAGACAATTGAAACGGACAGTCCAGATTTATTCTCAGCTGGTTACCTTTGGATATGCACCCATCTCTTTTTTTTTTTTCTTCCTTTTCTTCTTATTTTTGGGTTTTTCCGTAGATATAAAGGTGATGTACTTTTGCTTCCTGAACTCACATTTTCTTTCTGGTTTAATTGCCAATGTAGGGGTGACTTCAGGTTTAGGTTAAGTATATTTGTGTACCTTGTGGATCACTCCAATAATCTGCTCATAAATTAACGAAGCATTAGCTTGAATTTGTCACGTTTAAGCTCTCTCTCTCTCTCTAAAAATATTTTTTGCTTAAGTTCCACTTGCTTGCAAGATTTTTTTTATTTTATTTTATGTTGCTTTCAGTCTTGGGAAAGAATAAAGTTTGTAAATTCAATATTTGTGAATAACTTCCACTCAAAAAAATAATTGTGAATAACTTTATCAATGTATGCATGAAATAGTTAGCTTTAATGCATTTCAATTAAGTATGACCGAATATTTGATCAGGAATCACAAACTTCAAGGCATAGAAAAGGGAATTTTTCTAATGTATAGTTAGTTCAATTGTTTTATTTTATGAGCTCTTCAATTTGAACATATCTACCAATATGTTATTATTGAAGATATTGAGAATATCAAATCAGATCCAATATGTGACAACTCTTAGCATATTTGAAGTGTACAGCTGTGTACATCTGTGTACATCTTTGTATCTGATTCTGTATCAAATCTAGTGTAATTAGGAAATAGTAACAACAATATTGCATATTGTAATTTAGGAAAGAGTGTAACGGCTAATTAGTAATTAGCGTATATAATATCATGTATAGCCTGTAATAACTGATTCAATACAATACAAATAATTTCATCTCTTTCTGTCTCTAAAAATAATATGGTATCAGAGCTCTACTACTAGACCCGCTTAGAGAAACAACCCCCAATCCGAGGTGATGGCTGAGACACCACCCTCGACTGTTCAATAGGAGATCTCTGAGATGTCTAGCAATTCAATTCAACCACCAATTTCAGATGGCAACTCATCTATTCGCCTCACCACCACGCTCCTCAATGGCAGCAATTATTTGGCTTGGTCGAGAGCTATCATTATTGCACTAGAAGGCAAAGGTAAAGAAGGTTATATAGATGGTTCAATTAAATCTCCTGGAAAAACAGATCCCACCTATCCTAATTGGAAAATGAATGACCGCCAAATTCTATCTGGTCTGTGATCAGAGTCAAAATAATAATGATTTATGTAGGGTTTTGGCTTAGGTTTTGCATATTTTCTCACACTTATGTTTAATTAATTAGAGAAAAAGGCTATTGTCACCCTTCTTTATGTTTTATTGCAGAAAACAGGTTTTGGGACTATTTTACACCAAATAGAGCTAGAATCGGGTCAATCGGATCAGCGACGCTCATCGACTAAGTCTCTGTTACGGTCCGTATTGCCTAATACGGACCAGGCCTAGCACAGATCAGAAGATAGCGCTGGGAGCATTAAACCCTAACCGTCAAGGTCCTAATACAGACCGTATTGCCCAATACGGTCCGTATCTGAAGGCGTCTCTTGGGGAATAACTGCCGACAGCTGTTTCCAGATCAGTTTCTTAGCCCCTACTCAATCTCTAGACGTCCCTCCACTCCTATATAAGGCCCCTGGGCAGAAGAAATAGTTATCTTTGTAATTAGGGTTAGATTTGATTAAAGTGAGAAGAGATGAGTGCTTGTAACAATGTCGTTCCGCGGCTAAGTTCATTTTCTTAGGGCTATGCAGTAAACCTTGTTACTCTTGATGTTTTGATATATATATTTCTGTTGATTATGATTTCTTGTTGTTGATACAAAATGATTTTGTAATTTACTATCTCTTCATCTGACTTCAATGATCTAGTCTTTATCTTTACTCCCTATAAAACCACCTTGAATTTTAGAGGGGTAGAGAGGCTATCTCTTCAGAGAAGATCTCAGCCTCACATTCAATCAATCTCAGCCATTGATCATTGTTTGATTTTATACTTACTGTTTTCATGTAGTCTTATATGTAGAAACATAAAATTAATTAAATACCTACCCGTTTCAATAAAACGCATATTGTCAACCATTAATACTGGCCACAACTTTTTGTATCTCTTTTCTCTATTACTGCGCTTTCCTTCTTCCCGATACAAATTCGCGTCTTTTCTTTTTCCTTTTTTCTTCTTCCCCGTGCACGCGTGTTCTCCTCACCGACCCACGCAGAACGTCGCCAGGTGATCGCCGACTCTTCTCTGCTTTTCACGCACCAACCTAGACCAGCATCGGCGCGTCTCCTTTTTGACACCGCTGCTCAAACTCTGTGCGTTTAAGTCTAGGGTTTCCATTTTGACGGCCACTCTCTCTCTCTCAGCCACAAGTTCTCTCCTCCGGCACAATTCAGACCTAGCCAGAAACACGAAGGGCTGATCTGAAGAGAACACGAAGTCGATTCTTACAATCAAAGATACGGAGGCTGATCAGCCCACCTCTTGCCAATGCCATCTGGAGCAAATCCAGGTAAGAAACAATGTCTTTTTTCCTTGAAATGTCTTCTAATTGCATAGGGATCAAACTTCTCATGAGTTGAACTGATTTGAATTGACGAGTTTGAGTGAAATCCATCTTAAACTGATTTGTATTTTTGGTTCTTTGTTTTGTTTTTCTTTTAAATTTCAGATTTGCAGCTGAAGTTATAGTTCTTGCCTTAACTATTTCTTTTCTGAATTACAGAGTTTCCGGATTACTCGGAGCATTTCCCTGTATCATCTTTTTCTGATTTTTCCTTTGGTTGTTTTAGAGGGGCCTTTTGGACATTGGTGCTTGGTATACGGCCTAATGCGTTATGCTTGTTAACCATTTTGGGGTGGATTTTAGCACGGTTTGTTGTGAGAAAGGTTTGGTTTGTTTAATTTTGGGGTGGATTTATATGGCCTAATGCCTTTTTTTGTTTTTTTTTTAATTTTGATGAAATGTGAGAATGGCTTGGTTTGTTCTGTTGTTGTTTGTTGTTGATGAAATGTGAGAAAGACTAACCAGGTCTAGATTTTTAAATTCAAAATGTCAAAAGAAGTCGGAGTAAAATGAGAGCTGTTTTAGATTTTCTCAGTGAAATGTGCACAGTAGCTTTTTCTGGACTTGTTAGAATATATAAAGTAATCGAGCCAAAAAAAAAGAATAAATAAAGTAAATTTGATGATTAAAGGAGAACAAAATTAGATTAGATGAATTATATTAGTTATTGACCCAGTTCCTGTTGGATTGGAATTACCGTAGATTGACCTCATTTTGTTTTTTACATCAATTTATAACATGTACTGGTTCATGATCCTTTACCTTAGATGAAAGGGTTAAGTAAATCAAGCAAGCACCAGCTGTGATGGTTAAACAAATTTAAGTACCACCGTACCAATATCTATCAACTACTGGTACAATCACTGTACTAGTACCAATTTTGTGACAGCCACTGGTACAGCTACTGTACCAGTATCAGTACCTTAAAATATACCATTTTAATGTTCTTTTTATGGTGCTTCAAATTTATTAAATTTTAGTAGAGATAGCAATTAGTTCCCAGTAATTATGTCTTTTATTACTGTTTTATGTTTTTTATTTGGTTGTCTTTTATAATTGTTTTATGTATAATTTTGTTCAGTAGACATGGGCATCACCACTAAATCAGTTTACATAAAGAAAAAAAATTTATCAGTGTAATAAGAGATAAATTAGTACTGCTAGAGTTATAAAGAAAATAAAAAATATTTTCATTAAACATTCAAATTCAGAGACAAAGGGGTATGGAGGTATGGTTACTAAATATCTTGTAGCTGTAAGGAGACCATGAAATGGTTCCAGAAAAGGACTTCTTTAATCACTAATTAATTTTATCTGAAACCCTTGCACAGTTAATCCATGCCTTTGCTGCTGTTTCTATGGCAATTGCTTACAAGAAGAAATGGCCATTGTATCTCAGCACTAAAGTGGCTCTTGGTTTTGACCCATTTGTGGAGATTGAGTTTGTTGATTTCATATGCTAAATGTATAAATTTTATGGATGACGCACGCTACTAGGGGTGTTTGCTAGGTTCGGTTTGATCGATTTTGAACCGAACTGATTTTATGGATGATGCACGCGCGACGCCTTCACCCCTGCTATCCTGTCGCACGGCTTCACGCCTTCACCCACCCTACGTCAAATCGCCGAATCCTCTCGCACAGTCGCATG
The DNA here is from genome assembly GCA_028015225.1 of Carex myosuroides. Taxonomy (NCBI): domain Eukaryota; kingdom Viridiplantae; phylum Streptophyta; class Magnoliopsida; order Poales; family Cyperaceae; genus Carex; species Carex myosuroides. The sequence goes on from CM051481.1 coordinate 6,232,619, forward strand.
ATGTCCGCTTCTAGCCTCAGGTACGGTACTATAATTTCCCCTTTCTCTCTCTCTCAGTCTCTCTTCATCTCTTTCGCAACAACAAGCTATTTGAAAGTTGAGCCCTTTCTCTCTTTGTTTTTGTTCGATTAGGTTAATTACGTGAATGTGGTACCATGGGCTAAAGTGGGCATATAAATGTAGGTTATCTTAGGTTAACTGTTAGATGCAGGTGCCTTGCTCTCAATTAATGAAGTCTTTTGAAGGATTTTAGTGTCGCATTGTTAGACTGTTGCTTATCTGTTACTACTTACTAGACTATATGTTTTATACTTGTTTTTGTTCTTTTAGTTTTGTATGGTATCAGATGGTTGGTACCGATCATTTGTAAAACAGAGGCTATTTCACTTTGGTTTTGTAGACATCATTTTTATTAGTTTTTCTGTTTGGCCCCTTTGAAAAATGAAGGTCAAAATATAAATTCAGGAGCTTTCAGATTTTAGTTTTCATTTGTAATAATAGAAGAGTATACATACTGCTGAAATTGTTGAGAAGTATCGAAATAATTGGGTCAAGCAATCAATGTAGGTATAAATACAATTGCATAAATTTACTGCAACTTATCATTTCAGTTTGCTGGTACAACCATACAAGGGATATTTTGTTTACCATCCTCTCTTATTGTATCTCTCTTAAATCTTAATTATCTGGTCTTTCAGAGATGAAGATGCTCGGAGAAATTGAGAACTGTAGAGTGCTTAAGGAGGAGATTACAATCTGAGAGAATGGCATCAAAATAAGCTATGGAGGTAACTCAAGTAATAGGCAAAAAGGTCACTGGAGTGACATCTTATTAGCTATTTTCATCTTCTCTTATTTACAATTTTTTCTTTTTGTTTATTTCTGTCTGTTATGTTGATCTTAATAAAATAGGCAAGTGTGTTGGTTCCAAAAGTTCTTACCTTGTTTCATATTTTTTATGTGGGTTTGACTGATACAGTTGGATGAGCTGGAGAATAGCAAGAGGATGGAGAATACGTTGGTTATGCTCATATCACATGCAAGTTGCAAATTAAAGTTGTAGAATACTTTTGTCTTTTACATTTTAATAAAATAGGCTGAAGAATGCAAATTTTTAGAATGTTTGGACTAAAGTGTAATTTTCCCTTCTGATGTAGAGGATGGCTATAATGGGATTTGGATTTGTGGTACAGTCAATTATGTAATATTGAATTCCTGATGTAACGTTTACATTATAAAGCAATTGATTGACATTCTTTAAATAAAAAATAATAATATACTTTGGTTTGAACCGAACAAACCAAACAAACTGAAAAATAAAACCTTGGTTCGGTTCGGTTCGGTTCGGTTGATAGGCTAAAACGGTTTGGTTCGGTTGAATTTCTGTTTGTCCTTGCTGATTCTGCTTATTTTGTTGACTGCAGGAACAACTGAAGCGGCCAAGTACCTGTGCAAAATTGGAATTACATTGCTGAAAGTTCATGAAGAGACTTGTAAATTTATTGAATGGAACTGGAGATATTATACTACGGCAAACCTTTCTTTGAGTGATTCGGAACCCTTGATTGGGCTGTAGATTACAAACTCGATCAGGTACAAGCTGTGTAACTTGGAAACTGTGTGCTAATGTGCTTTACTGTTACTTGTACTGCATATGATGTCTATTTTATTAGGGTTTCAGAAAATGAATTCCGACATTTAGTAATTGTCTCCTTAAATCAACTTTATCTCCACAGTCAGACCATTATGTTTTGTGGAAACTGATCAAAGTCTACCCCCCCCCCACACACACACACAACAACCCCTCAACCCATACACATATTCCATAATTCATTTTGTGAATGTTTTGTTTTTTTTTCACTTGGGAGGTGTTAGTATTTTGCTTCGAACAAAAGCAAGAAAATAATAAAGATATAGTGTGATTGAAAATGTAAATTCTATTTTACCCAACCCCCAAAAGAGTTGTATTAAAGGTGGATTTTGAAGGTACTATACATTTCTCAATTTCCTTAAGGAAAAAAAAATGTTGTTTGTTGCTCAAAAGTTGTTAATAGCAACGGGAAACATATAGTGATTGAATTCGCATGCAAAAGATGTTGCATAAACTAAATTAAGAGTGATGTTGGTTCATATGCTGAATTTTCATTTTGTTTTATATTTTTATGTAGGCGAGGTTGGAGAGATAATAGTATGCATTGCATTGGGTTTGATAGTGGAAATGCTAAAGAGCTTTCCAAAACCGTAAGCTTGTGTTAATTTACAAGGAATATATATTCAAAGGAGTTTTTGAGTTTCTAGATGTTTTCTCTGTATATTTGTTTGGGTGGAAAGCTAAAATTCACTTTCAAAGTGCTTACGCATTTGCTGTAAAAGAGCAGGTTGTGAGATCTATTTGATCAAAAACCGTACTGCTATTGGCTCAAATAAGAACTGCATAGCAGTGGATACACTTCAATTTTCTTAGGCATTCAAGTTTGTACTGGATTCTGTGTTACATGTGTGAATCATGTCTTTTTACTAATGTTGGTAATCTGCTTTTCTATTTTTTTTATACGAGTAGGCTATATTAAGAATAGCTTAAGATGACAATTCTGTACTTTTCAAATAAAATCAAATCTAAGAAATATTAAACATAAGGAAAAAGTTTGTAGACGTGTTAGTTTTTTCAAATATTTAATGGGCATGTCCATTTTATCTATGAAAATGCGATTTAATGGACATGTCCATTTTATCTCTTAAAATGTGATTAATGGACATCCCCAGTCCCTTAGCCCCTTATCCCTAGAAGCGCTTCTTGTTTTGACCGTCCCTATACTGAGCTATAGATCTAACTTGGCGTCTGATACTGCGATGGCGTCTGATTCAAATCTAACGGCAAGATGAGTTTAAGATGGCGTTTGATTCGATATCGTGCATCAATGTCTTCGCGCTACCGGAGAAGAGAAGTAGGCACTTGAGTATCGTTAGTTTCTCTTTTCTCCTTCCCAATTAAAAAGCTCTGACAAAATCGAATCGGATTCAATCTCGCTCCCAAAATTCGCAAGATGAGTTTAAGAAATGAGCTTTTTGATAGTGTTGACTGCCCTCGGCGACCGTACATGATCGATTCCTATTCTCGAGTTACGCCATCTCGCCCTATAAATAAGGCATCGGTGAAATGTAATATCTCAATTAGTTCTATCCATCAATTTTACCTCTTTTGCATGTCTGAGCCTCATACCATAACTGAATTTAGGTGGGAACTGTCAATTGAAAAGACAGCAGTGATTTTTTTGTTGTAGCATTTCCTTTTAACTAAATTGTCTAACTGTCAATATACTGACACCAGTTATTTCTTGCAGAACATTGCAATTAGCCTTCAGTTTTAATTTTCAATATGTTCATTTATGCAACCACTTGATTAGTAATGAACCTCATTAGTATTTTATTTATTGGGAGTAGGACTAAAATGGCACCGATCCGGAAACTAAACAAACGCGTGATGGCCATCAAGCACATCCGTGGTTTGGATGGCTTGGGTCTGCTGCAAGCAGCTGGCGAATTTATTGAAGGTATGTGTAACTAATTTCATATATATATATATAGGGTTGTTAATGGAAGCCTACAGTTTTTTGCAATTGGAGATGATTTGAATTCAAATTCTTTCCTTGTCCAGTTGTCCTAATTAAATAAAAAGGGCTCTTGGATCAAAAGTTAATCATTGTTAGAAAGGGCTCTTGGATCAAAAGTTCTTAGCATTGATCTTAATTTACCAATTGTTGAAGAAACTTCTGACGTTGAAAGGGTAATGAATAAATTTAAGATTTATTGATTTTACTATTATCATATATGTTTCATTTTACAAGAAAAAATAACATAGTTTCACTTCGATGTTTCTTACTATAGGTCGATTTGCCCGACCCTGCACCGGTAGATGTGAATGCTCCTCCAATGTCAGTAATCTATTCTTTTGTTGTCGTTTATATTTTTTCCTATATTATAATTTTTTTCATAACTTTTAGGAGGAAATCTGGAGATTTATCTATTGAGTTGGTACTTCCAATGTTTAGAAAACTACAAAATGAAGCTGCAAAAGAGCTCCGAGTGAGCCAGACCACGCTTAAGACGTGGTGCAGGATTAAAGGTATAAAGCGATGGCCCTATCGCATTCTGACAAGCATGGACGGTCTGGCAAGGAATGTTGAGGTACTATATATTGAGAAATCATTTAAAGTCTTACCGAGCTTTAAGTTTGTGTTGTATTTTAGTGACTTTATATGTTAGTTACTTGAATATTACATTTATTTTCATCAAGTACATCTTTGCATTGTGTTGTACGAATATGGAACGGACTCATACTTGAAAGTGAATGGGATTCATCTGACTCTGAGTGAGTTAGAAGAGAAAAAAAGAAAGTTTGAAGAAGATTCCACCACGCCAATAGATGATGAAATCTTTTTGTTAAGAAACTATATGTGTAAGAGGAAGTCTAACAAGAGACGCTATGTCAAGCATGTGCAAAGCTAAATGTGTATTACTTGGTTTTGGGAATCTGTTTTGTATGTTGTTCTCTAAAAATTATATATTAGGCCTTTTTGAATCTTGAAATTATGTATGTGGCCCTTTTGTCATTGGAAATTATGTATGAGAACAATGTTTTTTAATGCTTATGTTTTTCATTTTGACTTGTATTGATGAATTGTCAATTAGAATTAGGATAACTTTTGTGTATTTTATATCATTTGTGATTGGAATACAATTAGAATTACTGACGAAAAGAAGAGAATAAAAATGAATTCTCCTTTACTTGTTTTGTCATTTCATTTTTATTCTCCTTTACTTTTGTGTATTCTCCTTTACTTGTATATTGCTTTGTCATTTCATTTTTATTCTCCTTTACACTTAACTAGCATAGTTATTATGTGAATAATATTTGATAACTAAAAATTTTGTTTTCCGTTGCAACGCACGGGCACTTGACTAGTTTGAGTCTGTTAGGGTAGTGACACTACTTTAATGGTAAGAGAAACTATTTGTATGAATTAGCCTCATTGAGATCTATTAGGTTTATGTGAAGAAAACCTTAGCGGGGAAACCATAAACCAGACCAACAAAACGCGTACCAAATTCCATCACTTGCGTAAAGTAAATCGCAGTGATATATGTATTAATTTGGGGTATTTGAGAGATCAGACATTTGCGTAAGGTAAATCGCAGTGTCCTATGTAGAATCTCAGAGAAAGATCTGTCATTCTCGCGTAACATAAATCGCAGTGACCTATGTGGTGTCTTTCATTAAACAACAACAGAAAATCGACGCAACAGGAATATATTGTCAAGACGGATTGGGTGGCAATGGTGTGCCGAAACCCTAGGAATTATCATCTCTATCTTTATTTTAATTACTTTTAATTGCTTCCTAATTTACATTGATCAAAACAACATCTCTCAATTTTCAGATTTCGTCTAGCCTTTCGAAAGATTGCGATTCGATCGCTCAAAGCATTGAACCAATATTCCCTGTGGATCGACCTCGAATATACTACTCGATAGGATTGTGCGCTTGCAGTCCGAACCGATAGCATTTCCGAGTTTATAAATATTAAAAGAAACATTGCTCTCTTTTGAGTGATCAGTCTGTTAAACTCAATGCAACCTGAGATCTCTAACTTGTTCTTTCTTTCTGACTCCTCCTTGAATTTGTGGAATTCTGTAAGAGAAATGTTTGGACAACAACATAATTATTCTCATGTTTTTAAATTGAAACAAGAAATTACACAAATCAAACAAGGAGAAAAATCAGTTACAGAAATACTCGGAGCAATCAAAGGGAAATTTGATGAATTGAACCTCTATATGCCTCCTACCACAGATTTGCACACAATTCAATTAAGAAACGAGTAAGAAAAAACCTTTGCTTTCTTGGCAGCTCTTAATCCTAGCTATGAAGCTGTCAGGAGCCAAATTTTGTTAGCACCAACTTTACCCTCTTTTGCAAGTGTGGCAGCTCGGTCCAGAGAGAAGAATCAAGGCGCAAAACTATGATGCCAGAGGTTAAATATGTTGAAGAAGAGAGGCTAGCAATGGCAGTAGACAAAAGCTTCACCGGAAAGCCCAATTTCAACAGCGGCCCGACCAACACCAGCAGGGAGAGAGGTAATTCGAGTGCCAAATGCGATCACTGTCACCGCAATGGACATACGAAGGATCGTTGCTGGTTTCTGTATCCTCACCTGCGACCAGCGAAGAAGAAGGAGAAGACGGGAGGAACTGGAGGTATTCCGCACGCGGCAACTGCACAAACCAGCGGCTCGGGGCAGGAGGCGTCTAGTTCCTTTCTTCTCCAACAGATCGGGCAGTTGATTCAGGCCTTCAGTGCGAATTCGAACGCTGGACAAGAGGCGAGCAATGAACATCATTCAGCAGGTGAGTATTTCTGTTCAGACCTCAATTTGGGAAGAAAGAATAGGGAATATTCTAATTCAAACCTTGGAAAGAAACAAAATAACATATCTTGTGGGATTAGCGTTACTCAAAATGAATCTGTTTCTAAAACAGACCCTAAAAAAGAATTGAATATCAGTGCACTACCTAAACCCAATAAAATTTCTGGTCTGAACTAGGGGTGCAAACGGATCGGATATTATCCGTGCGGATCCGGATCCGTATCCGATTTTTTACGGATACGGATATTCGGATACGGATAATTTGCGGATACGGATGCGGATACGGATACGGATATGGTTTCAATTTTTGAAAGCGGATACGGTTACGGATACGGATATTATCCGTATCCGTAACTTTTTACGGATACGGATATTCGGATGCGGATAATTTGCGGATACGGATATTCGGATACGGATAATTTGCGGATACAGATATTCAGATACAGATAATTTGCGGATACGGATGCGGATATAGATATAAATTATGCGGATACGGATACAGATACAGTTTTGATTTTAGAAGCAGATACAGATACGGATCCGTAAATTTTTAGATTTCGGATATCCATTAAGCCCTCTGCTCCGCAAAACCCACTACTAATCTTTTTACTTTATTCCTTTTGTTACATTCTCTCACCACAGTATTACATGCAAACAGCTGTTGTCAACTTGGATTCATTTTATCCTCATACCAATTACATTGAAATTCCAAATATACTAAAGGCTGACACTTGAACCTACAATTTTAAAAAGTAAATATAAAATAACGGTGCTTTAAGCCTTCAACTGTAGAAGATTTTAGCACCGTAAGAAATTTTTGTTTCTTACGTTGATTATTATAATTATGTACATGAATATATAAACATGATTCTAGTAAACAAAAATTAAACAATAACATGCGGAGATGATAGTGTATTATTATTTGAGAGACTGACAATAATTATGTTTATTAAATAATTTTTATTTGAAAAATTAATTTGTTGAATAATAAGTTAATTTTAATACAACATCCATATTATGTATCCGAATGATATTCGTATTCGTATCTGCATCCGTTTAATATCCGATTCGTATCCGTATCCGTTTAATATCCGAACCGTATCCGTATCCGTTTAATATCCGATCCGTATCCGTATCCGAAAAAATAAAAACGGATACGGATATGGTTTTACCACTATCCAATCCGTATCCGATCCGTTTGCACCCCTGGTCTGAACCCTGTCTTTATCCAGAATATTGATGGTGAGACAAATTCTAGGGAATTTTATAACTTAAACCCTGATAATATCCAAAATTGTGTTCCAGAACCAGAATTGAATAATTGTTGCACATATTTAGCTACAAATAAAAATAAATGGTTAATAGATTCTGGAGCAACAAATCATATGTCTGGAAATATTGGAAATATTCAAAATCTAGTAAAAAAATAGCACAACACCACATGTTTGTGTAGCAAATGGTCATGAGGTGAAAATAAAAGGCATAGGACAAACCACATTATTTGGAAAAAATATTTCTAACGTGTTTTACATGCCCACTTTTACCTCAAACTTACTTTCTGTTAGTAAAATAACAAATGAATTTAATTGCAACGTAATTTTCTCACCAAATAATGTGACATTTCAGGACCGATTGACAGGGAAGAAGATTGGTGAAGGAAAATTAGAAAATGGACTTTATATTTTCGAGACAAGCAATCATGCTTATCATAGTAGTAGTAATAATTATTTGTACAAAGATGCCAATTAACTAAATCCCTCTTGGTCAGTACTGTTTGACCCTAAAAAAAGTCAAGATCATAGTTATTTGGACAAAGATGCCAATTAACTAAATAAATTGGTCAATTAAAGGTTTAACCATACTTTAATTCGACACAATGCCACAAAATAGGAAATGAAATTTGCCGAACAAATACATGATTAAATGCTATTCCAATAATCATGAATTTTGATATATGGCACGCTTCCGAATTCAAAATGGTTAGAAAGATATCAAAGTTACAAAACAGAAGCCCCTGATTGGTGCCACATGGCACAGGGTACTCATAAAAATCACCCTAACTAATGAGGGTGCAAATTGGGGTGCACTAAACTTGACTTCATGGCCTGGACCCACTGGTCAGTGAAACAAAAATAAAATTCGATGACTTAATGATTTGGATGCACTCGGCTCACTGCATTTGGGCGCCTAAGCCGTGTTGGCAGTAAAGAGGCTCACGGTACGCCATTCCCAAACAAACCCAAACCCAATTCAAACCCCAGCGCCTCAGCGCAAATCGACCCCTTCGTTCCCCATGAACCCGGAATATGGTGGACCAGCACAAGCTTAATACACGGCTTACACTGAAACGGGAGCACTGAGATGAAGAATACAATGAAGTAATCGGTAACCAACAGGTAGGCCCCGCTTGCAGCGCTCCCCTCCTTCCTTTCTCCCTCCGCTCTACTCTTTCAACAGCCGAGAATACAAGAAAAGGGAAATTGGCGAAAGGAGAAGTAGAGTGGCCCGATTCCTCATAAGTTCAAATCATGATCAACAAGGGAAGAATGAAGGACGCGTCAATTTGGCCATTAGAAAGGCGAGTAAGGGAGAATTAGAAAGAGAAGCTGAGAGAAGCGAAAATGGGAACTCACTGCCTCTCAAAACAAAACCCGAATTAAGGGTGCAAGCATGTTTTCCACCTTTAGGCGATGCTCTCTGACAAATTAATCAAAAGAAAGTGGGTTTATATCGAAGAAATAGAGGAAGCCACTCATTGTCGGGTCTAAGTTAAAATCGAAATTGACCAGGGGTAGTGTTGTTTCTTTAGGCTCCTGAATAATCTTGCCGGGATCACATGTGATCATTATTAACCCCGAATTGGTGTGCATTAATTAGAAATGCTAGAAATGGAAATTTGCACCTAACCGGCACCAAGGAGAAATGCTCATTTAACCAAAATTAGAAGATGACAGGAAAATGGATGCAATGCCATGCAGGGCATGTTAATGGTATACTATACTTGCCCTGTGTTACCCTTCTATTGGCCAAAGGATATTAAACGGCTGCAGATCACAGTAAGGTATAAAGTAGCTCAGGCATACCACACCATCTCTGTACTGACACCTCTGCACCCATTTAACCTCATATACAGCTGGTCCAGAGCCCAGACAAGCTGCCAAAGGAGAAGCATCTTCTCCCATGCATGAGGAGATGCATGACTCGATATCATTAAATCTCAGCCTTTAAAAAGGAATTGAATCAAAGGTTGAGATAAAATGCAAAATTCGGATTGCCAACATGGCTCACTGCCATTGGCTAATGCACCTGAAAATATAGCTATAATGGCTCGAAAACAATCTGGAGCATTGATCAAGAAAATGAGGAAAAAAGGGAAAGGTGATGATCAAGCCAACTAAGCCCTAGCCGAAACCCTAAACCCCATGCCTTCTTAGGCTATATAAGGAGATGAATAGAAGAAGAAAAAAAAAAGATCCAGAAATCACACTACCAGCTAGAGATCAAACCACTGCTCCTCTCTCTCTTTAATAGGCTAGCTAGAAAAAGAAAAGAAAGAAGAAAAGGAAGAAACTTGTTCTTCTCAACAGTAGGAAAAGAATTAGGTAATTAATACCTAAAATCATGTAGGCTCCAAGGAGCCAAGCAATGTACTCTTTTCATGAAATAAAGTTCTCTTTGAAATTTATGTATTTCTTCATTTTACTTTTATTTTCGGTTTTGTTCTTGATCTTTCTTTGCTTCCTTTCTTTGTTTATTTGGAGCTTTTAAATAAATAAAATGAGAAGGCTACATGATATTTTAGCTTGTTTCATAGCAAGTTGAACATGTTTAGTCTAATGATCAATAAAAACATATATCCTTTTTGGCTTTTACGGTTTGCAATAAAATATTAAAAGAAAGTAAAAAAAAAAAGAGAGGAGTTTATTGATGTCTTTAGCTAAATAAGATCTGTTTTTTTTTTCATAAATTGGCACACAATAAAAATATAAGTATAAAGTTGTAAGCTTTCATGCTTCTTCCTTTGATTTCTTCTTCTTCTTTTTTTTTTTTTGAACAAACCTCTCAATTCTTTCTTAAAATGGTTGATTAATTGAAATATAAGAGTTGAGCCAGTGTTGGTCTCCTTTTATATCAAGATTATGTCAATCATTTTATAAAAAGAATTAATAGGAATAAAAGTGACAAATAAAAATTATTACACAAGAGGTGGTAAAGTTGAGCTAGTGTGTCTCCTTTATCATTCTCTCAAACATAAAGATCCCAAGGACCTATTTGCATAAAAGGGCTGGGTTGATCAATGATTGATGCATGTGTCAATGTGCAGAAATTTTTGATAAAATCAGGACCTATATGCAAATAGTGAGAGAAGGAGGACTAAATTGCAAATAGACATCAGTTATGCTGAAATTTGTCATTTGTACATTTAATCCCATAATATCTCAAGGATTTGTCCAATGATCAATTAAAAAGAACACCCAAATCATGATTTTAAATGAACCAAGGTCCTCCCTGCATATTTCTGAATTCTGACAGCCTTTTATGTTTGAAACATGTTGAGTTCATGAATTTTTGGAACTTTGATTTCTCTTCTTTCCTTTACTGGCGCTAGTCCAGCAGCTACAAGGTTACTAAAATTCGGTTAAAATCCCTAACCAGTCAGCAACCTAATTGGTCTTCACCCCTAACTAGTCTCTAGTACAGCACCAAGTGTGAGCCCAGCAATGAAATGAATAACAAGCACCACTGGTACATGAAGGGTATTCAAAGAGGCTGAAATGACCTGCCCTGCCAGAATAATCAGTATAAATTGATGAAAATCTCCAAATCCAAAATGGACATCATGATCAAATAAAGGACATTAAAATACACAAGTTTGACCCAAATTTTACATCATTTGGATTTTACTTCGATTTTATATGAATTACTGAAGTTCAGGTTTCAAAAGTGAAAAATCAGCATCTAGATGACCTAAGAACCTCTGTTGGTAAATCACATCATAAATATTGATTAAAAGACCAAATAAAAAAAATGGATATAATAGTCATTTACAGAACTTCAAAATACACAAAATGGATATAAACTTCATATTTTTCTGATTCCATTTGACTTTGTTATGAATTTTCAAGGACCATCGCTCAAAACAGAAAAATCAGCAAATAAAAATGAGAAAATTACTCTCCATACCCCTCCTCTGAAATTAAATCACAAGAATACATATAAATCTCCTAAAATGGTAAAAATCGACACAAGTGTTATTCACAAATCCCTCCATGATCCTGTGAAAGAAAATTCATAACTTATACACAGAATTCACAAGAAAGAAAAAATGAAAAAGGATCTGACAGTATGAACCTCTATACTGTTTCTACCTCAAAATGCGATTTTAGTCAAATTGATACCCATGTTGTGCTTGGATTACCTCAAGGTAACTGAAACTAAGTCTTCTATGTACCTGAATTGATTCTAAAACCCCTGTACCAGCTGTAGATACCAATCGGTACTGGAGCCGAGAAGTGAAAACCCTTTTCATGACCAAAATCAAATTAAAAGTATAATTAATGTCTCTGATCACTTTCATGTATTCATACGACGTCAAATGATCGAATTACTGAAGAAAATCATGAGAAAACCGAAGGAAATTGGTTCAGTGGCCTATCGGTACCGATAATTGTTCCCCAACCTCAGGCCGTCGTCTCCAGCGATCTCCAGCCGCCGACAATGGTATCAATGGATTCCTGGTGAGGAGACGATCACAACCCTGCCCTTGGTCGGCGTCGCCGTGGCCAGGATCGACCAGACTCAGTTCATCATAGATGAACCCTAGCTTGTGAGCTGGCTAGCACGAGTTTTAAAACACATATATGGATCTTAAAGCAAAGAATTGATCTAAAGGCCCAAATTCAAAACTGGAGGTCAAACGGCTACTGCATGGTAGGGCCCACCTGTCGGTCAACTCAAAGCTAAAACTTGAAGTCACTTGATCGAATCTTAAAGCTGCGTCCAAAGACCCGAGGCGCAGCACATATCTCAAAGTTTCGTAACCAAACCTCAAAGCCCAAATTACATATCTCCAAGCCCAATACACGAATCTCAGAGCCCAGATATAGATAAAATGATTAAAACAAAACCCCTTTATAAATAAACCCTTCTGATAAAATTTAATTCACAGTGCAGTCCTTGCAAAATTGCAACAAGGTCCTTAACAGCTTAAAATCATTTCAAACAAGCCCTTAAAGAACCAAGTCTCACATAAAACCCTACATAAAGCCCAAATTAAAATTCACGCCCTTCCAGCTTTATAAATAAGCTCCTGGGGAAAACATAAATATTTACAAATAGGTCCTTTTCAATCCTTTTCAAGCATAACTTTTTCATTTTAAGTCCGAATCGATTCAAACCACTCCCAAACGAACCCAAATTGAATTCTTCACGTTTCTAAACCAAAATTGAGCATGTCCAAGCGTCAGCCAAACCCTGAAATGACCAAAATACCCTTTTTCTTAAAATTAAATGATTTCATTTAAATAGTTAATAGATATGTAAATAAATATGTTATAAATCAAATATAAACAAATGTTGTACATACACTTCTCAAATATCCAGATTTCTATTTTAAAATGTAATAGATATTATTGTGAAATCACACACACACACATATCCACATGCATAGGAAACCAAATTGATACTAGAATCTATGCATGGGTCCCCTTTTAGCCCCTTTGTTCAGTTCACAACAAATAGGCACCAAATCTCGGAATGAACGAGGTATTCAGCATGGCTTGGAAGGGTCATCTGATGTAATTAACAACGGGGGCTTGCGCCCGCTGGGAGTTAAACGTCCCCACAATCATTAAACTCTCTCGACAGACTGATTATGAACAGTAGGTCCGTCGAGGGTGAACCAGAAGGAATAGCAGAAAGGAAGTAAGAATGTTTCAGATTCAATGTTCTTCAATTAATCGAGAGCATTGAATCCTGAGGCATTTAAAACACATTGTACACACCTTCCATACCCGTTGTGCAACTTTCTGCGCCCTACAGGTTTTGGCACGCCCAGTGGGACATTCTCCTCCTCACAGGTTCGGGATCCGATACGAAGATAAAAGGAACATACTCAAGTAGCCAATGACTCCAAAACACTCAAACAACAAGTCATTGGACCGCTTGAGTTATGTCATTTCCTTTTATATTCGATATCGATGCCTATGGATTGAATAATCGGGCTAACACTCATGTATAAGTTTATATATGAAAATTGACTAATGAAATTTTGAGTTTTGCTTGTTTGCAGGAATGGCTTACACCGCAGTCAACGCACGCTCTTTTTCCCAAGTTTCCAGCCTCCCAGCTGGCGAAGAGGTGGTTTATTTTGGGACTTTCGCAGTCCCTGTTGATGAAGTTAGGGCATTCGAAGCCCCTGTTCCCGCTCTAATGAATGAACAACTGTCCCTCGGGTCTATCACCGAGGAAGAAGCTACAGATGATGATGAAGTATGTTACTTTCTCACCCCTAAAGGGATGGACGGCAAGACGTTCATTCCTCTCTCCAAAACTAGGCGCACAAGAAGGCGCGCATCTAAGAAAATTAACCCGACTCCAGTGACCCCTCTGTCGGTCACCAGGAAAAGAAATCTCCAAGCTTACCAGGATGAGCTGGTGTCTTAACCAGCCCTTCCCGTCAGCAACTCATTCTCCCCTCTCAGGATAGTGAGGAGAAATTCTTCTACTGCACACATACGTGCAGCGGGAGAAGTCCCTCGAACCATCTCGTTCATCCATGAACCGAAAGGGATGAACACCGACCGCAAAATGGTTGATGATGCTGCTATGGCCATTCATAGGGCCCACAAGCAGCTTCGCATGTTGAAGCAGCGCAGGAATCGATACTATGTTAATCCTGCGCAAGAAACCTCTACATCCCTTTTCGTCAAATCTAGGTTGACGTTTCCAGCCCAAAAGCTGGGGGCATCCAATGACGCCCAACCCTCAATCAAATCGAGGCTGACGTTCCCAGCCTCAAGACCAAAACCAACCTTTTCAGGCTCAAGGCTGGGGGCACCTGATGTTGCCCTGCTAAAACCAAAACTCTGTCGAGAGATGCGTGCAAGCACCTCTCAAAGCTCGAGCAAAGAGGGATCAAATCAAACCCCTCGAATTCTGAGAAGACCAACCAGTGTACATGATAGGCTGGGGGCACGAACCGATCCGCGCCCCTCCAACACTGGAAGCTTGACAATAGTGGCCCCAAATGCCACTCACAAGAAGCGAAGGGTCGCTAAAACGTACTCTAAGCAAGAAGAAGAAGCGATGGTCTTCATGATAACCATTAATGAAGACCTCGAAGAGGAAGATGACCATAAACCCTCCAACCCTACCGTATGCATGGTGAGAAAAGGGAAGGACCCCATCGTCGAAAATCCAAGTGACGATGAAGAGGAGTCTGATGCAGCATGCCTGCCTCCTATAAATGCCAGACCCAAAACCGTAAGTGGCTCAGATATAGGTCATATGGATGGGCCCGCATTGGGTAACTTCCATACCGTCTTGGCGACTTCTCCATGTGCTGGTGAAAGTCAAACCGGCACACAAACACAAGAACAAATGTTATCTGCCTTCAATCAAATGCAAGCCGAGATACAAAATCTTAGAGCTGAAGTACATCAAGCCCACGAAAGGGAGCAAAGGTTAATAGCTGAAATCCGAGGGAAAGGCCTCGCTGGCTCCGAACTCGAAAGAGGAGAAACATCAAGAAAGACGCAGGGTACATTGGGAAGATGAAAGGCGAGAAACCTCCCCAACCTTTACTGCGGTTGATGTTCAAGAAATGATCAGCCGTCAGTTACAAGAAATGGGGATTGCCCCAAAACAAACAACACTGCGAATAGGGAAGCCATACCCTCCCGAATTCGATATACCAAAATACCCCCCAACATACACCGTTCCTTTATTCTCCAAGTTCTCAGGAAATGGGACAGATGAAACGGGACCTGAACAGCATGTCAGCCACTTCATGATTCAATGTGGTGACTCTTCAAGAGAAGAAGCGTTCCTTTGTCGCCAATTCGCTAGAAGTCTTTCAGGACCAGCTTTCCAATGGTATTGTTCCCTAAAACCAGGAAGTATAAAATCTTGGGACCAAATGGCGCGTGCCTTCATAGACAGGTTCGCCACTGCGAGCAGTCCAGTAAGACTTGCCGATTTAGCATGGGCCAAACAAGGGCCAAACGAAACTCTTCTGGCATACATCAACCGCTGGAGAAATATGAGCAACAAGTCGAGCCATTCTATACCCGAAAGGGAGGCAGTTGATTCGCTCATAAGAAGTACATCCGGCAAAATGAGAGAAATGTTAATCATTGCCAACCCTAATAGTTATCAAGATCTGGTAGACACTGTATCCAGGTTGGGGCAAACAGATATAGAAGAGAAGTCATCAACCTCTTTCAAACCTAGAAGAGACTTTCCGAAGAAGAAAGAATCGAAGACGGTATACGCCGTCAAAACCAATAAAGCCAACAAAACCGAAAACAGAGATTCTGACTCTTCTGACGAGGAGGCGAGGCAAGTCGATAGCCAACCCACTCAGCCAGTTCTTCGCGATAACCAAAATAATCGTTATTCCAAATCGTTAGAGGAACGAAAGAATAAGAAGTATTCTTTCAAGAAGGAGAAAACGGCTAAGATATTCAAGCAAGCCTTGGAAGATGGTATGGAATTGCCTCCAAGCAAACGCCCCGATCAGGCAGATAAGGTTGATCACCCTAACTACTGCCCATATCATAGGGTGATAAGTCATAAAATAGAAGACTGTTGGGTCTTCAAAGACCTAATAGAAAGAAGAATACAAGAGGGTCGTATGCAATTAGCGCCAAGTGCCGTGCAACAACCCGCACCTCACGAGCAAGTTAATGTTATCTCTCATGATGAGATGATCGAAGAAAAAAGGGTTGAAAGTCCCGCAAATGAAACATGGGAATTCCACCTCTCTAGGAAAACCAAAAAGTTGCTAAGGCAGCTTCTGAAAGAGCCTGAAGTCAAATGGGATAGCAATTTAAACCCCACAGTGCCAAGGCCCTCAAAACGGGTCATCCATCGCAAGCCAAACAAGAATGGCAGCTAAAAGGGCAAGAAGTCACCCAAGCCAGCAGAGTTGCCTACACCTTCTGAAATCCAAAAACACATACAAACTTTAGAGAATCATAAGCAAGGTACCCCGCTACCGTTGACTCTCTTAGACTTCTTAACAGAAGATGTACTGACCTTAATGTTGGGCCTCAAAACTGAGGAAGGAGAAACGAGTAAAACCCCTCAAGAGGAAGAAAACAATGATGATGACCATGAAACATGCAACGTGGTTGTCTATGGAGGAAGTTCCTCAAGTGACTCAGATGACGGTGAAGTCGTCTTTGTCAGAACTGAAAAACCTGACTGCCAAGCAGTGCTTCGCTCGGGTACGTACATCCCTGAGCGCCAACCGCCACAAGAAGACGAAGTTGGAAGGTCGAAAGCCAAGGCAAAGGGGAAGGAACCCGCAGCGCAAGATGAACCAGTACCTAAGAAATATATGGTGCAAGATTACAATGTCCTCGCACAGCTTAGAAAAATACCAGCTGCAGTAAGCGTGTTTGACATATTGATGATGTCCGTTGAAGTGAGAGAAGTGCTCATTTATGCACTCCAAAACCCTGAAGAGTTTCAAGCGCATTTTGCCGAAAAGAGGATGCAAGAAATAGCACTGGTGGATAATAAAAATCCAACCATCACCTTCAATGATGATGATTTGCTTATAGGCACGTCTGATCACAATATACCACTCTTTCTTACTGGTGAGTGCGATGGCCAGAAGGTAACCCGCATGTTAATCGATCCGGGCTCTTCCATTAATCTGATGCCTAAGCGAACATTGGACCGTCTCACGTTGAGCGCTAAATTTCACACGAAAGAAAAAATCACCATACATGGATTCAACCACAAAACGGAGCAATCCATGGAGTTAGCCTGCCTTTTGATATTGGTGGTATTCAAGAATGGATGAAATTCTACATTATCGATGCGAAAACCACATACAACGCATTGATAGGTCGACCATGGCTACATAATAACAATGCCGTCCCGTCAACCTTGCATCAATGTTTGAAATATATAAAAGATGGCGAAGTCAAACAGATCAATGGAGAAATTAAGCCGTTTGAAGTACATGAAATAGGGCTGAAAGATGCCAAATACTTCTTCGATAAACCTGTCCTAAAAGGAGAATGTTCGAAGAAACAACGAGATGAGAAAATAAGGCTATATGGAGCCGATACTGACTCATCATCAGGGGAGGACGCTGATGAAGCTAGGATACTCCCGTCATACATAATACCCTCAGAAGACGAGGAAGAAGTAGGTCAATCCTCATTGATGATTGAAAGGATACCTGAAAACCATCACAAGGAGCTCACACCAAGGGAAGTGAACCAAATCCAAGAAATGGTGGTATTCATAATACCGCCTAAAGAAGAAATCACCGAAGAGGGAATTTTTAGGCATAAGCCTATTGTATTCTATAGAACCTCTGATGGTAAAGATCGGTCTTTGGTGCTGAACGACGACGAATGGCCTTTAGAAGATGAAGTCATGTCCAACAAAGTGGATGTACCTCTTCTACCATATTGTCCCAAAAGCCTAGCCAGGATTCTCGCAAATATGAGTCCCATGTCTCCAACCTATGCTATGACCAAGCGATTCGAGAGGATATTGGCTCACCGCAATTCTACAATCATAGGACCAGATGGAAAGCCAAGAAATACTCGAGGGCTCAGGTATGAAGAATATGATGATGAAAGTGATGACTCCAAATGTCGTCCCATACAATACTTCAGCGACAGTGACAGTGATAACGAGTCACCGACTTGTGATCTAAGAAAGATCCAAGGGAAAGCTGCCCATGCCAATTTAGAAATGGCTTTAAGAGGCGGTCGTGGTAGAGGCCGTGGAAGAGGTCGAGGGAGAAATCCTTTCGCTAATGCCTTGCCGAGACAACCCAAACCAAATCCGACCGAAACTCGCTCTTTCCAAGACCTGTTGAGACAAATGAAAGATTTGGATGTGCATTCCGAGCATAGACAACAACAACCCAATGATAACCGAAGAACCTCCCAAGCTTCATGTCATGCAATAGAAGCTGAAGACGATCAATCGACGTTTGTCGCATGCAGTGTGTGCGATAGACTGGGAGAGGTTACAGAAATGACTTCATGTGTCGAATGTGGGGCCATATGCCATCCCCCTTGCACGAGGTTTAGAGAACATCCTCAAGGTAGTGATGAAACCCCGAAATGGAGCTGCTTACGTTGCTTCAAAGGCAAATGGGTACCAGAACCGAAGAAAAACGAAGGAAAAGCATAATCACTGCTCCCAGCACCAGCACTTGAGTCTTTTCCACTTGAAGGCATGCTGGCTCAACTCCTAAAGGACTATTTGAAATTCCAGTCCGCAAAGAGACAAGCCCATACCGATTCAACGAATAAAGTCTCTGAATCGAAGAAACCTGTTCCGGTGATGCCAAAGGAAAGGAATACTCTGGCGGAACTTAAGAACAAAACATATTCATTTGGGCGAGATAAAGTTGCTAAAGTGTTTGACCTAATGATGCAAAAGGGTCTCAACCTGCCAGTATGCAAACGCCCGGAACAAGCGAGTCGGGTCAACGAACCTAATTATTGCCCATATCACCGCATCCTTGGTCACACCATCGACGACTGCTGGGTCTTCAAGGATTTCCTAGAAAAGAAAAGGCAAGAGGGGACCTTACCCCTCACGGTGGCAGCCCATCTAGAAGGGACTCATGCGCCAATTCCTAACAAAGATAAAGGGAAGCAAAAGATAAAATTTATTCCTAAAAACGAAGTGCCTTCGCAATTCGAAGAAGGGGACATGGTGTCCATGCTCAGCCAATCTCAACCATCCAAAGACGGTCACACTAAAATTGAGTGGAAAGGACCATATATAGTCGAGCAAGCTTTGGGGCGAGACACCTATAGGTTGCGAGAAAGCAATGGAAACAAATTCGCACCACCTATTAAAGGGAGATATCTCCAAGAATACCAAGCACCTGGAATGCAGAGCCAAACCCGAAATTTGAAAGTTCGAGGCGACAACTCAGAAAATTCAGAAGAAGAACAAGAAGCTGAGTGCTACATGGCATCCCAAAGGTCCACCGACTCAGAATATGATTCACCTCAAGAAGAAGAGGATCATAGTAGCGGTAGCCACACAAAGAAAGGCAAATGCATGAGTTGTGATGAAGTAGATGATTATCACGTCATGTTCAATTGTGATCGATGGCATAGATACTCATGCACCGAATGCGCCACCGGAAGAAGGATAAATTCTAGGTATGTCAAAAGGTTCTTTAACTGGTTTTGCACATCCTGCAAGTGCATTATAGAGGATAAAAAACAAAAAGAGGAAGAAAAAGCCAAACAAACTTTCAAGAAGAAGAAAGGTGAAAGTTCCAAACCTCGCTCAAAACGTGGATCATCAAAGAAGCTTAAGGATGATGATTCAAGCGATTCTAGCACGGATGCTGCATGTTATATGATAGAGGTTGAATCCGAACAAGAAGAGTTTGAGTTTGGATATACAACCCATTGCGGTGTCTGTAACCAAAAGGGAAATTCATGGGACATGTTCGAATGCAAAGAGTGTGGCAACAGTCACCATCCTTCGTGCGCAAGCCCAAAGGCAGCCATAACCGAATACAACGATTCTCGGTTTGACATATATGAGTGCCTGAAGTGCATTTATCAACAAGTGCAAAAAGAGATAAGGGCGGTAAAGGAATTCAAAGATCAAACCGTAAAGCCCAATAAGGTTGCAAAGGATGTCGAAAGCGCTTTAAAACAGGAATGGGACGAAGCCCATATGCCACAAAAGGCGAGAACCAATGTCGAAGCAAGATGGGAAACGGTTCACATGCTTAGCCCATTTGATGAATATAAGAAGGGACAGCTTGTGTGGGTTGTCAAAGAAACATCAAGGTCGCAATCGATCAGATTCTGGGGCCCATATTTAGTGGATCGAGCCTTGGAAGGTGTCACACCCCAGGACAACCCGCCGCGCATTTATGCGCCAGGCGTTAAGCACATCACATACATTATCAATAACACAACCAAATAAGCCACTATATTAAAATAAACAGGGTTCATAAACAAACAAAGGGGAAAATATGTCAGACATGGCTAGTCAAACAGTTACCGCCATGTCCGCATCATATATGATTCATACAAATATAAATTAAAAACAAATAGTGGCTACTCTTAATAGTTTCCGCTAAATTTTCTCACTCACGGCCTTCCTCCATGTCTCCTTCTTCATTTCCTGGAACCCACATAACAGTGGAAACAAAACGGGTGAGAGATCGAACTATCTCTCAGTGCGGGATTTAGTTCCAGCCCGGTGTTTTTACAAATGAATGCATTAAATACCCAAATAACATAAAAGTAAAGGTTTTTGAAATAACCCCCAAATTTCCTATCAATTTTGGACATGCAATTCTTTCAAAAACATTCTCAGTTCTGTTCCTGTTTCTCTTTAAAATTCTCACACTCCGGGTTCGCCACACATGGACAATCCGGCCTTTCTCCTTTGGGAATCCATGCCCGTACATGAAAACTTAGTTAGAGTCGCCACACGAGGACGAGCTGTTCTGTTCTGTTCTGTTCTGTTCTGTTCTTACTCCGGATCACCACACACGGATAATCCGGCCTTTCTCTCTGAGAACCCATGCCCATGCAGGATAGCCCAAAGAGTCGCCACACGAGGACGAATCTGGAAGGGTCGTTGCGGGGACCCAACCGGCAGATCGCCACACACGGACGATCCGATTTTCGAAAACACATGCAGAACCGCCACACAGGGACGGCCCCAATTTAAAACAGTTCATTAAAACTTTCCTTGTTCACATTCACACTATCCTGTCAGTTCAAATCGATGCATCCAACAAGTTCCTAACATGCAATTCTACACAAAACGAAAGAGAATTCGACATTCTCAACATGCAGTTCATCTACCAGATTGGGAAAAAGGATTACCTACCTTAATCCACGCATTTCTTATTATTTGTAAAAAGACCAGGAAACCCGCACCTGTATTCTTAGTGACCTCGCGTGTGTCGGGGTCTCGCGTATTCTCAGCGTCTCCTAGAACCTCGCGGTTTGCTCCTAAGTTTATAAACGCTTGATTAGGTTCTTATTTCTATTTGTATTTAAATCAATTGTCATCCAACAACTTAACACAAAAATCATTTAATAGGTTAGTGAACTTCGGTCTAGGGTCAGGGTTTCGACTGAGTAGGTACGGCCTGGTCTGACCTAGTTGGTACGGCCTGGTCTGATCTGGGTAGGTACGGCCTAGCCGCACGGCCTGGTACGGGCCTGGTCTGACCTAAGTAGGTACGGCCTAGCCGCACGGCCTGGTACGGGCCGTACCTAACTTAAGGTTTTGGAGTTTGGCCGGCCAAGAGAAAAAAAAAGAAAGAGTGTCGGCCAACAAAGGAAACAGGAGGGGGAGAGGCCAGAGGGTTGCGGCTAGGGGTTTCCTTCGGGTCTAGGCTGCAGGGGTTTCGGGTTTGGTTATAGGGTTTCGGGTTAGAGTTAGGGTTTCGGCCAAGGTTAAGGTTTCGGGTCTAGGGCTTGGCTTGGTGGCCGGCGGCAGCCAAGAAGGAAGGGAAAAGTTTCGGCCAAAGAGAAAAAGAGAGAAAAAGAAAGAAAAAGAAAACTTACAGAATAATTGGAAATGGAGAGGAATGAGAAGAGAGAAGGGATTGGGTTGCTTATATTATTGGATATGGGCTGAATTTAGGTTTGGGCCATGCTAAATTGAGTTTGCTAAATTAAAAGAAAACAAATTTTGACATCTATTAAATATATGTTGCTAAAACGAACCGTCATTTCTTCTCATTTTTACTATTTATTATATTTTTATTCCTATAATTTGCTGATTATTAATTTAATTCCTATTTATTATTTTCTAAATTGGATTTTATAAAAATTAATTCATACCCATATTGAGAAGCGTTACATCCTCCCCCCCTTGGAAATCCTGTTCAGCCCCCTGAACAGCCTCGGTGTCTATGTCTTCGAACAATTCTGGGTATGTGGCACGCATCGTCTCCTCCATTTCCCAAGTCGCTTCTCGGCTGGTGTGTCGTCCCCATTGTACTAAGACCTGTTTAATGGTCTTTCGCCGGAGACTTATTTCTTTGGTGTCTAGTATTTTCATGGGTCGTTCTTCATACACTAAGGTTTCATCTAACCTCAGATTTGAAAAGTCGAGGATGTGGGAAGGGTCTCGGACATATTTCCGTAGTTGAGACACATGGAAGACTGGATGTACTTTATCTAAGGCCGGAGGTAGCGCCAGTTCGTAGGCAAGTGGTCCGATTCTTCTAAGAATTTCAAATGGGCCCACATATCTAGGACTCAGTTTTCCTGCTACACCAAATCGTCTCACTCCCCTCCTTGGAGAGACCTTCAACCAAACATGATCCCCGGTTTCAAACTCTAGTGGTCGTCTCCTCAAGTCTGCATACTTTTTCTGTCTGTCTCGAGCTGTGTCTAGTCGGTTTAAGATCAGTTGGGTTCTATCCGCGCAATCTTTTACCATTTCTGGCCCTGTTGGCAGTTGTTCTCCGTTGTTTCCCCACCACAAGGGGGTCTTCCAGCGATGCCCACACCAAGCTTCAGCTGGGGCCATGTCGATACTGGCATGGTAGTTATTGTTATATGCGAACTCGGCCATTGTCAAATGATCAGCCCATGACCCTTGAAAGTTGATGGCGCACGCCCTTAGCATGTCCTCTAAGGTTTGGATTGTTCGTTCCGACTGACCGTCCGTCTGGGGGTGATGAGCAGTACTAAAGTTGAGCCGGGTTCCCATTGCCTCCTGGAAGCTCTTCCAGAAATGCGAGGTGAATCGCGTATCCCGATCTGATATGATGGTTTCGGGAACTCCATGGTATTTGAACTGACATTGAAGAAAGAGCTCTGCCAGTTCTCCACCCGATGTAGGGGTTCGTAGGGGTATGAAGTGAGCTACCTTGGTCAGTGTGTCTACAATGACCCAGATTGAGTCATATCTCTTTTGGGTTCGCGGTAGCCCCGTGATGAAGTCCATGGTGATGATTTGGAACTTCATTTGTGCCCTGGAGTTTGGGTATAGCAACCCTGCCATCTTCCTCCGTTCTGCTTTCACTTGTTGGCAGGTGATGCATCTAGCGACAAATTCTGACACATCTTTCTTCATGTTGGGCCACCAAAATTGGGTACGGAGGTCCTTATACATCTTTACTTCTCCTGGGTGAATGGTATATCCCGATTCGTGGGCTTCTCGTAGAATTTCGTTTCTCAATCCCCCCTGTTCTGGGACACAAACCCGCTGGTTGAAATAGAGGAGCCCATCCTCGTTTTCCTTGAAGGTCGACATTGGATTGGTACGGGCCAATTCCCGGTACCTTTGATGTCGCTCGTCGCCTTGGTCTGCGTCCCGGATTCGAGACTTCAGTTCTGGTTGTACCGATATAGCCGCTAGGGTGAGTACCGCATCCTTCGCGGTTCCCTTGATGTCAGTTTCTTCCTGAATCCAGCTGGCCGATACACACACTCCCAAATTCATGTGTCGCATTTCTTTGATCAGTTCTGTCTCTTGGGTTATTGCCTCTGCCAAGTTTGACGCCCCTTTCCTACTGAGCGCGTCTGCCACCACATTTGCCTTCCCAGCCAAGTACTGTATGTCTAAATCATAATCCTTCATTAGTTCCAGCCACCTTCTTTGTCTCATGTTCAATTCCTTCTGGGTAAACACATATTTTAGACTTTGGTGATCCGTGAATACTCGGCATTTCGCCCCATAGAGGTAGTGTCTCCATGCCTTGAGCGCGAAGATTACTGCTGCTAATTCCAGGTCATGTGTGGGGTAGTTTTGTTCATGGTTCTTCAATTGCCGTGACCCGTAGGCAATTACTTGTCCGTCTTGCATGAGCACACATCCTAGGCCGTTCCTTGACGCGTCGGTATACACCGTGAACTCTTGATCTGGTTTCGGCAATGTTAATACTGGGGCACTGGTTAGTAGCTTCTTCAAGGTTTGGAAACTCTCTTCCTGACTCTCCGTCCATTTGAAAGTAGTCCCTTTGTGTAGGAGCTGGGTCATGGGTCGGGCTGTCTTCGAGTACCCGGGAACGAAACGTCTGTAGTATCCCGCTAACCCTAGGAAACTGCGTATCTCTGTTACATTCTTGGGTTGATTCCATTCTACCACTGCTTTGATTTTATCTGGTCTACCCGGATACCTTCCCCCGTCACTACATGTCCCAAAATTTTTTCCTCTTTCATCCAAAATTCACACTTAGAGAATTTGGCGTACAACTGGTGTTCCCGTAGTCTTTGTAACACCGTACGCAGGTCCTCGGCATGATCTTCTTCCCTTTTTGAATAGATCAGAATGTCATCTATAAAGACAATGACGCAGCAATCCAGTAAGTCGTGGAACACTCGGTTCATCAATTCCATGAATGTCGCAGGAGCATTGGTTAACCCAAATGGCATGACAGTGAATTCATAGTGCCCGTAACGGGTACGGAATGCTGATTTCTCTACATCTTGCGGTTGAATCTTCAACTGCTGGTGCCCTGATCTCAAATCGATCTTGGAATAAACGGCCGCACCTTGGAGTTGATCGAATAGGTCTTCCGTTCGTGGGAGAGGGTATTTGTTTTTGATCGTGACCTTGTTTAACTCTCGGTAGTCGATGCAGAGTCTCATACTACCGTCCTTCTTTCTGACGAACAGTACTGGTGCGCCCCACGGCGATGTGCTTGGCCGTACAAATCCCAATTCTAAGAGTTCTTCTAACTGAACTTTCAGTTCCTTAAGTTCTGCCGGTGCCATCCGGTACGGGGCCTTAGAGATTGGACGGGTACCAGGGAGTATGTCTATGTGGAATTCAATTTCCCGATCGGGAGGTATTCCTGGCAATTCCTCCGGAAATACATCGGTATACTCCGAGACAATAGGTACTGACGTTATTTCGGTTTTTTTTTTTTTTTCGTCTCGTGTTGCATTATGGTGACTACAAAGGCGGGACTACCGCTATTGATGAGTCTTCTTGCTTGGTTGGCAGATATTGTCGGGGTCCCGCCTCCTCGTTTCTTGAGTCGGACCGAGAGGTCATGGAGACCTGGCCTGTTAATGACCATCCTCCCTTTCAGGCAGTCAACCGTCACACCGTTTCGAGTGAGCCACTCAAGACCCAACATTAAATCGTAGAGGCCCGTCTTAGAGACTATGGGGTTATCGGGAATTCCCTCCCCGCTATTTGGAGTTTCAACCCTACGCTCCGAAGTTCTGGGGTGGTATGTTGTACGGCAGGGGTACTTGCATTATTATTAGTTACAGAGTTCATCGTATGATTTATGATTATTCACTCCAGGCAAATAGACGCAATTTAAAGAAGGAATTTAGGATTACGAATCGAACCTTAATTTTCTTTAGATTATAATTGCTCATTTAAAACATTCAACAGGAATTAAGATACACGTGAGTTTTATAACTATATCATTTCCTTAACCTTTGCGGTGGCTGAGAACGCCCGTAGCCAAGTGGCTGTCCGTTAAATTGATTTGCCATCTAGGAAAAGAATCTATTTTACTTATCTTCTACAAAATTTAATTGGTTCATTAATCCAAGGAGAGTATGTTTGTTATTTTTCAAAATAAGTTGTACCGTTACTACAAAGGTATAATCCGTCACCAATTATATATACATTTGTTACTAATGGTACGCTCGGTCCACATAGTTTGGTCTATGACTTAAACGCCGCATCCTATTGCTAACGCTCTCTTAGCGGAAGTTTATTGATATTGTATGTGCTGGCTCTGATACCAACTTAGTTGTCACACCCCAGGACAACCCGCCGCGCATTTATGCGCCAGGCGTTAAGCACATCACATACATTATCAATAACACAACCAAATAAGCCACTATATTAAAATAAACAGGGTTCATAAACAAACAAAGGGGAAAATATGTCAGACATGGCTAGTCAAACAGTTACCGCCATGTCCGCATCATATATGATTCATACAAATATAAATTAAAAACAAATAGTGGCTACTCTTAATAGTTTCCGCTAAATTTTCTCACTCACGGCCTTCCTCCATGTCTCCTTCTTCATTTCCTGGAACCCACATAACAGTGGAAACAAAACGGGTGAGAGATCGAACTATCTCTCAGTGCGGGATTTAGTTCCAGCCCGGTGTTTTTACAAATGAATGCATTAAATACCCAAATAACATAAAAGTAAAGGTTTTTGAAATAACCCCCAAATTTCCTATCAATTTTGGACATGCAATTCTTTCAAAAACATTCTCAGTTCTGTTCCTGTTTCTCTTTAAAATTCTCACACTCCGGGTTCGCCACACATGGACAATCCGGCCTTTCTCCTTTGGGAATCCATGCCCGTACATGAAAACTTAGTTAGAGTCGCCACACGAGGACGAGCTGTTCTGTTCTGTTCTGTTCTGTTCTGTTCTTACTCCGGATCACCACACACGGATAATCCGGCCTTTCTCTCTGAGAACCCATGCCCATGCAGGATAGCCCAAAGAGTCGCCACACGAGGACGGATCTGGAAGGGTCGTTGCGGGGACCCAACCGGCAGATCGCCACACACGGACGATCCGATTTTCGAAAACACATGCAGAACCGCCACACAGGGACGGCCCCAATTTAAAACAGTTCATTAAAACTTTCCTTGTTCACATTCACACTATCCTGTCAGTTCAAATCGATGCATCCAACAAGTTCCTAACATGCAATTCTACACAAAACGAAAGAGAATTCGACATTCTCAACATGCAGTTCATCTACCAGATTGGGAAAAAGGATTACCTACCTTAATCCACGCATTTCTTATTATTTGTAAAAAGACCAGGAAACCCGCACCTGTATTCTTAGTGACCTCGCGTGTGTCGGGGTCTCGCGTATTCTCAGCGTCTCCTAGAACCTCGCGGTTTGCTCCTAAGTTTATAAACGCTTGATTAGGTTCTTATTTCTATTTGTATTTAAATCAATTGTCATCCAACAACTTAACACAAAAATCATTTAATAGGTTAGTGAACTTCGGTCTAGGGTCAGGGTTTCGACTGAGTAGGTACGGCCTGGTCTGACCTAGTTGGTACGGCCTGGTCTGATCTGGGTAGGTACGGCCTAGCCGCACGGCCTGGTACGGGCCTGGTCTGACCTAAGTAGGTACGGCCTAGCCGCACGGCCTGGTACGGGCCGTACCTAACTTAAGGTTTTGGAGTTTGGCCGGCCAAGAGAAAAAAAAAGAAAGAGTGTCGGCCAACAAAGGAAACAGGAGGGGGAGAGGCCAGAGGGTTGCGGCTAGGGGTTTCCTTCGGGTCTAGGCTGCAGGGGTTTCGGGTTTGGTTATAGGGTTTCGGGTTAGAGTTAGGGTTTCGGCCAAGGTTAAGGTTTCGGGTCTAGGGCTTGGCTTGGTGGCCGGCGGCAGCCAAGAAGGAAGGGAAAAGTTTCGGCCAAAGAGAAAAAGAGAGAAAAAGAAAGAAAAAGAAAACTTACAGAATAATTGGAAATGGAGAGGAATGAGAAGAGAGAAGGGATTGGGTTGCTTATATTATTGGATATGGGCTGAATTTAGGTTTGGGCCATGCTAAATTGAGTTTGCTAAATTAAAAGAAAACAAATTTTGACATCTATTAAATATATGTTGCTAAAACGAACCGTCATTTCTTCTCATTTTTACTATTTATTATATTTTTATTCCTATAATTTGCTGATTATTAATTTAATTCCTATTTATTATTTTCTAAATTGGATTTTATAAAAATTAATTCATACCCATATTGAGAAGCGTTACATCCTCCCCCCCTTGGAAATCCTGTTCAGCCCCCTGAACAGCCTCGGTGTCTATGTCTTCGAACAATTCTGGGTATGTGGCACGCATCGTCTCCTCCATTTCCCAAGTCGCTTCTCGGCTGGTGTGTCGTCCCCATTGTACTAAGACCTGTTTAATGGTCTTTCGCCGGAGACTTATTTCTTTGGTGTCTAGTATTTTCATGGGTCGTTCTTCATACACTAAGGTTTCATCTAACCTCAGATTTGAAAAGTCGAGGATGTGGGAAGGGTCTCGGACATATTTCCGTAGTTGAGACACATGGAAGACTGGATGTACTTTATCTAAGGCCGGAGGTAGCGCCAGTTCGTAGGCAAGTGGTCCGATTCTTCTAAGAATTTCAAATGGGCCCACATATCTAGGACTCAGTTTTCCTGCTACACCAAATCGTCTCACTCCCCTCCTTGGAGAGACCTTCAACCAAACATGATCCCCGGTTTCAAACTCTAGTGGTCGTCTCCTCAAGTCTGCATACTTTTTCTGTCTGTCTCGAGCTGTGTCTAGTCGGTTTAAGATCAGTTGGGTTCTATCCGCGCAATCTTTTACCATTTCTGGCCCTGTTGGCAGTTGTTCTCCGTTGTTTCCCCACCACAAGGGGGTCTTCCAGCGATGCCCACACCAAGCTTCAGCTGGGGCCATGTCGATACTGGCATGGTAGTTATTGTTATATGCGAACTCGGCCATTGTCAAATGATCAGCCCATGACCCTTGAAAGTTGATGGCGCACGCCCTTAGCATGTCCTCTAAGGTTTGGATTGTTCGTTCCGACTGACCGTCCGTCTGGGGGTGATGAGCAGTACTAAAGTTGAGCCGGGTTCCCATTGCCTCCTGGAAGCTCTTCCAGAAATGCGAGGTGAATCGCGTATCCCGATCTGATATGATGGTTTCGGGAACTCCATGGTATTTGAACTGACATTGAAGAAAGAGCTCTGCCAGTTCTCCACCCGATGTAGGGGTTCGTAGGGGTATGAAGTGAGCTACCTTGGTCAGTGTGTCTACAATGACCCAGATTGAGTCATATCTCTTTTGGGTTCGCGGTAGCCCCGTGATGAAGTCCATGGTGATGATTTGGAACTTCATTTGTGCCCTGGAGTTTGGGTATAGCAACCCTGCCATCTTCCTCCGTTCTGCTTTCACTTGTTGGCAGGTGATGCATCTAGCGACAAATTCTGACACATCTTTCTTCATGTTGGGCCACCAAAATTGGGTACGGAGGTCCTTATACATCTTTACTTCTCCTGGGTGAATGGTATATCCCGATTCGTGGGCTTCTCGTAGAATTTCGTTTCTCAATCCCCCCTGTTCTGGGACACAAACCCGCTGGTTGAAATAGAGGAGCCCATCCTCGTTTTCCTTGAAGGTCGACATTGGATTGGTACGGGCCAATTCCCGGTACCTTTGATGTCGCTCGTCGCCTTGGTCTGCGTCCCGGATTCGAGACTTCAGTTCTGGTTGTACCGATATAGCCGCTAGGGTGAGTACCGCATCCTTCGCGGTTCCCTTGATGTCAGTTTCTTCCTGAATCCAGCTGGCCGATACACACACTCCCAAATTCATGTGTCGCATTTCTTTGATCAGTTCTGTCTCTTGGGTTATTGCCTCTGCCAAGTTTGACGCCCCTTTCCTACTGAGCGCGTCTGCCACCACATTTGCCTTCCCAGCCAAGTACTGTATGTCTAAATCATAATCCTTCATTAGTTCCAGCCACCTTCTTTGTCTCATGTTCAATTCCTTCTGGGTAAACACATATTTTAGACTTTGGTGATCCGTGAATACTCGGCATTTCGCCCCATAGAGGTAGTGTCTCCATGCCTTGAGCGCGAAGATTACTGCTGCTAATTCCAGGTCATGTGTGGGGTAGTTTTGTTCATGGTTCTTCAATTGCCGTGACCCGTAGGCAATTACTTGTCCGTCTTGCATGAGCACACATCCTAGGCCGTTCCTTGACGCGTCGGTATACACCGTGAACTCTTGATCTGGTTTCGGCAATGTTAATACTGGGGCACTGGTTAGTAGCTTCTTCAAGGTTTGGAAACTCTCTTCCTGACTCTCCGTCCATTTGAAAGTAGTCCCTTTGTGTAGGAGCTGGGTCATGGGTCGGGCTGTCTTCGAGTACCCGGGAACGAAACGTCTGTAGTATCCCGCTAACCCTAGGAAACTGCGTATCTCTGTTACATTCTTGGGTTGATTCCATTCTACCACTGCTTTGATTTTATCTGGTCTACCCGGATACCTTCCCCCGTCACTACATGTCCCAAAATTTTTTCCTCTTTCATCCAAAATTCACACTTAGAGAATTTGGCGTACAACTGGTGTTCCCGTAGTCTTTGTAACACCGTACGCAGGTCCTCGGCATGATCTTCTTCCCTTTTTGAATAGATCAGAATGTCATCTATAAAGACAATGACGCAGCAATCCAGTAAGTCGTGGAACACTCGGTTCATCAATTCCATGAATGTCGCAGGAGCATTGGTTAACCCAAATGGCATGACAGTGAATTCATAGTGCCCGTAACGGGTACGGAATGCTGATTTCTCTACATCTTGCGGTTGAATCTTCAACTGCTGGTGCCCTGATCTCAAATCGATCTTGGAATAAACGGCCGCACCTTGGAGTTGATCGAATAGGTCTTCCGTTCGTGGGAGAGGGTATTTGTTTTTGATCGTGACCTTGTTTAACTCTCGGTAGTCGATGCAGAGTCTCATACTACCGTCCTTCTTTCTGACGAACAGTACTGGTGCGCCCCACGGCGATGTGCTTGGCCGTACAAATCCCAATTCTAAGAGTTCTTCTAACTGAACTTTCAGTTCCTTAAGTTCTGCCGGTGCCATCCGGTACGGGGCCTTAGAGATTGGACGGGTACCAGGGAGTATGTCTATGTGGAATTCAATTTCCCGATCGGGAGGTATTCCTGGCAATTCCTCCGGAAATACATCGGTATACTCCGAGACAATAGGTACTGACGTTATTTCGGTTTTTTTTTTTTTTTCGTCTCGTGTTGCATTATGGTGACTACAAAGGCGGGACTACCGCTATTGATGAGTCTTCTTGCTTGGTTGGCAGATATTGTCGGGGTCCCGCCTCCTCGTTTCTTGAGTCGGACCGAGAGGTCATGGAGACCTGGCCTGTTAATGACCATCCTCCCTTTCAGGCAGTCAACCGTCACACCGTTTCGAGTGAGCCACTCAAGACCCAACATTAAATCGTAGAGGCCCGTCTTAGAGACTATGGGGTTTATCGGGAATTCCCTCCCCGCTATTTGGAGTTTCAACCCTACGCTCCGAAGTTCTGGGGTGGTATGTTGTACGGCAGGGGTACTTGCATTATTATTAGTTACAGAGTTCATCGTATGATTTATGATTATTCACTCCAGGCAAATAGACGCAATTTAAAGAAGGAATTTAGGATTACGAATCGAACCTTAATTTTCTTTAGATTATAATTGCTCATTTAAAACATTCAACAGGAATTAAGATACACGTGAGTTTTATAACTATATCATTTCCTTAACCTTTGCGGTGGCTGAGAACGCCCGTAGCCAAGTGGCTGTCCGTTAAATTGATTTGCCATCTAGGAAAAGAATCTATTTTACTTATCTTCTACAAAATTTAATTGGTTCATTAATCCAAGGAGAGTATGTTTGTTATTTTTCAAAATAAGTTGTACCGTTACTACAAAGGTATAATCCGTCACCAATTATATATACATTTGTTACTAATGGTACGCTCGGTCCACATAGTTTGGTCTATGACTTAAACGCCGCATCCTATTGCTAACGCTCTCTTAGCGGAAGTTTATTGATATTGTATGTGCTGGCTCTGATACCAACTTAGTTGTCACACCCCAGGACAACCCGCCGCGCATTTATGCGCCAGGCGTTAAGCACATCACATACATTATCAATAACACAACCAAATAAGCCACTATATTAAAATAAACAGGGTTCATAAACAAACAAAGGGGAAAATATGTCAGACATGGCTAGTCAAACAGTTACCGCCATGTCCGCATCATATATGATTCATACAAATATAAATTAAAAACAAATAGTGGCTACTCTTAATAGTTTCCGCTAAATTTTCTCACTCACGGCCTTCCTCCATGTCTCCTTCTTCATTTCCTGGAACCCACATAACAGTGGAAACAAAACGGGTGAGAGATCGAACTATCTCTCAGTGCGGGATTTAGTTCCAGCCCGGTGTTTTTACAAATGAATGCATTAAATACCCAAATAACATAAAAGTAAAGGTTTTTGAAATAACCCCCAAATTTCCTATCAATTTTGGACATGCAATTCTTTCAAAAACATTCTCAGTTCTGTTCCTGTTTCTCTTTAAAATTCTCACACTCCGGGTTCGCCACACATGGACAATCCGGCCTTTCTCCTTTGGGAATCCATGCCCGTACATGAAAACTTAGTTAGAGTCGCCACACGAGGACGAGCTGTTCTGTTCTGTTCTGTTCTGTTCTGTTCTTACTCCGGATCACCACACACGGATAATCCGGCCTTTCTCTCTGAGAACCCATGCCCATGCAGGATAGCCCAAAGAGTCGCCACACGAGGACGGATCTGGAAGGGTCGTTGCGGGGACCCAACCGGCAGATCGCCACACACGGACGATCCGATTTTCGAAAACACATGCAGAACCGCCACACAGGGACGGCCCCAATTTAAAACAGTTCATTAAAACTTTCCTTGTTCACATTCACACTATCCTGTCAGTTCAAATCGATGCATCCAACAAGTTCCTAACATGCAATTCTACACAAAACGAAAGAGAATTCGACATTCTCAACATGCAGTTCATCTACCAGATTGGGAAAAAGGATTACCTACCTTAATCCACGCATTTCTTATTATTTGTAAAAAGACCAGGAAACCCGCACCTGTATTCTTAGTGACCTCGCGTGTGTCGGGGTCTCGCGTATTCTCAGCGTCTCCTAGAACCTCGCGGTTTGCTCCTAAGTTTATAAACGCTTGATTAGGTTCTTATTTCTATTTGTATTTAAATCAATTGTCATCCAACAACTTAACACAAAAATCATTTAATAGGTTAGTGAACTTCGGTCTAGGGTCAGGGTTTCGACTGAGTAGGTACGGCCTGGTCTGACCTAGTTGGTACGGCCTGGTCTGATCTGGGTAGGTACGGCCTAGCCGCACGGCCTGGTACGGGCCTGGTCTGACCTAAGTAGGTACGGCCTAGCCGCACGGCCTGGTACGGGCCGTACCTAACTTAAGGTTTTGGAGTTTGGCCGGCCAAGAGAAAAAAAAAGAAAGAGTGTCGGCCAACAAAGGAAACAGGAGGGGGAGAGGCCAGAGGGTTGCGGCTAGGGGTTTCCTTCGGGTCTAGGCTGCAGGGGTTTCGGGTTTGGTTATAGGGTTTCGGGTTAGAGTTAGGGTTTCGGCCAAGGTTAAGGTTTCGGGTCTAGGGCTTGGCTTGGTGGCCGGCGGCAGCCAAGAAGGAAGGGAAAAGTTTCGGCCAAAGAGAAAAAGAGAGAAAAAGAAAGAAAAAGAAAACTTACAGAATAATTGGAAATGGAGAGGAATGAGAAGAGAGAAGGGATTGGGTTGCTTATATTATTGGATATGGGCTGAATTTAGGTTTGGGCCATGCTAAATTGAGTTTGCTAAATTAAAAGAAAACAAATTTTGACATCTATTAAATATATGTTGCTAAAACGAACCGTCATTTCTTCTCATTTTTACTATTTATTATATTTTTATTCCTATAATTTGCTGATTATTAATTTAATTCCTATTTATTATTTTCTAAATTGGATTTTATAAAAATTAATTCATACCCATATTGAGAAGCGTTACAGAAGGGTACCGATACAGGCTGATAGATAACAAAAACGGAGAGCCTGTTAAATCAATCAGCGGTCGTTATCTAAAGCTCCATCAGGAGGGTGATACACCAAGCGACTTCTGCCAAGAATACGAAAGTGACTCGTAAACCGTCGCTTACAAAACTACCCCCACTACAACCATGATGGAGGTGATAATGCGCATGAAGGGGCACGTCGGGTGATACCTCGCATATTTAGTCTATTTTAGGCCTGTTTTCGTACCAGATTCGTGCCATAATTCACCAGAATCATGTGCATTTCATAGATATATCTTTAGAATTTGGTACTGCTGAGTGTTTGTTTGTTTTCTGCAGGTTTGGAGCAAAACACACGAAGAAACGGCGATTCAGATGATGACGTACGACCCTTACCAGGCTTGGTACGGGTCTCACCAGACTTAGCCGTTTTCAGCTCTTCACGCCTGGTACGGCCAGGCCGTACCACTTTGGTACGGGCCGTACATAAAGGCGGCCTGACAGATTCAAATTTTGGCAGAGGCTATTTAAAGCGGGGAACTCTCCAATTTCGAGAGGCATTCCATTCCAGATCTATTTGAGAGCACAGTAAGAGAGAGAAAGAGAGCTAAGGAGCTAGGAGCAAGAAGGAAGGAAGAGGAAAGAGGCGAAACTCGACGGATCTAGCTTCCTCCTCTCGATCCCTTCGATCCATGGCTATCTCTATCCCTTTTATTGTATTTTTAGATCTGATCATGTGCTGTGAGTAGTTATTTCAGTTTCTAGGGTTTAGAGATGGATTCTTGATTTGTTTTGACTTTCTTTGACTTGTATCTTGTATGAACTCTTTTGATTGATTGATTGTGATTTTCTTTTCCATCTCTTGCTTTGATTGCTGTGATTGTGTATGATGAACCTCTAGGTCTAGATCAAACCTATCAAGGTCATGTGATCATCTCAATCTCTCAACCAAATCAATTGTTTAGGGTAGACTTGTTCGAATTGAAGCCGAGAGGTTGAATTCTCCTCTAATCGACAGATTAGAGGGTGCCTTAGGTCTCCAATCAACCAATTAGGGTAGATCTGTACCAACACACGAGAGTTGAGGTGTAGAAATCCCTAAAAGGCAATCAATTGCATTCCAACCTAGATCTTGATCCAACAAACGACATTTGAGGCTTAGGAACCTTAGGTATGGTCAATTGAACCTTTCCAAAGAGTTTAGCACAAGGTACCAGCAAGGAAATGCATCAACTCGAACTGGTAAGCTCTGTTCTGGGAAGCCAGTACGGGTCTTACCAGAGTGGTACGGCCTTGCCTTACCAAGTTAAATACGGCCTAGCCGTACCGACTTGGTACGGGCCGTACCACTAGAGGCAGATCATAGATGAAGTCTGAAACCCTGGAAACGCCTTTTATCCATAATCAAAACACAATTTACATTTCTTCTAGCATTTTATTACATCTTTCTGAATTGTTTGAATTGTTTGAATTGACATTTTTAGGAAATTAAATACCAAACCAAATCTTTCTCACTTCTAGTTTTTAATTGAGTTTGGTAGATTCTAACCAAGTAATTACCCGTCCCTGTGGATCGATACCCGATTATACTACTCGATAGGGGTTGTGCACTTGCAACCCTTACTCGTGAAGTGTAAACGCGGTTTTAAAAGGTACGCCCTCAAGCGTACTGAAACTTGCGTTGCGCTTCTGCGCGAACAAGTTTTTGGCGCTGTTGTCGGGGACGGTAACCAATTGCCTAGTTAAATTTTACCTTACTTAGTTAATCTAGATTTTATCTTGTATCTTTCTTGTTTTCTTTTTCTTAATCAAAATCACTAAAAACTGGCTTTTGAACCCCCCCTGCAGGCAAATACAGGTTGAAGTATAATCTGAGAAGCAAGGGCCCACTGTTCGATCAAACTCCTCCAGACTCAGCCGAGACTGCTCAGCCACCCTCTGGTACGGCTAGGCCGCACCAATCTGGTCCGACCCGTATCGATTCAGGCACGGCCAGGCCGCACCAATCTGGTCCGACCCGTACCAAGACACCTGAACCTGAAGAAATGGCTGGGGCAGAGGACGAAGCCCGAATCAGACTGGAGGCAGAGGCCAGGGAAAGAGAAAGAGAACGGCGAGAAGACGAAGGCCGTCTGACGGACGATGATGAGGATGTTTTCATGCCTCGGACCCTGCGGGAGTTCAACGTGCCGAGAGCTGGAGACGTGCGAGGTGCAATCCGACTGCCACACATTCCAGGACAGCAACCGAACTTCAATCCGGGGGTTGTCAACATGGTGCAGCAGAACACCTTCCACGGACTCGACCACGAGGACCCGCACGCTCACCTCTAGACCTTCCTCGAGTGCATCACGACCATCAAAACCAACGGTGAGAATGCTGATTACACCAAGCTTGCTCTATTTCCTTTCACTCTTAGGGATAAGGCCAAGAAATGGTTAGGATCTTTGCCTAGGGACTCTGTTAGAACTTGGAGGGACTTGTCCAAATTGTTTCTGACCAGATTTTTCCCTCACAAGAGGCTTGGGAAGACATGACCTGACCAGCTTTAGGCAAATTTTTGATGAACCCCTGAATGAGGCTTGGGAAAGGTTTAGAGAATTGCAGTACTCTTGTCCACACCATGGTATACCCGACTGGCTTTTAATTCAAACGTTTTACGATGGCCTGAACGAGAGCACACGTGCTTACGTGGACGCTGTTGCGGGAGGCGCGCTGATGTCAAGGGAGCCTTTAGAGGCTATGAACTTGATCGACAGCATGGCGCAGAACCAGCAGTGGTCCGGCCGCGACACGTCACGCCAGCGAGGAGGCCAAGGAGGTAGCCAAGGAGGTGGCAAGTACGAGCTCGATCACATCACGGCTCTCACCGCCAAGATGGACGCCATGCAGCGGGCGATGGACAAGCTCAGCGTCAAGGCAGTCGAACAGCAACCTCAAGTCTGCGTCATGTGCGGAGACGAGAGGCACGCATACGAGCAGTGCCCGCTGGTGCAACAAGACGAGGAGAGTGAGCAGGTCAACTCTCTCAACAACGAGCCTTCCTTCTTCCCAAGACCTCCCTTCAGCCCGTCCTACTCCAAGGATCTGGTTGAGCAGCAGCACTGGAGGTCGAACCAGAACAACCCTGCGCCTTTCAACAACTCTTCGTTCAGACCGCCCTTCAACAACAACAGCTTCCAGAGGCCGCAGTACAACAACAACAACAACAACAACTGGAACAATCGGGCGAACAACACTGGAAACTACCCCCCTCCGAACAACAACGATTGGAGAGCCCAAGCTTCGAGCAGCAGCAACAGCAACAACAATGGCAACAGGAACTTCTACCAGAACGCTTCCTTTCCCAATCAAGGCAACCGAGCAGCTCCATCTGGCCCCTCAAAGTCGAATGCGCCCGCTGATGTGAACGACTTCACTCACGAGCAGGGCAAGATGAATCAGATGATGTGGGAGCAGATGCAGAGCATGACCACTCAAATGGCTGCCCAAAGCAAGTTGCTGGAGCAGCTGAGCCAGATGGTCACCTCAAGCCACTCTCGACCCGGGAAGCTTCCAGCTCAGCCCGAACCAAATCCAAGAGAAGAGGCTAAGGCGGTCACTCTGAGAAGTGGGACCCAATACGACGAGCCACCAATGCCAAGTGAGAGCACAGTTGATCCGATCCTTGACGCGACACCTGACGCGACCCCGACCCCTGTGTCAATTCCACTAAAGGAGGTTAATCCAGAACGAGCTGAGGTCATCCAACCTCAAGCGAGTGCAGACTGCACCAGCTCGGCAAGACCTGCACAACCTCCATCCGAAGCGTCAGGTAGTCAGAAGAAGAAAGGTGCCGAGAAACCACCTCCATACCGGCCACCTGTTCCATTCCCCCAGAGATTAGCTGAGACGAGACTGAACGAGCAATTCGCCAACTTCGCAAACGTCATCAAGCAGCTGCAGATCACCATCCCTTTCACCGACGCTTTGACCCAAATGCCCACCTATGCCAAGTTTCTGAAGGACATCCTTTCCAACAAGAGAAGCTTAGAGGGGCACGCGACAGTCAAGCTGACGGAGCAGTGCAGCGCAATTTTGAAAAGCGAGCTACCCCCCAAATTGGACGATCCTGGAAAGTTTTCCATTCCATGCACCATTGGGAAGGCTACAATCAAGAAAGCCCTGTGTGATCTAGGAGCGAGCGTGAGTCTCATGCCACGCACCATCTATGATCGCATAGGAGTGGGGGAGCTCAAGCCCACAAGGATGACACTGCAGTTGGCGGATTCTTCAGTCCGACTTCCACTTGGTGTGGTGGAGGATCTGCCAGTTCAAGTTGGGAAGTTCTTCGTGCCCGTCGATTTCGTCGTCATGGAGATGGAAGAAGACAAGGAAGTCCCAATCATCTTGGGGCGACCTTTTCTGAGTACAGCTGGCGCGATAATTGACGTGAAGCAGGGCATCCTGACTCTGAACTTTGGAGGAGAGAAGGTGAAATTCCAAATCGATCGCGCCATGAGATATCCGTCACGATCTGAGACATGTTTCCGAGTTGACGGGATAGAGGAGTGCTTGGCTGATCTGGCCAAGGACTACTTTCTTGAACAAGTCAATAACTCGCTGCGCCAAGACGCTGAATTCCTCTCCAAGTTGCCAAGCGAGGCGAGCGAGTCAATTTGTGCAGCAGATGCGATTCCTGAGGATCTGGAGGATCGTACATCACACTCTGAGACGAGGAGTGGAGCGGAGCCTGCCAAGGCCGACGTCTCGACAGCACACGAGTCAGATCACCCAGATGCGACTCGTGACAACGATCAGCCTGAGCGTCCGACTCTCGAACTCAAACCTCTTCCAACCAATCTCAGATACGAGTTCCTCGATCCAGAAAAATCATGTCCTGTGATCGTCAATGCGAGTCTAAACCCCGATCAAACCGCCAAACTTCTGGAGAAGCTGAGATTTCACAAGGGCGCGATTGGGTACTCGATCAAGGACTTGAAAGGGATCAACCCAGCCATCTGCTCCCACCGGATTCTTCTCGAGGATGATCACAAGCCGTCTGTGGAGCACCAGCGGCGACTCAACCCCAACCTGAAGGAGGTGGTGAAAAAGGAAATTCTCAAACTCCTGGATGCAGGCATCATCTATCCCATCTCTGACAGCAAGTGGGTGAGTCCCGTTCACGTGGTGCCCAAGAAAGGAGGCACGACAGTGGTGAGAAATGAAAAGGACGAGCTAGTCCCTACTCGTGTGGTATCTGGGTACCGCATGTGTATTGACTACAGGAAGCTCAACGCTGCCATGCGCAAGGATCACTTCCCACTGCCGTTTGTCGACCAACTCCTTGAAAGGCTTGCGACTCATTCTCATTTTTGCTACCTTGACGGGTACTCAGGATTCTTTCAGATCCCCATTCACCCGAACGACCAAGACAAGACCACTTTCATATGTCCCTACGGTACATTCGCATACCGTAGGATGCCATTCGGTCTGTGCAATGCACCTGCCACCTTCCAAAGAGCCATGATGGCTATCTTCTCAGATTTCATCGAGAAAGAGGTTGAGGTCTTCATGGACGACTTCTCTGTCTATGGGACCAGCTTTGACTCATGTCTAGCCAACCTCTGCAAAATCCTGGAAAAGTGTGAAGAGGTCAACCTGATTCTGAATTGGGAGAAATGTCACTTCATGGTCCAAGAGGGAGTTGTCCTTGGACATGTGGTGACCTCCAAAGGAATTGAGGTTGACAAAGCCAAGGTGGAGGTGATCGAGAAGCTGGAGATCCCAACAAATGTCAAAGCTGTGCGAAGCTTTCTGGGACACGCTGGCTTCTACCGCCGATTCATCAGGGACTTCTCAAAAATCGCAAAACCATTGACCAACCTGCTCATCAAGGACTCTGATTTCATCTTCACGCAGGAGTGTGTCGATTCGTTTTGCCGATTGAAAGAAGCCCTTGTCTCAGCACCCATCCTGCAGCCTCCAGACTGGACCTTGCCATTCGAGTTGATGTGCGATGCGAGTGATTACGCTGTGGGAGCGGTTCTTGGGCAGCGGAAGGAGAACAAGCCATGTGCTATCTACTACGCTAGCAAGGTGCTAGACCCTGCCCAGATGAACTACACAACAACCGAAAAGGAGCTTTTGGCTGTTGTGTTCGCTCTCGACAAGTTTAGATCCTATCTGGTTGGTTCCAAGATAGTGATCTACACTGACCACGCCGCACTCAAGTATCTGTTGAGCAAGCAGGATGCCAAACCTCGCTTGATTAGGTGGATTCTCCTCCTGCAGGAGTTTGACATCGAAATCAGGGACAAGAAAGGAGTCGAAAACACCGTGGCTGACAATCTGTCCCGGCTTCGCTGGGAAGATGAGGGCTCTGGTAGCCTACCAATTGATGACTCGTTCCCTGATGACCAATTCCATTCGATTTCTGCTATGAAGGAGATCCACTCGGTTGGTACACCAATGCATGCGACTCATGCGGTGCAAGATCGGACGTTCCATGCCACTGACCGAGTGAACACCAAGTCAGCACCCTGGTATGCAGACATTGCGAACTTTCTCGCCTCAGGAGTACTTCCTCCTACCATGTCATACCAGCAGAAGAAGAAGCTGCGATCGGACGCCAAGTTCTACTTCTGGGACGACCCCTACCTCTTCAAGACTGGCGTTGATGGCATCTACCGACGATGTGTGCCATATGACGAGACGCGCTCCATTCTTGAGCACTGCCACTCCTCAGCCTACGGAGGACACGCTTCATCCTCCAAGACTGCTTCAAAGGTCCTACAATCCGGCTTCTTCTGGCCTTCACTTTTCAGAGATGCTAGGACCTTCGTCGCAGCTTGTGACAAGTGTCAGCGCACCGGAAACATCTCCAAGAAGAATGAAATGCCTCTCCACTCTATTCTAGAGGTAGACATCTTTGATGTCTGGGGCATTGACTTCATGGGACCGTTTCCACCCTCTTGTGGGAACGAGTACATCCTGGTGGCTGTTGACTACGTCTCCAAGTGGGTGGAGGCAGTTGCGTGCAAGAATGCGGACTCCAATGCCGTGAAAAGACTGTTCACTGACATCATCTTCCCTCGCTTTGGAGTTCCAAGAGCCGTCATCAGTGATGGTGGCAAGCACTTCATCAACCGCCAGTTCGACAATCTCCTGAGTCGCCATGGAGTCACTCACAAGGTGACCACATCCTACCATCCTCAAGCCAACGGTCAAGCCGAGATTTCCAACAGAGAGATCAAGTCTATCCTGGAGAAGACCGTTGCTCGAACGAGAAAGGATTGGTCGCTCAAGCTGAGTGACGCACTTTGGGCCTACCGTACAGCCTTCAAAACTCCGATTGGGATGAGCCCTTTCAAATTGGTGTACGGAAAGTCCTGCCACTTACCCGTGGAAATTGAGCACAAGGCATACTGGGCCACACGGGCCATCAACATGGACTTGCTCTCAGCTGGAGAGAAACGCATCCTTGACTTGCATGAGTTAGAGGAGATGCGTCTCAATGCCTACGAGAACGCGAGAATTTACAAGGAAAGGACCAAACAGGTTCACGACAAGCGCATCATGCCTCGTGAGTTCCATGAGGGAGACCTGGTCTCTTGTTCAATTCTCGACTTAGGCTCTTTCCAGGGAAGCTGAAGTCCAGGTGGTCCGGTCCATTCCGGGTAAGGGCAGTGTTCCCATTTGGCGCCGTGGAATTGGAAAACAAGGAGGGGCAGACTTTCAAAGTCAATGGTCAGCGTCTCAAGCACTACATTGCTGATCATCCCCAAGAAATGCGAGTGAGCTTGGATCTCTCCGATCCATCTCCAACCAAAGCCTGAAGAGAGAAGGTCGAGCTCGAGACCTAAAACGAGCGCTCCTTGGGAGGCAGCCCAAGCCATTTTTACCTGTTTTGCATCTTAGGAACAGATAGACATGCATTCATTCTTCTGCATTGCATCACGAGCGGCTTGAGAAGTCACGAGAAAGAGAAACAAACAAATTTTTTTTTTGAGGTTGGTACGGCTAGGCCATACCACATTGGTACGGCCTGAAAATTGAAAGCTTGGTACGGCCCGTACCAATTTGGTACGGCCAGGCCGTACCTAGGTCAGGGACGCGAACCGACGCCATAACTGCCGCATTTTCCCTTTTAAACCCCGACCCCGCCCCCTACCCTTCCCTTTCTCTCCCAGCCGCACCTCCCTCACTTTCTCTTCTCTCTCTTCTCTCCTTCTCCATTTTCTCTTCATCTACACCCCTTTTACCTCCTCTTCCACCCTAACCGAGCACAAGGAGCGGCGCACCACCAACACTCCCTTCGGTCCGACCCTCTTCAGTCCGACCCGCACCACCCCACTTGGTCCGACCCGCACCTCCTCACCGGTCCGACACGCACTACTTCTTTAGGTTGGTACTTGTTCTCCATTTTTCTTCCATTCCTCTCTTCCTTGCTCGGTTCTGCCCGTTTCTGTCAAAACCCTAGCTTGGTACGGCCCACCCGTACCAAGTAGGTACGGCCCGTACCAGTCTCTCTGAACTGACACCAAATTGGTACCAGTTTGTACCAATACACCCTACCCAGCCCAGCCTTGTAATTTGTAATCACCTTGTACTGGTTTAGGAGTGAATTGGTTGCAACAAAACCCCATTTCTGTACTGGTTTAGGAGTGAATTGGTTTAGGAGTGAATTGGTTTAGGAGTGAATTGGTGCGGCCCTTACCAGCCAACACCAAAACCCTAAGTTAGGTACGGCCCGTACCAGCCTGTGCGGCTAGGCCGTACCAACTAGGTCAGACCAGGCCGTACCTACCCAGTCGGACCCTCAACCAGCCAAACGAGCGTCTGAGAGAAATGCGTCGGCAATCCTCTCGCTCCTCCACGCCCTCTGACGCCTCCATCCCTTCCGCCACTGGCCCGATGGCCAACGTCCCTCCTGCTGATGCCCCCACGTCATCTCATCACTCCCACCGGAGTGCGTCTCGGAGTGACTCCCGCGCATCTCGCCACTCCCGGGAGAGTGCAGCCAAGACTGGGTCCCGCCAGAGCCCTTCCCTTCAGGACGTCGTCGATCCCATCTACTACGAGGGCGAGACCACATCCAGTGGGCATCAGTCCGGCTACCGGAGCCCACAGGAGAGCCCCTCCTACCATCCATCTGGAGACCAGGACCAGGGCTCTGACGAGGCCTCTGACCAGGCCCAGGGCTCTGATCATGCCTCCATCCACGACTCCGACCACGCCTCTGACTCCTTTGGCACCGATGCGGCCCTCTCTGATGCCACCCAGCGTGCTGATGCTTACACCGAGGAGTACTTCATGCCGACCCGTCGGCAGTTCAAGTACTTCGACATGCTGCTGAAGAAAACGATCAACAACATGAGGATTGTTGATTTTTCTGCTCTTCAGACGCTGGGACTGGAGGATGAGTTCCGCCGCATTACCACCCGGGTCGGGATCACTCCAGCCTTCTGGGAGATCGCCCAGAGGGGGTACAAGAAGCTCACCATGGAGTTTCTTTCCTCTCTGGAGCTCAAGTACTCGCGGAACGATAACCCGTTCATCAGGTTCCGCATGCTGAGTGAGACCCACCGCGTCTGGCTGTCTGACTTGAGGGAGTGGTTTGGCTTTGCGCCGAACCCGACCACTGACTCCCTCTCTTTCTCTGTGGGCTTGGAGCGCGACAGTTTCTGGGAGCTGATCTCTGGCAGCGCAGCCGGGTCAGCTTTCAACAGGGAATACAAGCAGCTCAATGTCCCTCATCCAGTCATCCGGGTCCTGCTGCGTATCCTCGGTTGCACCATCTTTGCGCGTGGCGAGACGTTCGCCCGCGCCAATGTTGAGGATATGCAG
Organism: Carex myosuroides; assembly: GCA_028015225.1. Taxonomy (NCBI): domain Eukaryota; kingdom Viridiplantae; phylum Streptophyta; class Magnoliopsida; order Poales; family Cyperaceae; genus Carex; species Carex myosuroides. The sequence continues at coordinate 6,276,654 of CM051481.1, forward strand.
CTGGTGGATCATATGCTGCGTCCCGACAGCACTCTCGAGCGGCCCGATCTGATGCTCGTCATGATCCACCACTGGCTCGGCATCCAGCGGCAGCCCAAGCCGGGTGGCGTTATCTACATCTCGGCCTATGTCACTCTGATCGCCGAGCGCTTACACCTCCAGATCATCGGCGACGAGGAGTGCCGGAGCTCCCGATCTCTCTCTCTCACTCAGTTCACCACCTACAAGTTCATCGAGTCAGCAGCCGGACGCGATGGGCGAGGTGCTTGGTCTTGGCGCATGCCTGACGGGAGGTCCAGCTATGTCATGCCTTTCCCGGTCACTCTCTCCTTCACTGACCGGAGCACTTGGTATTTCCGACGTCCGCCCCGCGTGCCGCCTGCCGCCTGCCCCTGTGGCCCCACCCCCACCTCCCCCACCTCCTCCACCACCACCGCAGGGCGATGAGGACATGATCGATGCTACCACCTCTCCGGTCCTGCATCCTCTCTCTCCTCTTATGCACCCATTCCCTGGCCAGGCTCCCCCCTTCTCCGAGCAGGTACATCCTTCACCCTTTGGTGCAGGTACCTCTTTCTATGGAGCTGGCCCTTCCACGTACCAGACTGGCCCATCCACCTCCGCCTACGCTGCCGGCCCCTCCACCTCCTACAGTCGACCAGTGTATCCCCCTCCAGTCTCTGAGCCCACCATCCAGGATGTCTACCACCTGATGTACGGCATGCGTCAGGAGCAGGGTGTTGCACTCTATGAGCAGGGTGCTGCCATTCGTGAGCAGGGCGCCGCACTCCATGATCTCACGCAGCGCGTGACTGGGATAGAGCAGCAGTTGAGTGACTGGCTCTGGTACGACCGCTCCCACGACTGATCAGGTTCGCTCTCTTTTCCCCCGAGCTTCTTTTATCTCTTTTATCTTATAGTCTTGAAGCATTGGGGACAATGCTCCGGCTAAGCTTGGGGGGATGACATTTGCATTTAGGTCATGTTTACTTTACCGTTATTTTTCCTGCATTTTTTCGTATTTTCGTGCATTGTTAGGTGAAGATTTGCGTGAATTGCTAGAATTGAGAATAACTTTGAAAAAATTTAGTTGTGATTAGGATAGACCTGAGTGAATTGGAACTAACCCATGATTGGTTATTGAACTGCTTAGGTTGAGATGTTTTTAATAATGGAAACGATGAAACAAACTTAGAATTGAATCGAACGAGATTATTCGAAAAAACTGAACTGTGCCTTTAGGAATTGAGATTTTCAAATTAAGAAAGTTTGGAATATCCATTGGTATGAATGAATACCAATAGATGTGTGTATTCATGGTATGAGCAAAAAAAAAAAAAAAAAAAAAAAAAAAAGATGGAGAACATAAGAGTACTGGCAATAAGCCTCGAATGGGCGCCTTTGAGCTCGTCTCCCAATTAGAAATAAAGAAAGAAAATTTTGCTCATACCAACACACTTCGTTCGCAACTTTCTTACCCTTAAGCTTGATTCAAGCTTGGGGGAGGGAAAATGAAAAGAAAAATCACCTTGAATGAAAGCACTGATTCGGAAAAAGAATGAAATTGTTTCGATCCAACCTAGGTAATTAGTCTTTCCATTGTTAGAAGCATCTCAAAATAAGAAGTTCAATTGACTAATTGGTGGAGTGAATCAAGGTTTATAAAGGCATATTTGAATTACAACCGAATCGATTCTAGAAATTCTTGACTATAGCAGATTCACGTAGGTTTTCACATTTAGACTTGTATCTGCATTTAGATTTAGTTGTCCAGCACTTTTACCCGAGTTTGAAACTTTTTGCTTGAGGACAAGCAAAGGTTCAGCTTGGGGGAATTTGATACCTCACATATTTAGTCTATTTTAGGCATGTTTTCGTACCAGATTCGTGCCATAATTCACCAGAATCATGTGCATTTCATAGATATATCTTTAGAATTTGGTACTGCTGAGTGTTTGTTTGTTTTCTGCAGGTTTGGAGCAAAACACACGAAGAAACGACGATTCAGATGATGAGGTACGACCCTTACCAGGCTTGGTACGGGTCTCACCAGACTTAGCCGTTTTCAGCTCTTCACGCCTGGTACGGCCAGGCCGTACCACTTTGGTACGAGCCGTACATAAAGGCGGCCTGACAGATTCAAATTTTGGCAGAGGCTATTTAAAGCGGGGAACTCTCCAATTTCGAGAGGCATTCCATTCCAGATCTATTTGAGAGCACAGTAAGAGAGAGAAAGAGAGCTAAGGAGCTAGGAGCAAGAAGGAAGGAAGAGGAAAGAGGCGAAACTCGACAGATCTAGCTTCCTCCTCTCGATCCCTTCGATCCATGGCTATCTCTATCCCTTTTATTGTATTTTTAGATCTGATCATGTGCTGTGAGTAGTTATTTCAGTTTCTAGGGTTTAGAGATGGATTCTTGATTTGTTTTGACTTTCTTTGACTTGTATCTTGTATGAACTCTTTTGATTGATTGATTGTGATTTTCTTTTCCATCTCTTGCTTTGATTGCTGTGATTGTGTATGATGAACCTCTAGGTCTATATCAAACCTATCAAGGTCATGTGATCATCTCAATCTCTCAACCAAATCAATTGTTTAGGGTAGACTTGTTCGAATTGAAGCCGAGAGGTTGAATTCTCCTCTAATCGACAGATTAGAGGGTGCCTTAGGTCTCCAATCAACCAATTAGGGTAGATCTGTACCAACACACGAGAGTTGAGGTGTAGAAATCCCTAAAAGGCAATCAATTGCATTCCAACCTAGATCTTGATCCAACAAACGACAGTTGAGGCTTAGGAACCTTAGGTATGGTCAATTGAACCTTTCCAAAGAGTTTAGCACAAGGTACCAGCAAGGAAATGCATCAACTCGAACTGGTAAGCTCTGTTCTGGGAAGCCAGTACGGGTCTTACCAGAGTGGTACGGCCTTGCCTTACCAAGTTAAATACGGCCTAGCCGTACCGACTTGGTACGGGCCGTACCACTAGAGGCAGATCATAGATGAAGTCTGAAACCCTGGAAACGCCTTTTATCCATAATCAAAACACAATTTACATTTCTTCTAGCATTTTATTACATCTTTCTGAATTGTTTGAATTGTTTGAATTGACCTTTTTAGGAAATTAAATACCAAACCAAATCTTTCTCACTTCTAGTTTTTAATTGAGTTTGGTAGATTCTAACCAAGTAATTACCCGTCCCTGTGGATCGATACCCGATTATACTACTCGATAGGGGTTGTGCACTTGCAACCCTTACTCGTGAAGTGTAAACGCGGTTTTAAAAGGTACGCCCTCAAACGTACTGAAACTTGCGTTGCGCTTCTGCGCGAACATCGGGCATCAATACGTCCGAAGGCGAAATGATATATACACCCCACCCTTGAAGGAAGTCGACATCTCCAAGTCACAAATTTCCTCAACCTCAATCAGACTCCGCGCTAATGGCTGCTCAAAGGACAATTCCCCACAACTGGGAGACCATGGCGCTCACGCCGACGGTAAGAATGGGATATGGCCGATATCCAGGCCCAGGTTCTCTCGCCGTCGACTTCTCCAATAAGGACGCACTACCGCAAGAGAGTCGATGGTTATGGCGATCCATCTTCATCTATGTCACTGGAGGAAGGAAAACCGGGTACACCAAATACTGCCTCGGTCACTATTTCTTAAACCAACTCAACTGTGAGTTCTCAAGCCTAATCATTGAGGAAGTCGACGAAATCGAGGCTGACTACATACTCATATGCCCAAGTGATGACATAAAAAGGGGCATCCTTTCATTGGGCTCACTCACTCTAGAGGCCGATGTCCCTGGCGTCATTCCCACCGATATCCGAATGATAGGATGGACTTCTAGCCAAGGAGGCTACGACAACCCCCTCAATTACCGTGCGCGCATAAGACTCCGCAAGGTACCTTTACACTTATGGAATTCTGCTGATATTCATACTTTGGTGGCAGGATTCGGGTATCCTCTTAGGATCGCCCCATACTTCTCCAACAACAACTATGACACGCTCAGGCTCTTGATCGCTTGCGGGCCACCCAATACCATCCCGCATCAGTTGTGGCTGACCGTTGATCCCATCCGCAAAATTGTGGATGTAGAAGTCGAAGGATGGGATGAAAATGATGGAGACATGCCTCCGCCTGATGATGCAGAAAGCTCCGTCAGCAAACCTCCTCCACCATCAGCACCAGAGAATCCAAAATCCTCTGAGTCACCTAATCTGTCACTACCCTCTGAACCAACCACATCGGGCAAAGACAGGAGGCCCACCAAACATGTGGGGCCCAAGGCCGCTCCTTACTAACAGGGGGCAACAAGCCGTTTATGTTAAATGCTTTTAGGAATTGATTTCCCTTTCTCATGGACAATGTTTATGTTTGCTTAGTGATGGTGTGTTTATGTCTAAATGCTTGTGTGTATGTCTGCATGAAATGAGAATCCTACGAGATCTCCTCCTCAAACTCTACTCCACGGTCTCCAAATTTTAAGATCGAAAACTCCACAAATATCCAAAATTCCAATAAACCTAAAGTTTAATATCCACGAATAAAATGATCCAAACAAAATTTCATAAATACCCAAAAGTCTAATAAAGCCTAAATTCCAACGTCCACAAACAAAATATCCTAATAAAAATACCTAAGCGAAAACCTCTACGAATAAAAGGGACCAAATCGCGGCATGAGTGAAGTTGTCTCGAGCGAAAAGTGAGGTCCCCCAACTATCCACAAAATCCATAAAGGCCTCTCGCCACAAAATGGGTTTTGTTAAGCTTGTACCCTTAAACAATTAACACTGGCAAAGTTTGTCCAGCCAGTTCTGAATATGGACAAACAAGTTTTATATTTTGTACTTTAAACAAAATATGGGCTTTGGTGTTGTGCCCATTTGAAACAACTATCACTGGTTTTGTCTTTCCTCCCAGTTTGAAAAAAGAAGAGACAAGGTTTCTTCATTGTCCTTTAAACAATGGAGTGCCTAATGATGATATCTCAAATAAAATCAAAAGATTAAAGAAAGCGGTCGTTTAGACTATTTAAATTCTGAAGGCACAAAATCCTTTTTAAAACAATGGTATTCACATTTCCCGTAATAGCCTAAGGATTGATGCTATATAGGCTATTCAAGAAGGCACGAGAGGAGTGAGTAAGGTATCACCTCCAAACAAGTGCATACGTGCACCTAAGTCCCACTATAATATAAAAAGAGTGGAGAGATGTAAGGCCTACAAAGAAGCCTCACGCACAAAATGGGCTTTGTCAAGATTGTGCCCTTAAACAATTGTCACTGGTACGCTCGTCTAACCAGTCATCTAAAAAGATGAGCGGGCTTTATATATTTGTGCCGAACAAAATAAGGCTTTGATGTTGTGCCTAGGCCATGTGAGCACTAAAACAATTATCTTGGCCCAAAATAAGAAAAGAAGACGAGAACCCAAAAGCAATAACCATAATCGGGTTCTCACCAAACCAACCTCTGCGAAAACCAACATTGAGCCAGATCAACACCCATAAAAAGTGGACCTATAGATCAATGCCCCATAAGCCACAATCCAAACTGGAGCCTAATAACAAGTACCCCTGGCTCTAAGACATACTGAAGTCTCACCGAAGGCGAAACCCAAGACTCGATGCGCCTTTAACAGCCGTCCCCCGGGCCATAATCAAGCCAGAGCTCGAGAAAAAGAACCCTCGGCTCTAAACACTGAAATCCTATATAAGACTAAAAGCCCGCGATTTGGCACCCCTCTCTACAATAGTCCCACCGATAACAATTAGGGACTTCTCAAGCTAGAGTTAAAGAATCAACCAGCCGTTCAATACAGGTCCCACGGGTGGAAGAAATTACCCTAAAATCCAAGCATAATTTGGCATACCTTTTCAATACGTCCCACGGGTGACGTCTAAAACCAAACCGCATAATAAATTCTCTTGGCTTCGAAACCGCTATACGAAGACCAAGAAAAAACCCTGTTTAAGCCCTATATAGGCCAGAGTCCATGATAGACTCTTAATTGAAACTATGTCCCACCAAGGCCCAGTACATAAATAGGCCTACGATCAGATTGTAACCAATAATCAAGCTCATAATAATACTCTACTCAAACCTGCGTTCCACCAACCTCAAACCCAAACAGCACATAGACGGGTCGGTTATCGAGATGCACGATAAGGCCGTGAGGGATCGCACAATACTGCAAATGTTCTTTCACACAAGTCCTACAGGCGAGTCCTTAAACATTTTCCACAATCGGTGCGACGTATATACAGCATATGGGCTAGTCAAATACCGAGAAGTGAATTGAAATTATGAAAGACCACAAACAAGCCCCAACGGGCAGACCCTCGAACAGTTCTCGCATTTGACACGACGCATACATAGCATATGGGCTAGTCAGTTGCCAAAAAAAGCGAAACGGGGTTGTGAAAGATCACAAGAGCATATAAAGCCGATCCTTCATCAAAGTCTCACAACCCCTTACCCTTTTACAACCAAGGTGCGACGAAAGTACAGCATATGGGCTGGTCAATTACTGAGGAACAGAATAAGTTTATGAAAGGTCACAAGATCATATAGGACCGATCTTTCATGAATTATCATTTACTCTCTTACATCCAAGGTGCGACGAAAGTACAGCATATGGGCTGGTCAGTTGCCGAGGAACAGAATAAATTTATGAAAGGTCACAAGATCATATGGACCGATCTTTCATGAATTTTTATTTACCCCTTCTACATTAAAGGTGCGACGAAAGTATAGCATATGGGCTGGTCAGTTACCGAGGAACAGAATAAATTTATGAAATGTCACAAGATCATATGGGACTGGTCTTTCATGAATTCTTATTCACCCTTTTCTGGATTCAGAGGTGCGACGAAAGTAAGCATATGGGCTAGTCAGTTACCGAGGAGCAGAATAAATTTATGAGAGGTCACAAGATCATATGGGACCGATTTCTCATTTACCCTTTTCAGATTCAGAGGTGCGACGAAAGTACAGCATATGGGCTAGTCAGTTACCGAGAAATAGAGTAAGGATGTGAAAGATCTGAAAAGCCTATGAAGCCGATCTTTCAAGGAGTCTAACGACTCCTTTTATGCATTCTGCGCGTGACATATATACAGCATATGGGCTAGTCAGTAGTCGAGAAGCAGAGTAAGATTATGAGAGGTCTGAAGAGCCTATGAAGCCGATCTTTCAGTCTTACAAACAGGCCCTTAACGGGGTCGCAGGAAATTTCTAACCCTTAACGGGGTCTCGTAATTCTGCGTGCAACCCATATGTAGGCGTATGAGCAGGGACAGTGGCGAAGAAAACGATGTGGGAAGACGAAGGGGCATGTACAGCTTTTTAGCTATCCTTTCATGTCGGTCCCAAGAAATTAGCACCCTTAACGGGGTTTCCGTGTTCTATGCGAGACTTATAAGACGGGTGCTTGCTTGAAGGCGATGCAAGGATGTGGAAGACCGTAAGAAGCGTATGAGCTGGTTCTCCATGACCTTAAGATATTTGGGTTTCCGCGTTCTATGCAAGACTTATAAGACGGGTGCTTGCTAGAAGGCGATGCAAGGATGTGGAAGAACCGTAAGAAGCATATAAGCTGGTTCTTCATAACCTTGAGGTCACTATACGTGTGGAGCCATGACGATATAGAAGTCGGTATCCATACGCTCACCGTTCACTGAGAGTACAGCTATATAACGGCTGTTCAAAGTGGACAAAACCCAAGCCAACTGGAGACGTTCGATCGCTTAGAACCCGATTGGAGGAATGCGGAAGGTTTGAGGTACAACTTGAGTCCAATGAAGATGCCTCGTCACTTAGAACCCGATGGGAAAGATTCAAAAGATTCAAGATTAAGCCCTGACTCTAACAAGTCCATATGATCGCTTAGAACCATGTTGGAGGGAATTTGAAGGATTCAGGAGAAAAAGACAAAAAGAGAATAAAGGAGAAAACCAAGTCAAACAAGGCCATTCAGTCGCTTAGAACCCGATTGAAGAAGGTTTGGAAGGCTTGAGAGAAAACTCGAGTTGGATGAGTTTACTTAATCACTTAGAACCCGGTGAAGAGAGATTCGTAAAATTCGGCCCCCAAAAAGAGAAAGAAAGAAGGAGAAAGAGAAAATCACAAAAGCAAACATCAACCACAAATACGTATATCCAAACATACGTATATCCAAACATGATCAACCAAAGCTAAAATACACATACAAAGAGTGGGCTCAAAGGCGCGCACTCTCACAACGAACCCACAAAATGGGACCTAAAGGAAAGTGCCATAAGGCACCATAGTCAAGCAAGGCTCCGCAGCCGCAGAAACATCCTGGGGGCAACCGATAATCTCCCCTGCCCTAGCATCAGATGAACCTGTAGCACTCGAAACTGACTCTGCAAAGACAAATACGAGTCACAAAAAGGAATCCAAAAAGAATGAAATAAGAAGAGATAAGCTAGTAATACCTGGCTGAACAACTGCCCCAGTTGTGGGAATAGAAGTGCTAGTCTTGCGCCTTTTTCTCTTGCGAGAAGCCTTCTCTAGAGGAGGGTCAGAACGCTGAAGAACCCTACTAGGGATCCCAAAGGAAGTCAGCATCTCACCCTCCGGCACGCGTAGTGCTAACAGATAACAAATAAGGGTTAGTGCAATTGAGCAAGATATGCCGAAAAGAAATCTCAATGGAGGAAACGTACCAACTCTGGGGGAAGCCCTACTCGTGACTCTGGGAGTAGAGAAACGACTGTCCCGGCTACACATGCCAGGAACCCTCTCGAGGGGAGGTACAGTCCTCGGGCTGACATGATCATCTGATCCAGGCAAAACCCTCTTCATCCATGTACCTAAAGTCTCAACGTGGCAGACCTGCACCATGTCTCTATACCACCGCTCGTATAAGACAGTAAAGGTCACTAGTCTAAAAGCTCGAGGCATGACAAAACGCGCCTGTGTCTCTATACGAAAGAATGATACCCAACACCTAGCTGCCCCTGCTAAATCAGCATAAATGTCATCAGAAAGTGAGACATCAGCAGGAATGCACTGGTCTAAACCAAACTGATGCGCACAGCGGTGGGGCATGTAGGGCTCTAAGATCACCCTGTCTCCTAAACGCAAGGGAAGAAGCCCATGGCGAAGGCTAACCAAAAATCCAGCCCCCACAGATCCCAACCTCAAACTCTCGTGGTGGTCTCCTCCGGGACCCCCATCGAACAAAACCAGATCCTCAAGCCGCTCATCACGACAAGCAAACTGTCTCCCGCCATGAAACCGGAGATAATCATCACTGTCGCGAAAGAAAACGCGCGCCCGTCGAGCTGATATACGGCTGGCTCTAACCCCAGCTATCTCAGCCAATAAGGGCAAGCGATGTCGCAAACCACTGTCCATCACTGGAGTGTACAACCCTGCCCAATACATGTGGACCCAGCCAAACAACTAATGATAAGGAATAACCTCATCACAGAAAGACGGGTCACAAGATGAAGAAACCACTCTCATACCTTTAAAAAGGTTAGCCAATGCGGGGATCGCCAAAGAAACTAACTCTCCCCGAGCCAGTTTGTTCGCCATGACAACGGCCTCAGGTCTGATAATGCCAACCGGCTAGCTGGGAACGACAAAATAGCAAAGCCACCAAGCTAGAAAGGCTGTCAAGATAGTATCTCGTCCCAAAATCCTATGACGGGAGCAACATGCCTCTGCCATGGAGCCACTATGAAAAATCTCTGCCTTCTCAGTACCAAAAGGGTCCAAGGGATGAGCAAACGACTGGCACGGGTGCCTAACCCGATCAGTAAAATGACGAATCCAAACAGAAAAGGTCACATCACCCTCACGAGAAAGTGTGTGGTAAATGTCAAATAGACACCTGAGCGAGCGTGCATACAAATGAGCACCTGCTGGTGATCGCTGCACCAATGCCACATCACTGGGGAGATACTCGTCATAAGGGTCACCAAAGATGGGTAGACCGGACAGTCTATGAAACTCTATAGGTGAGATGGTCAACTCTCGGTCCGCTAAAATAAGTGTGTTAGAGGTGTACCTCCACCTCTCTCCTAAAGACTGAAAAAATGACGGGTCCCAAGTGTACTCGAAAAGAGAAAGAAATACTGCACGATAAATACCAACCTTCTCGAGAGCAACCCTCTCTCTCTGCAAGGTGGATCTCACCCAGTCAACCAAACCTGCCTCGCTCCTCAGAGTACCTGGCGGAAGATACCCGGGAACCCAAGGAAGGGCCCCGGTACCAACCATGTTGAGACCTAAGAGATGAAGAGAATGTGGTGTCAGATCCGACGTAATGGGGTGGAGACTATCACCTAGAAATGAATGATAGTCCCCCTGTCGCAATGCCGATCTAGCTCGGTGAGTAACTCCCGTTCTCAAAACAGTTTCCGGTGTCCAATCGATAGGATCACCAGGAAAGCTTCCTCTCACGGGAAAAGGTCCTACCGGCAAGGGGTCATGTCTGGTAAAAGGAACTCCTGCAAAAACGAAAATGTCGTAAGTTACACAAGCATGGTCTGAAAAGACCCAAAAACTAGAACCCATAAAAAGGGAGTGGTCCGAAAAGACCCTAAACTAAAACCCATAAGGAAGAATGGTCCGAAACGACCTTAAACTACAACCATAGTCCGAAAAGACTTTAAACTACAGCCAAAGCCAAGCCTCAACCAGGCAGGGTCCAAAAAAGACTGTAAACTACAACCATGACCCGAAAGATTCCAAAACATAGCCCAAAACCACAGATATGACTAACACCCAATAAATTCCCTACTCAAAAGCAACATGTAAGTGCAAGTGCATGAGAGGCAAGGAAGAGCGTACCTTGATTGCGAGACATAGTTGAAGATGACAATCAAACCAGCTTCCAAGCTTCAGCGCTAACCTGAACTCTAAACAATTACAAGAAAACATAGAAATATGTTAACTCAGAGTTTAGAATGATTGAAGGGACGGTTCGAAAAGACCTTAAACTACAACCAAAACCAAGTTCCAACTTGATATGACCCAAGAAGACCTCGAGATACAGCCAAAACCAACTGTTTAGCCAAAGACCCCACCGAGAAGCACACGAGACAAACTGGATCAAAATCCAAGGTTATGCCTACAACCAGAAGGCCATTTTATCCAAACCCTCAATTTTGTAAGCTACCCGCATGGTTCCCGTACTAGATCAGAGATAAAGTTCCCCTGTCTGTAATCCCTCCTCGGTTAGACAGGTTTTCCCCATGAGTGTGTTTGCAGAGTATGGTCGTTGCCCGGGTTCCCTAATATAAAGACAAGGGATTAAGTACTCAGGCAAGCTCTGAAGGATGCACACTCAGCCCTCACCCAACCATGCAAGTATCAGCAAGATGAGATAAAGATAACATACCTTTTTGAAGTAGATGTGATCGAAGAAGATGATCAGACCCGCTTCCGAGCTCAATGCCCAATGTGGAGTTCCAACACCTGAGATTCAGACAAGAAAAGCAACTCAGAAAGGATTCGATAAAGTTCAAGAGGAACACTGGGGGCACCTGGCTAAGCTGTTCAATCCCAAAGTCTTCACACCTCACCCAGGTGGGGGGGCATTTGTTTGACCCTAAAAAAAGTCAAGATCATAGTTATTTGGACAAAGATGCCAATTAACTAAATAAATTGGTCAATTAAAGGTTTAACCATACTTTAATTCGACACAATGCCACAAAATAGGAAATGAAATTTGCCGAACAAATACATGATTAAATGCTATTCCAATAATCATGAATTTTGATATATGGCACGCTTCCTAATTCAAAATGGTTAGAAAGATATCAAAGTTACAAAACAGAAGCCCCTGATTGGTGCCACATGGCACAGGGTACTCATAAAAATCACCCTAACTAATGAGGGTGCAAATTGGGGTGCACTAAACTTGACTTCATGGCCTGGACCCACTGGTCAGTGAAACAAAAATAAAATTCGATGACTTAATGATTTGGATGCACTCGGCTCACTGCATTTGGGCGCCTAAGCCGTGTTGGCAGTAAAGAGGCTCACGGTACGCCATTCCCAAACAAACCCAAACCCAATTCAAACCCCAGCGCCTCAGCGCAAATCGACCCCTTCGTTCCCCATGAACCCGGAATATGGTGGACCAGCACAAGCTTAGTACACGGCTTACACTGAAACGGGAGCACTGAGATGAAGAATACAATGAAGTAATCGGTAATCAACAGGTAGGCCCCGCTTGCAGCGCTCCCCTCCTTCCTTTCTCCCTCCGCTCTACTCTTTCAACAGCCGAGAATACAAGAAAAGGGAAATTGGCGAAAGGAGAAGTAGAGTGGCCCGATTCCTCATAAGTTCAAATCATGATCAACAAGGGAAGAATGAAGGACGCGTCAATTTGGCCATTAGAAAGGCGAGTAAGGGAGAATTAGAAAGAGAAGCTGAGAGAAGCGAAAATGGGAACTCACTGCCTCTCAAAACAAAACCCGAATTAAGGGTGCAAGCATGTTTTCCACCTTTAGGCGATGCTCTCTGACAAATTAATCAAAAGAAAGTGGGTTTATATCGAAGAAATAGAGGAAGCCACTCATTGTCGGGTCTAAGTTAAAATCGAAATTGACCAGGGGTAGTGTTGTTTCTTTAGGCTCCTGAATAATCTTGCCGGGATCACATGTGATCATTATTAACCCCGAATTGGTGTGCATTAATTAGAAATGCTAGAAATGGAAATTTGCACCTAACCGGCACCAAGGAGAAATGCTCATTTAACCAAAATTAGAAGATGACAGGAAAATGGATGCAATGCCATGCAGGGCATGTTAATGGTATACTATACTTGCCCTGTGTTACCCTTTTATTGGCCAAAGGATATTAAACGGCTGTAGATCACAGTAAGGTATAAAGTAGCTCAGGCATACCACACCATCTCTGTACTGACACCTCTGCACCCATTTAACCTCATATACAGCTGGTCCAGAGCCCAGACAAGCTGCCAAAGGAGAAGCATCTTCTCCCATGCATGAGGAGATGCATGACTCGATATCATTAAATCTCAGCCTTTAAAAAGGAATTGAATCAAAGGTTGAGATAAAATGCAAAATTCGGATTGCCAACATGACTCACTGCCATTGGCTAATGCACCTGAAAATATAGCTATAATGGCTCGAAAACAATCTGGAGCATTGATCAAGAAAATGAGGAAAAAAGGGAAAGGTGATGATCAAGCCAACTAAGCCCTAGCCGAAACCCTAAACCCCATGCCTTCTTAGGCTATATAAGGAGATGAATAGAAGAAGAAAAAAAAAAGATCCAGAAATCACACTACCAGCTAGAGATCAAACCACTGCTCCTCTCTCTCTTTAATAGGCTAGCTAGAAAAAGAAAAGAAAGAAGAAAAGGAAGAAACTTGTTCTTCTCAACAGTAGGAAAAGAATTAGGTAATTAATACCTAAAATCATGTAGGCTCCAAGGAGCCAAGCAATGTACCCTTTTCATGAAATAAAGTTCTCTTTGAAATTTATGTATTTCTTCATTTTACTTTTATTTTCGGTTTTGTTCTTGATCTTTCTTTGCTTCCTTTCTTTGTTTATTTGGAGCTTTTAAATAAATAAAATGAGAAGGCTACATGATATTTTAGCTTGTTTCATAGCAAGTTGAACATGTTTAGTATAATGATCAATAAAAACATATATCCTTTTTGGCTTTTTCGGTTTGCAATAAAATATTAAAAGAAAGTAAAAAAAAAAAGAGAGGAGTTTATTGATGTCTTTAGCTAAATAAGATCTGTTTTTTTTTTCATAAATTGGCACACAATAAAAATATAAGTATAAAGTTGTAAGCTTTCATGCTTCTTCCTTTGATTTCTTCTTCTTCTTTCTTTTTTTTTTTGAACAAACCTCTCAATTCTTTCTTAAAATGGTTGATTAATTGAAATATAAGAGTTGAGCCAGTGTTGGTCTCCTTTTATATCAAGATTATGTCAATCATTTTATAAAAAGAATTAATAGGAATAAAAGTGACAAATAAAAATTATTACACAAGAGGTGGTAAAGTTGAGCTACTGTGTCTCCTTTATCATTCTCTCAAACATTAAGATCCCAAGGACCTATTTGCATAAAAGGGCTGGGTTGATCAATGATTGATGCATGTGTCAATGTGCAGAAATTTTTGATAAAATCAGGACCTATATGCAAATAGTGAGAGAAGGAGGACTAAATTGCAAATAGACATCAGTTATGCTGAAATTTGTCATTTGTACATTTAATCCCATGATATCTCAAGGATTTGTCCAATGATCAATTAAAAAGAACACCCAAATCATGATTTTAAATGAACCAGGGTCCTCCCTGCATATTTCCGAATTCTGACAGCCTTTTATGTTTGAAACATGTTGAGTTCATGAATTTTTGGAACTTTGATTTCTCTTCTTTCCTTTACTGGTGCTAGTCCAGCAGCTACAAGGTTACTAAAATTTGGTTAAAATCCCTAACCAGTCAGCAACCTAATTGGTCTTCACCCCTAACTAGTCTCTAGTACAGCACCAAGTGTGAGCCCAGGAGTGAAATGAATAACAAGCACCACTGGTACATGAAGGGTATTCAAAGAGGCTGAAATGACCTGCCCTGCCAGAATAATCAGTATAAATTGATGAAAATCTCCAAATCCAAAATGGACATCATGATCAAATAAAGGACATTAAAATACACAAGTTTGACACAAATTTTACATCATTTGGATTTTACTTCGATTTTATATGAATTACTGAAGTTCAGGTTTCAAAAGTGAAAAATCAGCATCTAGATGACCTAAGAACCTCTGCTGGTAAATCACATCATAAATATTGATTAAAAGATCAAATGAAAAAAATGGATATAATAGTCATTTACAGAACTTCAAAATACACAAAATGGATATAAACTTCATATTTTTCTGATTCCATTTGACTTTGTTATGAATTTTCAAGGACCATCGCTCAAAACAGAAAAATCAGCAAATAAAAATGAGAAAATTACTCTCCATACCCCTCCTCTGAAATTAAATCACAAGAATACATATAAATCTCCTAAAATGGTAAAAATCGACACAAGTGTTATTCACAAATCCCTCCATGATCCTGTGAAAGAAAATTCATAACTTATACACAGAATTCACAAGAAAGAAAAAATGAAAAAGGATCTGACAGTATGAACCTCTATACTGTTTCTACCTCAAAATGCGATTTTAGTCAAATTGATACCCATGTTGTGCTTGGATTACCTCAAGGTAACTGAAACTAAGTCTTCTATGTACCTGAATTGATTCTAAAAACCCCTGTACCAGCTGTAGATACCAATCGGTACTGGAGCCGAGAAGTGAAAACCCTTTTCATGACCAAAATCAAATTAAAAGTATAATTAATGTCTCTGATCACTTTCATGTATTCAAACGACGTCAAATGATCAAATTACTGAAGAAAATCATGAGAAAACCGAAGGAAATTGGTTCAGTGGCCTATCGGTACCGATAATTGTTCCCCAACCTCAGGCCGTCGTCTCCAGCGATCTCCAGCCGCCGACAATGGTATCAATGGATTCCTGGTGAGGAGACGATCACAACCCTTGGTCGGCGTCGCCGTGGCCAGGATCGACCAGACTCAGTTCATCATAGATGAACCCTAGCTTGTCAGCTGGCTAGCACGAGTTTTAAAACACATATATGGATCTTAAAGCAAAGAATTGATCTAAAGGCCCAAATTCAAAACTGGAGGTCAAACGGCTACTGCATGGTAGGGCCCACCTGTCGGTCAACTCAAAGCTAAAACTTGAAGTCACTTGATCGAATCTTAAAGCTGCGTCCAAAGACCCGAGGCGCAGCACATATCTCAAAGTTTCGTAACCAAACCTCAAAGCCCAAATTACATATCTCCAAGCCCAATACACGAATCTCAGAGCCCAGATATAGATAAAATGATTAAAACAAAACCCCTTTATAAATAAACCCTTCTGATAAAATTTAATTCACAGTGCAGTCCTTGCAAAATTGCAACAAGGTCCTTAACAGCTTAAAATCATTTCAAACAAGCCCTTAAAGAACCAAGTCTCACATAAAACCCTACATAAAGCCCAAATTAAAATTCACGCCCTTCCAGCTTTATAAATAAGCTCCTGGGGAAAACATAAATATTTACAAATAGGTCCTTTTCAATCCTTTTCAAGCATAACTTTTTCATTTTAAGTCCGAATCGATTCAAACCACTCCCAAACGAACCCAAATTGAATTCTTCACGTTTCTAAACCAAAATTGAGCATGTCCAAGCGTCAGCCAAATCCTGAAATGACCAAAATACCCTTTTTCTTAAAATTAAATGATTTCATTTAAATAGTTAATAGATATGTAAATAAATATGTTATAAATCAAATATAAACAAATGTTGTACATACACTTCTCAAATATCCAAATTTCTATTTTAAAATGTAATAGATATTATTGTGAAATCACACACACACACATATATCCACATGCATAGGAAACCAAATTGATACTAGAATCTATGCATGGGTCCCCTTTTAGCCCCTTTATTCAGTTCACAACAAATAGGCACCAAATCCCGGAATGAACGAGGTATTCAGCATGGCTTGGAAGGGTCATCTGATGTAATTAACAGCGGGGGCTTGCGCCCGCTGGGAGTTAAACGTCCCCACAATCATTAAACTCTCTCGACAGACTGATTATGAACAGTAGGTCCGTCGAGGGTGAACCAGAAGGAATAGCAGAAAGGAAGTAAGAATGTTTCAGATTCAATGTTCTTCAATTAATCGAGAGCATTGAATCCTGAGGCATTTAAAACATATTGTACACACCTTCCATACCCGTTGTGCAACTTTCTGCGCCCTACAAGTACGTTCCACTAGACCTCCTAGCAGGTTAAGGGATTTTGTTACATATCACACTTCATTATACCCTATTCAAAATCATCTTACTTATGATCATGTATCCCCAAAATACCATGCCTTTCTAAGCTCTATATCAAGTCAAACTGAGCCATCAACATATCAAGAAGCCCAAACAAATCCTATATGGAAAAAGGCAATGAATGAAGAGCTAGATGCTCTTGAGAAAAATAAAACTTGGACCATTGTAAATCTACCTCATGGAAAGAAAACTGTAGGATGTAAATGGATTTATAAGGTCAAGTATAACAGTGATGGTTCTGTTGAACGATATAAAGTCAGATTGGTAGCTAAAGGTTTTACTCAAACATATGGTATAGACTATACTGAAACTTTTGCACCTGTGGCCAAAATGAGTATTGTTAGGGTATTATTATCACTAGCAGTAAACAAGGGTTGGGACTTATTCCAAATGGATGTTAGAAATGCTTTCCTCCAAGGAAACTTAAAGGAAGAAGTGTATATGAACTTACCACCTGGTCATCCCAAGGAATTTAATAAAACCTTGCATGTAGGTTGCATAAATCCATTTATGGTCTTAAACAATCACCTCGTGCATGGTATGCCAAACTAAGTTGGGCATTGTCAAAACTTGGCTTTACAAAAAGCTCTGCAGATTCATCCATGTTCACAAAACACTCGAAAAACTCAATTGTCATTGTATTAGTATATGTAGATGACATCATTATTACAGGAAATATGAATCATGAAATTAGAATAGTACAAAATCACTTAAAAGAAAATTTTGATATCAAGGACTTGGGATATTTAAAATATTTTCTTGGAATAGAGGTAGCTCACTCAACTAAAGGACTCTTTTTATCTCAAAGAAAGTATACACTAGACTTGTTAAGAGAAACAGGTAAACTAGGCTCTAAACCAGTGACTACACCTATGGAAATGAATTGCAAATTAAACCCTACAGATGGTGAACCTTTAAAAAACATTAGGCAATTTCAAAGACTAGTTGGTAAACTAATCTATCTAACTGTCACCAGACCAGACATCACATATGCAGTTAGTGTAGTTAGTCAATTCATGCATAGTCCTAGAACAAGTCACTTGAATGCTGTCAACCGAATTTTGTACTATTTGAAAGGTTCACCTGGAAGGGGAATTTGCATGAGAAAGAATAATGATAACACTATTCTTGGTTACTCTATGCAGATTGGGCAGGCAGTGCAGATAGAAGGTCTACAACTGGATATTGCACGTTTGTTGGAGGCAACTTAGTAACCTGGAAAAGCAAGAAACAAAATGTTGTGGCAAGATCTAGTGCAGAAGCTGAATATCGAGCTATGGCATCCACAGCAAGTGAACTCACGTGGCTGAAACAACTGTTACAAGACATGGGAATGCAAGTTGAGCACCCCATGAAGATGTATTGTGATAACAATGCAGCAAGGCATATTGCCTCAAGCCCGGTGTTTCATGAAAGAACAAAACACATAGAAGTTGATTGTCATTTCATACGGGAAAATGTGCAATCTAAGGAAATCGAAACACCGTATGTAAATAGCAAAAATCAACTGGCAGATATCTTCACAAAAGCACTTGATGGGAATACATTTCACCAAATCACAAGCAAGTTGGGCTCTTTCGACTTATTCGAACCCAACTTGAAGGGGAGTATTGAAGATATTGAGAATATCAAATCAGATCCAATATGTGACAACTCTTAGCATATTTGGAGTGTACAGCTGTGTACATCTTTGTATCCGATTCTGTATCAAATCTAGTGTAATTAGGAAATAGTAACAACAATATTGCATATTGTAATTTAGGAAAGAGTGTAACGGCTAATTAGTAATTAGCCTATATAATATCATGTATAGCCTGTAATAACTGGTTCAATACAATACAAATAATTTCATCTCTTTCTGTCTCTAAAAATAATAGTTATCAAATTTAGTCTTCTCTGCTGCTTATTGACCCATAAATTAACAAACTAAACATTTTCTCTTGTTTATGATTTTAGAATTTATGCTAAGTTTTTAACCAACGACGTTATGTGAAATCCCTTCTTTATTGTGTTAGCTTGATGCCTCTGTTCTTTTGCAAGATCTTTACTCTAGCTAATATTTACATGTACAAATCCATAATTCCAAAATCAACACAAACTATTTTAATTAAACTGCACAAATACTCACAACTTCCACTTTCTCTAACAAAATCGATCAGGTCCAACATCCGTTATTCACTAGCATTAGGTGTCGTAGACCTACTGTCCCATTTGGCTATGACCGAATCTGGTGATGATGGTGGAACGGTAGAATTTTTCAGCAAACTCTTGGTGTCCTCTGTCCTGGCCTCCTTTTCAAGAGCTCCATTGGCCGTCTCCAAATTTTTACCCTCCTTTTGTATCTCCAACAAAACCTCAAGTGCCTCCCTTATTGGTGGCCTCATGTCTCCATCTGGCTGAAGGCACCTGGTTTATGAAAAACATAATTATTATGTTAAATATATTTTTTGTCTTGTTGTTAATAACTTTGGCTGATGGCTGTACATGACTAAGTTGTTAGACCAAACAGCGAGTTGCACAAATGCCAGTCCTTATCAGTTCGTGCTAATTTGCTCACTTGCACCCTCTGTTAGTATATTGTGTTCAATTATTCTGGTCTTATTAAACTTGTCATGTATGATAGTTACCTGAAAGCTAGCTCGGCCACCATGGTAATCATTCTTCTAGTAGCAGCATCAGATCCAAAGCCAAGAGATGGGTCGACGAGCATATCCAACTTGCCTTGTTGGATCTTCTTGATTGCCATGCTGGAGAGGTTTATCTCATTACGATGCCTAGTCACATCGACTGCCGGCATTGATGATATCAGCTCCACTAGGACAACACCGAAGCTGTACACATCACTTTTGTCTGTTAGCTGGTAGCACTTGTGGTACTCTGGATCCACATAGCCCGGGGTGCCTTGGGGCGCGGTTGACACATGGGTCACGGCAGTAGGGAAGAGCCGAGAGAGGCCAAAATCAGCCACCTATTTAAGTTGATGATATGATGTAGATAGTCTTTAGCATCAATATTTCTTTTTAGAGAAGTATGTAGAAATACAAAAGAAATAAGAAGTTCATTGTTGCAACTATCAGCTTGACTGAACTTAACCACAACCCATATCAGACAATACATCAATTTTAATTGGACTAGTTATTGTATTTTTTTTCTTATTAATTCGTTTTCCCTATGGTTTATTTATGTTTGTTTAGGCTTTGTTTCAGTTTATGGTTTATCTAACCTTTTATTTTTTTGCTAATGGGCCCCTGTAAAGCCGAACTTGTTTATCTGATTTATTTAATTTATTTAATTTTAGGAAGTCATCTTCGAACTGCCATGTACTGATGATTTTTATCTCTTGTATTATTGAATATTCATTAGTAGCACTACCAGCCATAGAAGGAAAAATCGGAATCGGAATCGGGATCGGCAACTTCCGATTCCGATCCGGATCGGTCCAAAATCAGTCGGAATCGTTTTTTCCTCTCAAACTGGCTTTGCGAGTAAATCGGTCCAAAATCGGATCGGTCTTGTCCGATCTCGATCTGAATCGGCCGATTTTTCCTTCTATGCTACCAGCCTACTACCATGGTTTTGCTACTGGGTAGTTCAGTACTAAAGTAAGTGTATGTGCTTATAAATGTTGATTCGAATTATGGAGTCATTTTTTGTTAATCTCTTTGAGAACTAGAATGGGAAAAAAAAAAAAATTATATGCATTACCTTGACATGATACCCAGCATCAATTAGCATATTAGAAGTCTTAATATCCCGGTGTACTATGGGAGGATTGACGGCATGCAAATATGCCAATGCATCAGCTGCCTCAATTGCAATAGCGAGGCGCCTGTACCAGGTGAGGGCATGCTCATTAGCACGGCTACCATGAAGATGGTCGGCAACAGTTCCGTTGGGAATGTACTCATAGACAAGTAGCAGCTCACGGCTGTGGCGTGAGGTGCAGCCATACAAGGCTACTAGGTTGGGGTGTCGGAGGCGAGATAGGATCTGTACTTCATTCATGAATTGTTCCATTCGTCGGCAGTTGTGCTCATACAACCGCTTTATGGCTACAATACGTCCATCATGCAGTTTACCTACGTACAATATGTTACCAGTGATTTAGTGTTTATACAAAGAAAAAATTTGCAAGGGAAGAAAAAAGGGTACCTCAAATTTTCTGAGGGGTAGTGGGAACGGTTGGTTTAACTTGTGATTCTGGAAATTTTCATATTTTTTTGGCCAAAATTGTAACATATTTCTTACAGCTTACCATAAATGTTGTAATTAAAACTTGCGGCTTACATAAGAGGTAATTGATTAAAAGTAAATCGTTTGTACATGAAGTCAAATAGTGTAATATGCTATCAAACTTTTAGTCTAAGACACTACAGGTGAAACATGAGTAGACATTCATTTTGTAGCTTTTACGTTGTTAAAGGAAACAGACAATTTTAATTGTTTCAACTACGGTGAAGGAATTCTAAATAAATTTCAATTTGTTCTATAAAGCAAAAAAAAAAAAAAAAATTAGGCATGCACCTACTAATAATTTCATTAAATGAAATAAAAATTACAAAATTACAAAAAAAAGAGGAAAAAATAGCGAATATGTGACTATACAAGGGTGGTTTGCTATGTCCCGATGACAAATAGACTCCAAAATGCAGTTCCTAGTCTAGTCAGAGGCTGATTTACATTCACCCGTACGGGTGGTAAGCCACCCTATGATTTAAAAATTTTAGTTATATATATTGAAATTTAATTGAGTTTTATTATTTTAAAAAAATTTATATAGTATAGCCCCTCTCATAAAATACGTGTGTCCACTTGTAGTCTAGTGGTTAGAGCTTATTGTGTGATTGTGGAGAGCTTGGGTTCAATTTCCACCAACAACATATTGTATTTTAAGTTTTAGCACCTTTATCATGATTTTCTAGTTCCGCTCCTGAGTCTAGTTATCTCTGTCTTTGAGGATCATGTTATGTAATGTCTCGGATGCCACTGCTTTTGTGAAGATTATACCAGTACTTATGTAAGATCATATATGAATACGACGAGAATTAAGCTAAAGTCTGGAAACTACTTAAAATGCCCTTAAAAGTTAAAACAACCTAGTACCATTTTTCCAAACTTCGAAGTGTTGGTACAGGATCAAAGCCAACCATAAAACTTTGTTTCTCATTCACAAAAATAAACAAATAAGGTACCTTTATATACAGTACCAAATCCTCCATCACCAATTTCTTCCTTGGAATCAAATCCATTAGTGGCCTCCTCGAGTTCTTGGTAGGGGAAGACATGTGTCAACTGTATCGACTCAACATCAGATAGGTCTCCTGAATACATGGATGATGGTTCAAGAGATGGAATTGAGCGGCTTTGCTTGAGCAACATGGAGCGAGAACTGTGCTGCCTTTTCTTGCGCATGTAAAGGAAGCAAAAAACAGAGATCAAGAGGAAGGTGGCAATAGCAGCAGCCACTGATATACCTGGAAGGCAATTAAAAGTTCATTTACATTACCATAGTTGCGGTTAGAAATTTTTTGTTAAGGAATCCTGGTAACAAGTTAACATCATATATTCATATATAGGTTCACCAGAGTTTGTTATATCCATAACAAACAAAAAAGATGTATTATGTAAGTGTGTTGGACCTCACGATGACCAATTTTTTTGTGTATTACTTGACTACATTTGTCATGGTTAATATGTAAAATTTAATTGAAAAACCGAATGATGAAAATTTCTAGTTCATCTTTCACATACTTACCATGATAAATAATTTCCTTGGGTGCAATCATTCTTTCGAGAAATAATTCTCCTTCTGCATAATTATTGGCCCATAACTAATTTTACTGTCTTACACACTAAATAGTTTGTAGGAAAGTTCGCATTGATATTACAGTTCCAAAATGAATATGCAGTATATTCGAATTGGCCAAAAAATTAATTGCATACCTATAATAACTCCAATGTGACTCTTCTTATCTGCAGCACAAACAAAATGGAAAACAAAAATTAGATGGACCACAGAAGTTCTCAAATTTTAATTACTCACTGTAATTCATTTTTTCCCTTTTGAGATGCTTCATTACAATTCTTTGACAAATGTTTCATTCAATTGGACTTGAACGCTCTTATTGCATTGTAGGAAAAAAAAAACACTTTTCTCTATTATATTCCCTTTTTTGAAAGTATCTCCGTTTTTTTTTAAAGGCCAGCTGTTTTTCAATTCTCCCTTTAATCGGAGAAAGAGACCCTCTATATCAAATGACACAAAGGGGGTCTATGTTTGAAAGAGAAGCAAGTTATGACCTCAATTTAATTACTTCCATTTCCTTTTCTCATGACCTCAATTTCTTTTGTCTACAGTGCAATCTTTCGGGGCCGTGTATGACCATTTAAGTGCTAAGAAAATGATTGGAGAACTACAGGGTTGTTTTACTGATTTGACCAACTCAGCATGAATATTTGAGGTCATGTCAAGATTTGAATTCTATAGGTCTCTAGACTATAATAAAGAAAATGATACATTCTAGATCGTTGGTTCAAACATATACATACAAATAGGAATACTATTGATGTGCAAGTTGTGAAACTTCTTCATTCAAACAAAACAGATAAGAGCATCTACATCCCTAAAACTCTTAGAGTTTCTAAGTAACTATTAACTAATTTTTAGAAATTATAGGCTATGGAGTTTCTAGGGGTTCACATCCCTGAAACTAATCTTAAGAGTTTCTAAAATGCCACATCAGCAATAAAATAAAATAAATTTTTTTTTCAGCGAACATCAGCCAATTATTTTGCCAACTCACAGTTTATAAACGATTTCTTATTAAGAAATTATTGAGCACAGTTGCTAAATAAGAAACTGGTCTACATCCCTGAAACTGGTCTAGAAACTGCCACATCAGATTAGAAACTCTGATAGTTTCAAGGATGTAGATGCTCTAAATAATAAAATATGACAACTCACCTTCAAAAAAAATAAAATATGACAACTCGCTAGCCTCGCTTAAATAAAATACAAGAGCGACCGAACAAGTTACTCTCAGCCCTCCAACCTAAATGGCACGGCTCAAATTTATAATTTTTTAGTAATAAATTAATTAGTAGATGATCAGATATTAATTTATAATGCTGGCCATCGATCTTATTGTAAAAAAAAAGTAGGATATGCTATTGTCTATCGAGTGTCGAGTGGCTAGACCGTAATTACATGACTCGTTAAATTTTGATTTATGTAAATCAGGTTAAGAGCAAACTTTTTATCATAGAATGTTAATTTGAACCGTTTGATCAGATTATTTATATATTACAACTATACAAGTGCCAACCCAAACCGTTCTATTTTAATCGAATGGTACGAAGTAGATGGCACGTGTGGATGCTTTGCAGTGTACTGTGTGCACACTACTTGTTGGAAAAAAAAAAAAAAGGGAAGTTGGTTTTAAAAAGAAAAAAAAATGGTGAGGGGGCAATAAAATAGGAGATGGAAGGCAGTGAGAATGACATTTAACAAAAAAAAAAAAAAACGAGGAAAATAAATAAATAGTTGGAATGAATCGTCTGAACGTGTTTGCTTCTTTGCTTTTAAGGCCACTGTTTTACTTCGAAATATCATGGAAAAATGCTAACGAGAGAATAATCAATTATTGCTACCACATGTTGAATGCTAGTTGATCCGACATTTTTATTAATATCCAAAGTTTAATACGAATTAATAAATATACTCAGAATCCGGCCCAATATCGATATATACCCAAGCCGGTTATTTTCTGGCCGGCTATGTACCCTCCCTAAGCCGGCCAGAAAATGGCCGGCTATGTACCTTTTTTTTTTTTTTCCCCGCATTAACCCCTATATATACCCTTTTTTCTCTCTCTCCTCTCACAATTCTCTCATCCCAACCGAATTCTGAATTCTCTTTTCTTCTTTGAGGTAAATTTTTTTTTTATCTAATTTAATTTTTAATTTATTTATTTTAGAGTTTAGGATTTAAGTTTTAGGTGTTATAATTTAGATTATGTTGTTGTAATTTAGTGTAATTAGCTAAGTTAACCGATATTTAGTTTAATTAGCACAATTGACCAATATTTAGAGTATTTTGGCCTTTTTTACCATAATTATGCTGATTAAGCGTAATTTTACCGAAATTAGCACGTTTGACAAATATTTAGGATATTTTAGTCTTTTTTACCATAATTAGACTAATTAAGCGCAATTAGTGTAATTAGCACCGATAACCAATATTTAGGGTATTTTGGCATTTTTTACCATAGTCATGCTTATTAAGCGTAATTTTACCGAAATTAGCACGTTTACCCAATATTTAGGGTATTTTGGTCTTTTTTACCATAGTTATGCTGATTAAGCGTAATTTTACCGAAATTAGCACGTTTGACCAATTTTTAGGGTATTTTGGTCTTTTTACCCTAATTAGACTGATTAAGCGTAATTTAGTGTAATTAGCACAGATAACCAATTTTTAGGGTATTTTGGCCTTTTTTACCATAATTATGCTGATCAAGCGTAATTTCACCGAATTTAGGTTATTTTATATATCAGGATGCCTAGAGCACGGCCTACCCAGCGTCCAGTAGTGGACGAGCCGATCAGTACTAGCAGCACGGAGCACATCAGTCCTCTCCTGTGGATTCCCCACAGCGAGCACCGAGTCTCACTGGCTTCTCGTGAGGTACGTTCATTTTCTTATATTTTCATTAAATTTTGTTGGATTTAAATTTTATTATGTTGTCACCATGTGGATTACATTTTTCAACGCAGGACACGGATCTTCTAGATGTGAAGTTGAGGTGCGTTCACATGAGGTACTACGAGGTGATGGAGCCGTACCTCGTCAACCTGGGTCTCTACCAGGTTGTGGACATCGTGCGGACAGAGAAGAGCATCATCAATGCATCTCTCATCGCTGGACTGGTGGAGCGATGGCGTCCCGAGACGCACACGTTTCACATGCCATTCGGAGAGATGACAGTGACTCTCCAGGATGTGAGTGCTCTCTGGGGTTTGTCTATCTGTGGCACACCCGTCGGCGGCATCTCTGACAGCACCAGATTCGCAGGTTATGTCGATGAGTTATTGGGAGCTGATCCTTCCTATATCATTGGGGAACATGGGAGGTCGAAGTTCCATTTGCGGATGACGAGGTTACGGCAGCACTTCATCGCGGGTCTCTCGGCAGATTCCACCGAGCTGGAGATTCAGAGGTAAATTTTTATTAATATCTACTAATTAATTTATAATACGATGATTCTATTAGAATTTTTATATGTTTTGTATTGCAGATATACACGGGGCTACGTGATGGACCTTTTTGGTTCTGTCATGTTTCCTGATTCCAGCGGTGATCAGATGCCGATGATGTATCTCCCGTTGCTGATGGACATTGAGCGGCCGTCGTCGTACAACTGGGGTGGAGCTGTCCTGGCGCATCTGTACTACCACCTGTGTCGTAGTAGTGAGGTAAGTCACCAACTCTTATTTTATAATAAATTATTTAATCAATCAATCCATCAAAATACACTGACGTGTAATGTTCTTGAAAATGAAGCCGACGGCGAAGCAGATGTACGGGCCGGTACTCCTGCTTCAGCACTGGTCGTGGTCACGGCTACCGGTGGGCCGTCCTATCCCCAATGAGGCGCCAGATCGGGTGCTCCGCCAGTTTGGACGAGAGGCTAGTGGTAGCGGGTCTCATACTCAGCCTGCCTTTGGGACTGGGTTTGCCGCATCTATCTTCGCTACACCTCCGCCAGTACCGACAGTCTCCACGGGCGATGCCAGATGGGATACTGCCGAGCAGATACTGAGGTCTGCCGATGCCCCAGATGAGCCCGAGAGAGACGGAGGCTGGCCGCGCTGGCGCCGGGCGAACGCCGGAGTACCGCCTCAGCGATATTCCCCCTCTCCGTTTTAGTTGTATTTTTACTAGTTTTGTACTATTTATATTTGATATACTATTTATGTTTGGTATATTTGGATTATCCTATATTTCGGTTCTTGTGTTTGAGCTTAGTCAGAAAACCATCATATGGGGTTTCAAAAGTTCGAATATGAAAATGTGATCACGCCTTGGTTGTAATTAACCAAAAAAAAAGGCTGAAATTTTGTAAAAATAAATAAAATATGAAAATAATGCAATTAAGTCAAAATTCACCCGTTATCTATCATTTTATTTTCGAAACGTATCATGTTATAAATTATTTTGAAAAAAAATTCGATTATAAATCGTAAGTCGTAAATTATAGAATGCCGTATATCATGTAGTTATAAGAGTATATGTGCTATATTGTTTTATGGCAAATTTTTCTATGAACTAATACCCGACATTTTTATTAATATCTAGAAGTTGAATAATGTGGGTTAAAAAAAAAAATAGATAGGTACTGTCGTCAGTCAATGTGATGATATTGATGTTATTTTTGAGGTATTTGTTTTCACTATGAGACAAGTCCCATCAATATCATTACATTAATATCATCAGTCAATGTTTCCGACAAGAGTAATAATTAAGCGTGTCCTTCATATTGAATTGTCATATGGTTACAAAAAATTTAAACAAAAAATTTCAAATTTTCAGTGTTAAATTTCAATACTTTGATCTTCATAGTGTCTCTCTCTAAAAAACAGAAAAAAAAAAAAAAAAAGGTACATAGCCGGCCATTTTCTGGCCGGCTTAGGGAGGGTACATAGCCGGCCAGAAAATGGCCGGCTTGGGTATATATCGATATTGGGCCGGATTCTGGGTATATTTATTAATTCGTATTAAACTTTGGATATTAATAAAAATGTGGGCTAGTTGATTGCAATTTGCCACCTAGCACGGACGAGTCCTTTTTTTCTTTTCCTTTAATATAAAGATAATAGAATTAAAGGCAAGGCTCAAAAATATCCCAGTGGTTGCTATTAAGCGAGATTCAACTATCTAATTTGATGAGCGTTCTTTTTTTTTTAAACAGCATGACTATATTTAGTGCAATTGAGAACTAACCCCTAATTATAGAATATCAACTCATTATGAGTTAGACGATTGTATAAATATTTGTATTTTCAAAATTATAAAAATAAGTCAATTTTAAGTGGTTCTTTTCTTAGAACTGCGGACTTAGACTATATATTGGCATGAACTCTCGTTGTTTCTTCGAATAATAACATTTAAAAGATATTAGAATGTATCGGACCTTTATAAAAAAAATACCTCTTTTTTGCATTATTTATTTGTTTCTTTGACAAAAGAAATACAGGGGAAATACAGTCTTAAATAAGCAGGACCAATTTCGAGAAAAAATATCTATTTTATATGAATTCAGATCTCATTCGGTGCCGGACGGTAGAATCAATAAATTCAGATGAATCTCAAAATGGACCCCCTAAATTAATTTAATAGAGACTGAATTCTAATCGCTCGGCTATGATCCTGCCGCATTTATTTATAACTCAAGCAGTACCGGAGAGGATACGGACTCATTTACAATGACGTTAGACCTTTTTGACCTCGAAATTAAGTCTGGTCCTAATCAACCACCAAAACTAATAAAAGAAATCTGTGTGTGAAAGAACTCTGAAGTTCATCGTAGCAATAAATAATAACAATAATAATAATAGCTGAGAGCGATGATGAGGTGATGGTCGATGGATCATTGATGGCGACAACAATAATTTTTCTCAAGACCACAAACCTAAATCGCTATTTACTTCAGACATTCATATGACAGGAATTTGTGCGCCAGATGTTTCGAGCCAATACAATGAGTTAAAATCTTGTTATGTTTGTCAACAAAGCTGTCACCAAAGTCAACATTTTATTTTCAAGTCTCTTTTTACAATGAAGTACAATACTTTCCGGATGTCATTTCTTGTAGCCTCTAAAATTATGGATTATGAGGTTTGTATTATGAAGGTTGTGATGTGCAAAAGCATTGAATTGCGGCATAAGAACCTATTCATAAATGAAAACGGAGTAGGTCCGATGCCCATCGGATCTATTTTTAGGTTCGACGAGTATGACGACAATCCGATCTAATTTAAGATTTGTGCATATGAAAATTGAAACAAACATGCACGAAATTTAAAGCGTTTTGCATGAATTTTAAAATAAATTGAAGGTGATTAAACCCATTGAACCAAAGTACATCGGACCTACTCTCAAGTGATTCATAAATGCATTCACACCTCAAATGGGAGAGAGTTTGTCCCTTTGCCTTGGGGATATCGGACATAGTATTGAGACGGTCTGATCAATATGTGAAAAAACTTTAAAATGATCAGCTTGGAATTTATAATGGAGGGATAGAGTTTAAATCAACAACACTTTTATTTAAATCTAAAAATCAAATAAGACAGTTCTCCTATTATTATTGGGATGTAAAGAAGGAGAAAAAGAAAATCCAGACAAGGTCGTCCCCGTCTCATAAGAGTCCACATCATCTGCATTAACTCAAAAGAGCATTTTTTGAGTTAATGCATCTCGGCCGTCTGATTTTAAACGGAGTTAATTCAGTCACAGCCTATAATTCAGAGGCCCTTTAATATTAGTGTAAATCTAGTTTGCACAAATTTTAAAGCAAATTGAACGGTCCAGATACATTAAAAAGATTATTTTTTAGTTAATGCAGAGGATACAAATTCGTTTCATAAAGATGCGAACATGTAGACAACTGAACAACAATCTGTACAAACAAGTCCACAAAGACAAGTCGTTCCCGTTGTTATGTTTGTTTCATTTTTATTTCTTGTTTTTAATTCAAAGCTCGCATTTATGTTTCTTTCATTTTTCATTTTTGCTTAACAGTGCTTTAATCAAGTATTGTTAGTTTTCTGGACTCTACTAAAATATCAGATTTTTTTAGAAACCTTAATTGCGACAGGCCCAGTTGTAATTTTATATGCATAACAAATAAAAAAAAACTATTATATATAGTTTGTATTGGATGATTTATATTTATACGATCGAATTATCATGTTATGTTATTAAGGTTTTTTTAATTAGATGATAATGATGTAAAAGTAATATTATAATAGTTTGTATTTATTAGTATGCATTTTTACTAAAATTTAAAACTAGTCATAAAAGTAAAGTAAAATTCTTTGCATATTCTTATTTGAAATTAATTACTGAAAGTGAACTATTATTAAAATAACTATACGTTGCTAAGCTACAAGGAAAAGATATCTGTCTTGACTTGTGTACCTACCCGTTAACCCATTTACATAAGACAGTGAGCTCCTCTTTTCCCTTTTTTTAGTAAAAATTTAGCTCCTCTCTCGAGTAAACAAATGAGAGCTTATGAAGCGGAAACACTATTTTACTTTTCTTGAGGAAAAGTGGAGAACACTCGTGAAAATCAACCTTCGCGAAAAAAATCTGAGAAAGAAAAAAATGCGAGAAAAAATAAAAATAAAGATAAAACATACCGCAGGAATCGTTGCCGCAAAAACAGGTGAAATTATAGGTATAATTGTCAGCCAACAGAGTATACCCGCATTGTCCACCCATTTTCTGGCATTCGGTACAATTATCAGTCGGTTTCCATCCCAATTGAAATCCTTTCTTCAGCGCCTGGCCGAATGCAGCGTTGTTATCGTTGTAATACTCTTCCAAGGAGTTATTCAGCACTGGCACCACCACGGTAGACAGGCACCCAGTCATCAAGTTGGCATACTTGTCGGCAACTAACACGTAGGATTCATTTCCGGCACCGGTGAAACATGTTATAGGGCTATAATTCCCCGCATCAGAGAGGTTGCAACCAAAGAAGAAGATGAGGTTCACATCAGATCTAGTGTAGGTTACCCCGGAGTTGGCGAAGAAAGAGACGTTGTGATCGACTCTCGGGCAAGTGTCATCTTGTTCAAGGACATGGGTGTCGACCAGAGTTATCGTGTGGTTATCATAGTCAATCGACAGCACAGTGTAATTGTCAGGTTGGAGATGGAGAATCGCTGTCTCGTCTTGGCAAGAGATGAGGAAGCCCGGCAAGCCACAGTTCTTGGTAGTGTTATCATAAAGAGAGAAGGGATACTCTATGGTGAGATTTCCACACTTAAAAGGTCTACATGTGGAGGAGCTGTAGGTTTGAATACAGAGGAGAAGAAGGGAGAGGGAGAGAAGGGGAAGAAGAGACATGGAGGACGAGAGGAGAGGAGGATTGGGTCAATGAGTTGTGTGATTTGGGATTCTTTTTATTTGAACGTAGAAGGAAAGTGGAAGAGACGGCAAGACTTTTTGGGCTGGTTGTGTGTGGGTGCGAAACTGCTGCGAGGATTCTGCGATTCTAATCTCAACCGATAAAATTTAGAATTATTTTGAGAAGTCAGTTTTTTACACGAATCTCGAAACATATAAACGGTGGGATTGGAATCGCAGCAGATTTATTTCCGGTTGTGATTTGGGATTCTTTTTATTTGCCCTGTGCCCGTGGTAGGTCACGCTGTCCCCTCTTTCCGGTTGTGATTTGGGATTGGAATCGCAGAATTATTTTGAGAAGTCAGTTTTTTACACGAATCTCGAAACATATAAACGGTGGGATTGGAATCGCAGCAGATTTATTTCCGGTTGTGATTTGGGATTCTTTTTATTTGCCCTGTGCCCGTGGTAGGTCACGCTGTCCCCTCTTTCCGGTCTGAAAAGTTTCTAGATAACTTATGTTTTAATTAATATTCTATGTCTTGTTAGTATATAAAAACTGTGCGCTTTGAGTTTGACTCGGTTCTTTTCAACGAATAAAAATATGTTGGGTTTGCTTTTTTCCGTCGAGGGAAATAAGAAATGAAACATAAAATATTGAAATAGGAAGCGCCTTAGCCGCCTAGTGAATTAAACATCTAATATCGGCTCAGATATTGTCTTCGTCATCTCTACTTGTGTGTGTGAGTATATCCTAATTTTATTCTTGCTTACATATGTGATGTTTTGTGTCAGATAAAAAATGTTCAAAGGTCTCATTCAAACCGCCTGTTTTCAATAATGTCAAGCTAAAAACTATCTTGAAAACATCGGTGGCAAGTTGGAAATTGAGCTTCTTCTTTTTCTTTTTCTTTTTTGCTTTAAACACGCCCGTAGGCAAGTTGGAAATTGAGCTGGAAGGTTCCTTAAGTAGTAGGTCAGGTCTTGAGCCTGGCCAATTTTGCAGGATCCAAAACTAAATGTTACATTATGCCCAGTATTTTATGGAGCAGATTTTATTGGATCCGGACTGTTGGTAAATTACGATGTCCTAGGGCCCAATATCCATATATACAGGGACCGGTATCATAAGGCCCCTTAAACAAGCCCACTTAATTGGGCCCACCACAACTAGACTCGTTAAAGTCCAGGGATTATATAGGACCAGATTTGCATTACCATGAGGATTGAGGGGCAGAGTCAGAATTTTGCAATAAAGAGATTAGTGATAGATGTTTACTGTTCTCCTTGACTTCAAGTTTGCTGAATTAGAGGAGCGCACACAATTTTGAAACTTCTAAAAGGGATCAGCTGAAGCCTATGATCAAAATAAATTCGTCCATGGTTTACTTTAGAGTACAGTAGGTCCCATGGGAGCCATGGTTTAGAGCATAGTAAGTCCAATGTATGAGATCTACTTTTGAGTTCAATGGGCTCTAAGTCCGTTCTATCCGCTTTAAAATTTGTGCACACGAAATTAAAGCGGGTGTGCACGAATATTAATGTAGTATGCACGGATCTTAAAGTGAAACGGACAGACTTGGAGCCCATCAAACCTACTCTGCTCTGTCCATAGTTATATATCCAGATCGTTGGGAAAATTGAATCTTGTGATCCGATAAGACTCTTATTTGCCCTCTTAATTTGTGGTATAAATCAAATAAGTGATATAAATCAAATAATGCTCCTGCTGTGATCGAACAATACTAAGTTACTAACAGTATACCTAGCTCATTTTACCAAACTCTATCTCACCTTCCTTTACCTATACATTGGCTAACATAAATATTCGTTAAGCTAGGAAAACCTTATATGTAGCTCATGCCTCTAGTTCATGATCAATTAATCAAAGAGGGACCAATGGTTGGTTTGACCGGTTAGGTAGCTCATGATCCTCTAGTTCATTTCACGATTTATTGATGTTGTTATGTTTATTTTAGCTTCTTCTCTTTTGGGCTGGATTTAAATATGCTTGTTAACAATAAATAACAAATCACTTGTGTTTATCGACATCCGTTACTATCTAATTGTTGTTGAGGGATAGACACCTAACTTCAAATCGACTTAAAACTTCCGAAATTTTAAGTCTTTGGGAAAAAAAAAACAAAGAAGGGAGCAGAGCATGAATTCACATCCTCCCCGTATCGTAATAGGGAATCTTTTACAATTACTGGATCTGGACCATTCTTTTAACTTGACACGAATCTCAAAGCCCAATAATACTGCCCCTGCGCTAGTCCGAATCTCAAAGCGGCTGAGAGTTAATCTCAAACCGTAAAGTGAAGGGAATCTTTTACAGTAACGGAGAGGATACTTCCGCAGAGCATTGTCCTTACTAACCTAATTCTTTAAAACTAGAGATAAACTGGGCCCCACTGTTAAAAGCACATTTTTAAATTAGCAGTCTAGTAAGCAGCACACAGCCGCCAAATTTTACCATTGGACCACGTGCTGCTTTTTCTAATTTTCTCCTCTTAAACTAAAACATTTCTGAATAATCAACTACTTCTCTCAGGAGCCGGGAACACAAAAACCCTCACCAAGAACGCAGTCGTCAAATCCAACTTTGATGCAACAACGGAAGGAATAAAAAAATCGAAAAACGAAAAAAAAACTATACATAAATAATTAAAAATAAATAAATTGTACGTACCACATCTGCCACCGTTGCAGAAACAGGTTGGGATGAAGGTAGAATTGCTCGTGACATTATACCGGCACTGGCCTCCCTTTTTCTCACACTGCACGCAGTAGTCCGAAGGGTCGCTCCATTCCAGCTGGAATCCATCTAACAGCACTGATCCATAGGTGGTCGGAAGATCCAGCACGTGAGAATTGACTATGGGGCCCAGCGCCGGCGCAATGACCACCTCTTTACATTCATCCACCCAATTGTAGTTACCAGGGGGTATTGCTGTGCTCGGAAAGACATAGGAGTATCCTCCAAGCATACTACTAATCGGGATAATTTCAGCTGAGGTATAATTAGGGGCGAACTGGCGGCAATTCAGGAAGAAAGTGAGGTTGATAACTAGATCTGTGTAATTCAGCCATGTGTAAGGGGTGAGCGAGACGTTGTACCGCACTATTGGGGTGGAGGTGCTCTGTAACAGGATTTCAGTGTCGACAAGGGAGATTGTTTTTTGCGGGTAGCTTATGTTTGTGATGGTGTAGTTGGCGGAGCTGAGAAAGAGAATGGGTTCATCATAGTCGCAGTATATCTGAAGGCCGGGATATCCGCAGTATGAAGAGTTGATGTCCAGATCGTACAGAGAAAAAGGATAGGCTACTGTGATGTTGCCACAGAGAGATGAAGAACCGCATGATTTGGAGCTTGTGGTTGTGGAGCATGTGCCATGGATGGAGATCAGGAGGATGAGAGAGAGAGAAAGGGAGTAGAGAGGAGGAAGGAGAGGCATGGAGGAAGAGAAGCACAGAGCCGGTCAAAGGTTTGAGCATTTGGTCATGAATTTTGGATATTTGTACGTGCAAGTCAGCAAGTGGGAGCTGCGGTTGCCGGAGAGTTTAATCGTTTTCTTTTGTTTTGTTTTTAGTGATAGTGACGAAATCTAAGCATGCTCCTTGACCACTTGCACACAGGTTTAAAATGAAGGCTTCTATCTCCAGTACAGAGAAAATTCGAGGAAGCCATGCTCTCTGATCAATCTGAACTCTGAAGAGATGTACTTCTTTTTATTATTGAAATAATATTTTTTCAACTCAAGTTTAACTATTTCGGTTGCCGATTCATTTGGATTAACCGGAAGAAGATCACAGTGCAATTCGTGAAACTATTTGTGTTTTGGTGAGAGGAATATAATTAGATTATAGAGCAAGCAAGTGCTAAATTTTTTTCAATTAAAATATTTTACTATCTTAAAAGATGAATTTGAAAAGCTTACAAAATAAAATACTTTTGGTAAACTTTTCTATACAGTGGTCGCTTGCTCTGATGATCGCTCCTATGC